>OX411771.1:13697634-14297634 GCA_948252455.1 Acleris cristana | reverse complement strand
GCAAAGAGCAAGGACGTCCGCTGCACCTGTGTTTTGTAGACCTGGAGAAGGCATTTGATTGCGTTCCTCGGGAAGCCTTATGGTTGATCCTAGAAAAGTATGGTTGCCCAGATAAGTTTGTCAGGCTGATTCGTCTTCTTCACGACAATATGACGTGTTGTGTCGCGGCAGGTGGCGAGCAGACAGAGTTTTTCTCCGTCACCTGTGGAGTCAAACAAGGATGTGTCTTGGCACCCACTCTGTTCGCCCTCTACTTCGCCGTGGTAGTTCGGGAGGCCTTGCAGACAATAACGGGGGGTATTCATATTCGTTTCCGTACAGACGGAAAGCTATTCAACCAGGCCAGACTAAAAGCCAGCACCAGAGTATCGCATGATGTTATTGCAGAGATAATGTATGCAGATGATCTTTGCTTCGTGAGTGATTCCTCAGTGTCTACAGCAGATGATGAGCAGGCTGGATGAGGCGTGTTGTAGATACGGGTTAAAAATCAGTATCAAAAAGACCGAGGTCATGTCCTTGGACACACTGCGTACAACCGCTGCTACACTCGACATTTCCCTACGTGGCGCTACTCTGAAGCAGGTGGATAAATTCAAGTACCTGGGAAGTACCATAACCGCTAAGGGAGACCTAGACGCCGAGATTAACAACAGAATCGGCGCTGCTTCTGCAGCGTTCGGAAAACTTCAGACGAAGCTCTTTCGCTCGCATGACATTCGGAGATCGACAAAGATTGCTGTCTACGTGGCCATCGTTCTGCCCAACCTCCTCTACTCGGCCGAGACGTGGTGCTTATACCGCAGGCACATCCAGACGTTAGATAGATTCCACCTGAAATGTCTCCGAGCTATCCTGAATATCAAATGGACAGATCATATTCGCAATACTGAGGTGTTACGCCGCGCAAAGGTCGGTGGCATAGAGGCTTATTTAATGAGACGACAGCTGCGTTGGTGCGGGCATGTCCTTCGCATGTCCGATGAGAGGGTAGCGAAGAGAGTCTTTTACTCAGAGCTCCAAGAGGGAAAGCGAAAACAAGGCGGCCAGTTCCTCCGCTACAAAGACGTGCTGAAGAGGCACCTAAAAAGGACGGGTATAACCCCAGGCAACTGGGAGGAGCACGCAGTTATGAGACCAGAGTGGAGGCACCTTGTACAAACAAATGTCTTCAACTTTGAAAAGCAACGTATGAGTGATCTTGATACCAAGCGTGATCAACTCAAAGCCCGGCCACCTGCGGCAATCAACTATAATTATGTTAATGGGATCCTTACGTGTGACAAATGCGGACGTACATTCACTGCAAAAGTTGGCTATGCAAGTCACTTTCGAGCACACCTGCGGATCCCATTATACCAGCAGCAGTCGCCGTAGCCGTATCGGCTAGGAAGAGATGATTTGCGAGGTTCTATAACAGGCCTATTGTTCAATGTGACACTATATTCGCAAGAACTATATTTAATTCAAACTCCTAGCTTAAGTGATTTTCTTGTGTAATAATTCGCAAAATACTACTGTTTAAACAATCTTATGAATGTTAGGTTAATCCTGATTAGAAATTAGGATTTAATTGGTAAATTGATCTCGGACAGTTATCAAACTTTATATTTTATTAGTTTTTTAGAAGAGTGTGAATTTTTGTTAGAGTCTGTCTAATGAAAGATGAACCTGAGAAAAAGCGGCAAATTCAAAAAATCTTCATATGGTATTACCGATCAATGTAGGAATAAACGATTTTGATACTTTTCTTATTTTGTTTATTTTGGTGGGCACAAAGGAAGAGAAAACACGTACTTTTTCACAATACTAAGGCCCGTATTAATAAACTATAGGTACTCAAGTCTACTAATACCGCACTCAAGTGTCCGTTTATCCATATTAAGACCACACTCGGTATCATATTTAAGTACAGTTTATTAGTAGAAGCCCGAGTCTTACTACTTAATACGTATGGGTGGATCAACTTTTTTGTTGTTGTTAGTGACGTTAGTGTCCCGTAAGCCAGGAGACAACAGTGATAGTTTCTTAGAAAAAATGTTATAATGTATACTTCTATCACACTCAGGAGAAAAGCCATAAAAGAATGGTAGTGGACTTATATCCATTGAAATCATAGTTTTAATGAGTGACCCAGGAAACGTCACCCTGGCACCGAACTACAAAGAAAAGTTGATTGACCCGTATAGTCAGCATTAAATAAATAGATAGTGACACCCAAAGTCGCCAAACGTGTACCGAACTATTTAGCAACTTTGGGTATCACGAAGTATTTGATGCTTTGAAACTATCTATGAAAAAAAAATGCAGACCACCATAATAATGATTGCATCAGCATGCTTTCTCATTTGTGAGCTCTTTTAGTAAATAAAATCACCAATAACAAGTCATTAAGTAAAAATATTTTATTTATTATTAGGGTAAAACCGATGCTTTCTGTCAACTCTGCTAATAGGCATCTGAGTGTAGGCACTTGCTTCTTTACAATATAAAATTCGTTCACTTTATTTCTGATGGCATGGGTGTCAAAACTATCTTAATTGGATACTGTGGCCTTGTGAGTTCGCTTCTTTCCTGGAGTACTGAAGACACCATGGTTTACTTTGCCTTCATTCTCTTCAATGTCGAAACACTGATATCTGTAAGAAGAAAGAAGGAATGAATTAAACAGAACACCATTTACAAATATATTGTGACACGCAGTACAGCTCCATTTTACAGTCCGACAGCTCTAAAAACATTTGGGTTTAGGTGAAATCAAATTGCATCGGTGAGGTTCAAATCGCAACGGTTTAAGAACAAGGAAGACAGGTATAACCCGAACATCTTTTCCAAGAGCTCATGAAGTGTACGTAGGTACATATTAATGTTTATGATATCTTTTAACTAAATGTATATAAACACCTCCTTAGTGTTTTACTGAAACTAGGTATGAGTGTCAGTTATATTTATCATCTGTCTATTTAATTAATTTAAAAAATTGCGATTGTTAAGAGATTCAACATGGTATAGGTACAGACAATACACCTATGTATAGGGAAAGACAATGATTTAATTTAATTAATCTTAGTATTTACCGGTCATTGATGATAATTCTTCTAAATACTTTGTTTGACTCTGGCATAGTAAATCGTTTTGCCCCAACTCTTTCAACTGCTGAAGATTTTTAAAAACCGTTTGTTTTTCACCATCCACGTCCAGCTTATCTGAAAAGAATACATCGTTTAATTTCTTAATGGAAAAGAAATACCAATTTCAAAAGATAGGTAGAACAGAAAAGGTATATATTCTATGAAACTTTGGATTGAAGATATAGAAATAAGTAATAAGTATCAAAATTAACATGCCATACTAACCTTGTTATAACCTATGAATTCGGTCACCGTATGTAAACACTCTATTTTTTGATTCAACAATGCTTCCCTCTTCTCTTGTTTTTCTTTATATTTGTTTATAATGGTACAACGGATCTGTCGCACACCACTTTTGATAGTTTTACGCATGTTTAGTCCGTAAATTTCCAGAAGAAAACTTTAATTTGACAGACTCGAACCAACAACGACTTGGTTGTCAATGTCAAAACGTCATTTTAATAGTGTTGCCAGACCTGCCAATCAAATAAAAGCCCGGTTCATCATTCGTTAGACAGACTCTATTGTTTTGTAACTTTATGTTCTTGATTTTTTAATAATACATTATATAGTATAATTAACTGTGTTATATTTCACGACACTTTAAACATCCTACAAGTCAAGAATTATAAGGACGTCTTGGACCAACACACGAACACAATTAGAAATCAAACGAACTTACCAAGTGAAGTTCGATGTTAATTGTGTGAAGGTGTTGGTCCAAGACGTCCTGGCTCCCACCCATAACCCTTAATCTTAGTGATTAAGTCCCCTAGCTTACAGGTCGTGAAATGTGGACTTTAAACTAAATGACAGTTGGTATTGGGCGCGTTCCAGTCAACGTAAGAAACGTTTTTCAAGTTAAACTTTAAATATGCGTGATTGATGGCGACACGATGCGTCTACTACAAGTCAAGAATTATAAGGACGTCTTGGACCAACACCTTCACACAATTAACATCAAACTTCACTTGGTAAGTTCGTTTGATTTCTAATAATTACTGTGAATATTTCGATAGTTACGGCGATCTTCAGCCTCCAATAGAATTAATAAAGTATTTAAAAAATAAAATTATTTCATACAACTATGTCACTTATCAATGTTTAATACTGTAAATTGCGGTCATTTATGTTTGAAATATTTAAAACAATTTTGGAGTAACCGTTTAAATATCTCTGTTCAATAAAAACCATATCATTCACACGATGTCTTTCACTTTGTCCATAACTGGAACCTCTTCTACCCTGATCACAAATCATTCACCAGCTTTTCAACTAAATGGTGAATATGAATGCGGGTTACTATATTTTTCGACTTTTAACTCTATACCTAATATAGACTATAGAAATAATATGTTTTATTATGGCCAAAATGAAGAAGTTGAAATTCCTGAAGGGTCATACGAACTTCAAGACCTCGACGATTACCTGAAAAGACATCTGAAAGGATGTTCATTTTCACTGACATGTAATAATAATACGTTAAAGACGTCTATATTGTGTTGTAAAAATGTGTATTTTAATTTAAAAAAAACGATTGGTAACTTACTAGGTTTCGGTCAAGGAACTATTCAAGCTAATATATCAACAGCGTCTCCTTTTCCTAGTCCATTCTCTCTACAACTATAGTGCGAGTTGAATGTGACATTGTGAGTGGTTCATTTATTAACGGAAAACCAAGTCATATTATTCACGAGTTTGTGCCTAATGTACCACCAGGCTATCGGATTATAGAAACACCTAAAAACGTTATTTATTTTCCCCTTAATCAAAACAGTTTAAGCTCTTTAAAGTTAAGAATATTGGATATAAACGATAACTTAATCAATTTACGCGGTGAAGAGATCCAGATATATTTGCATCTCAGGAAAAGAAGATAGATTTCAATAAAAGATTAGTTTCGCGCAGTACAATTATTAGTACGCATTGTGCTGTCAAGAAAAGAACACCTAAAAATCAGCTTACGAGGCTTTCCAAGGAAAATAAAGAATTTCTTAAAACGATTGGTTTATTAAAATGAGTATTCTAAACTTAACAGAATTTTTCGGCTACGATAACACAATTAAAAGTTTTGAATTCCATTCCTACAAACCTTACGTAACAAGTTTAAATTTTAATCATGAAATCCGTATACCAATAAACCAACAAGATCTTTACGTGTTCCCTTCTGAGAGTGCCTTATACATAGAGGGAAACATGGTAGTAGTCAACAGAGAAACAAAACTACCGGTGGCCAGTGTTCAGTTTACTAATAACCCTATACTTCATTTGTTTCAAGATATTCGATATGAGCTTAATGGAATCGAAATAGACAAAATTAAAAATGCTGGAGTTACAACTACTATGAAATCTCTCTTATCTCTAAATGAACATGAATCGAGTATGTCAAAGTTATGGCGTTGGGATGTTAACGGTACAAAAGTAACGCATGGGTCGTTTTCTGTATGTATTCCTTTAAACAAGATTCTTGGCTTTGCAGAGGATTACAATAAAATAGTTTTAAACTGTAAGCATGAACTTATTCTTTTGAGATCCAATACTAATTTAAATAGCGTAACATTAAATACAAATGAATATATAGATAACATTACGATATCTAAAATAGTATGACGTATGCCACATATAAAAGTTTCTGATCGGGAAAGGTTAAATTTAATGAAGTGCTTGGAAAAAGATCGTGCTATTCAGGTAGCATTGAGAAACTGGGATCTTTATGAGTATCCACTTTTACCGAAAACATCAAAACATTCCTGGGCAATCAAAACTTCATCTCAAATTGAAAAGCCACGATATGTTGTTATCGGATTAAAAACAGATAGAAAAAATATGAGTAACAAAGATATGACACACTTTGATCATTGTGTACTGGAACACGAGTGTAGTGTCCTTTTTAAAGTACAAAAAAAAAAACTCAGGTTAATCTTCGCCATCAGACAGCTAGAAATTAGTCATTAGATTTTCTAAACAAACTGAAAACAGCGCTCTCTCTGGAAAACATTGACAACTATTTAAACGATTAGACATTAAAATTTGACAGATTAATTCTGAGCGACTAGCGGAAAAATGGGTTCACTTTGAGTTACCTAGATGGCGCTGAGGTGTGAAATAAAAGAAATTAATAATATGAAATAAAACAGATCATTCTAATTAGAATTTAGGAAATAAATAGATTTATTTCGTTATGTTAGTAAAATAAATTAAAGAGGGAAGAATTACACAAATTATTTTGTAGTGAAGTAACATTATAGTTGTGTAACCTAATAAAGAAAGATCGAATTAGCTGGAAGTTGAATAAAAAAGAAATGACGGCTATAATGCTAAGGAGAGTAGGAGACAAGTTCAAAGTATAATGAACTAGACGATTAGACATTTAAAATTGACAGGTTAATTCTGAGCGACTAGCGGAGAAATGGGTTCACTTTGAATTACCTAGATGGCGCTGTGGTGCAAGCAAAGGAAATGGTTGAAATTAAATAAAAACAGATCATTCTAATTAGAATTTAGAAATAAATAAATTTGTTTCGTTATGTTAGTAAAATAAATTAAAAAGGGAAAGTTTGCACAAATTATTTTGTAATGAAGAATTGGCTGGAAGTTGAATTAAAAAAAGAAATGACGGTTATAATGCTAAGGAGAGTAGGAGACAAGTTCAAAGTATAATGAACTAAACGATTAGACATTTAAAATTGACAGAATAATTCTGGGCGACTAGCAGAGAAATGGGTTCACTTTGAATTACCTAGATGGCGCTGTGGAGCAAGCGAAGGAAATGGTAGAAATTAAATTAAAAAAAAATAGATCATTCTAATTAGAATTTAGGAAATAAATAGGTTTAGTTCATTATGTTAGTAAGATAAATTAAAGGGGAAAGAATTGCACAAATTATTTTGTAATGAGGTAACATTATAGTTGTAAAACCTAATAAATAAGGATCGAATAGGCTGGAAGTTGAAAAAAAAAAAAGAAGGATTATGACCGCTATGTTGCTAAAATGAGTAGGGGTCAAATTCAAAGGATAATGAACTTTGTTTGTTACATGTTATGTTAGAATAATCATTGTCATTAGAAAAGTAAATGCATTATTGCGGGAAAACTTCTGCGCATCCCAGCTTCTTAATACGCAGGGACGCTAGAGAGACGCTAATATGAGGAGAGATGAGTTCAAACGAAAGTGAGCTTTATTTGTTACTTGAAATGATGAAATAGACACTAAAGTTGAATAATTGAAATTTCTTTTGCGGGAAAAGTTTACGCATCCAAGCGATCTTATACGCATGTTTCATACAGCGGGGCCGAAAATTAGGGGTTTCTACGCATGCTCAGGGTTTTCTATATAAAGTCTGGCGAGGGTCTGAGCGGGGCTTTTTTATTCCGGTCGTCGAAGGGGTGAGTTGATATTTTGCTGAGAGGTGTCACGTATCGTCCATTTTTATTGGTTTTTATTTATTTGTGTTGTGCTCGTATATTATAGGTGATATTATTTTGGGTGTCGCTTCACGTTGCGTTCGAGTAACGCTACAAGTTAACGATTATCGCTACACAGGAATGTTGTAGTTGACTTTATTTTGCTAGGATTGTGAGAATGTTTTAATAACTGGTGTTTGTGTGTTCCGGGATTGTTTTAACATGTTTATTAACCTTCTTTTGTTTTTCAGAACTCTGTAACGTCGCCACAAATGGAAGTCGGTTACGCAGAGCTCCAGGCAGTTGTAGTTTACGAAAATGAATACCTACACTCACATTTTGGTTGTGAGTTGAGACCTGAAGATTTCCACAATCAGGAAACGGACGGTTTTAACTCATTAACTGAGTGAGTTTGGAAGGTACGCGTACAAGGTTTCCTGATACCTTTATTCGGTATATCAGGCTCTGCTGAATGGTACTTTTTATGTCTCCTCTTCAGGGCCCGTAGAAGTGGATCCGAAATCAGTTTGCGATTGTTGTGTGGCCATCTAAAGTACCTTTGGCATTGATCCCCTTATTTATATATGTATATATAGACCACCGTAGGTATTTTCCCCACCTGGAAGCCAACTAAAGGCTAGAAATAGCCGGTTGAAGGGTCTTAGGACTACACACAGGAAGTTTTACTTCCGAAATCGAGGTTATGTTAGGTCTTAGTTGGTCTAGCAAAGGTTTTCTTACACCGGAATTCCTTTACACTACTCACACGTTTAACGTAACTGTAAAAGTCATTTTGGACTTTTAATTGCACTAAAACAATAGATTAATAGGTGGTTAGGGGTTATAGGTAGTCAGTAGCTTTTCCTTTACACCGAGGGAAGCTTATAAACACGTAATGTGACTAGCTAGGTATATGTAGACAAAGTTTGTTCTACTACTGGCATAGTAAAACAAGCTCTGTCGACGTAAGAATTATAATTATTGAACCAAGAAGACTTAAATTAGCCTTCTAAAACCAATAGGAAAATTAGGAACTAGTAATAATTAAATCATGTTAGAAAAGTAATCCTTTTAAATTAAATTCATATTAGGCAAATATTCAATCTAGGGTATCGAAACTTACTTATTGAATGTAATCTTGATAGTCTGTGGTTAGGTCTATCTATACTTGTCAGAAACGTCAAATTCTAAGACCGTCCGTCTAGTTAGGAAGTAAATGAAGCGCTAGGCTGCGGAGTATGTATGTTGTCCGATAAACCCGTGTTGGTATGATTAGGGAGTTCGTTTAACATGAAAGGTATTGTAGTGGTTATAATTAGCAGATAGGTAGAGATCTAAGTTTAAGAAGCATTCGCGCCTAACCTTAGTGATAAACCTAGGCGGCTAACTAGGGAGATGCCCGCAAACATGTTTTATCAGTTAGTGTGTATTAAGAGTTCACGTTAAAACTGTCCCAAACGAATAAAAGTAATTAGTTAGCTATGTGTATTCACACCAGGTTGTTGTCATAGAAGTCATCTAAGCACGTAACGAAACTTATTAGTCTACGGTATTTTTATTAACTTTCTAGGATAGTAAGGGTAAATTAAAGAGTTCACGTTAAAACTGTCCCAAACGAATAAAAGTATTTAGTTAGCTATGTGTATTTACACAAGGTTGTTGTCATAGAGGTCATCTAAGCACGTAACGAAACTTATTAGACTACGGTATTATTATTAACTTTCTAGGATAGTAAGGGTAAATTAAAGGGTTCACGTTAAAACTGTCTCAAACGAATAAAAGTAATTAGTTAGCTATGTGTAATCACACCAGGTTGTTGTCATAGAAGTCATCTAAGCACAACGAGAGTCTATGATATTATTATTAATTTTCTAGGATACCAAGGGTAAATAAGTACGGTTACATACCTGCTAAAAGAAAAGCTAGGCTTATCATATTTAGATATTATTCCGAAGAGGTTCTAGTTGTAAGAATTAAATCGTCATCATTATAAACTATACATTATCTTTAAAACATCAGGTAGAGTAAATAAATCTAGGTTAACGTAGTCCTTTTGTATAGGTAAAATTCAAAGTGATACTTACGAGTTGGTCTGTCCTTCCAATACACCTTTAACAGCTATAGATGTGCGGTACATACCTAGCTACGGCTTACTGTCTCTGTCCAAGGACAATCAGTGGTCACTGTACTTACACATATGCTTAGTTGTTGTCTGAAGGAACCCTAGTGTTGAGTATACACTATGTGGTTCAAGAACACACCACCTTTGTGAGAATATTAAGGTTATTAAAGAAGTTATTTAGTGATAAAACCAAAGGGCTACTAATTTAGTTAAATTAAGTGTTGAAACAGGATATCTGAAAGCGCACTAAATCAATTATAGGGCTACTTACTAGGGCTAATTAATTTTAGATATAATTTAGTGTTGGCAACTTCAGTGTAGTAGATGGTATATGTAAAATTTACACAATAGTGTCTCAGACTAAGTTATGAATGGTGAGGTAACACTAATTCATTATTTTATTAAATTTTAAACTAAACAGTTTATGTACTAGGGATATAGTACTGAAATTGAATTGTAGTAATCAGAGTGATTCAATAATTCATACTACAATCCAGAGTATAAAGGTTGTAGAACCCGCCTAGTAGGGTTACATTTACATGATAATTACAGTAGGTATACTACTAAATAGTTTGGTAGTTATGACTACAAATTATAGAGAAAGACACACAAAGTTTGTCATAGGCATATTGAGTTTAAATGTATAAGTAAGAAGTAACAGGCTAAGAAATAAGAATAAAGCCTAAAATTAAGCATTGATATTATATTGTCCTAATATATTATTTTCTGTTGAAAAGTAAAGTGAATAATTGAATTAAAGAGTTTAATCCTTTGAGTTTGTCTCGGTCTCTCTTCTCAAAGGATCCTTTTGGAGAGACTAGTAGAATCAAGTTTACCTAAGACTAGAATTAGTCTACTAAATTTAACATTAATAAAATAATGTGTTATACTAAATAATAAAAGATATATTAGTGGGCGGGCTCTGAGGTTATGGTTGAAGAGCAGCGGAACGGCGTGTGATGGGGCCGTTCCTTTAACCGCTAATATATTATTGCCATTTTATAAAAGTAAATCTAGTAAGATATTTGAATTAACCCAAGAGTTTGTTCTTAGTTATGTAGTTAATATCTGAAGCTTCAAGTAATATTCTAAGTTGCTTAATAGATATTTTGTTTCAACAGTAGAATGATTATGGTTTATGATAAGACTTCTATATTCATGCTAGCTATAACTCTGTTCCTTGGTTAATAATACAAAGTTAGGTTAATTAATCCTTTCCAGTAGACTATTATAATAATTTGAACCTTATTTCAATTAGGAATTTTTATTAATATAATTCATTACTGAATAGTTTATACTTTTAATTTTGACTTAACAACATATAGATGTTAGCTGGCAAGTTTAATGGTATTCTCTAAAAGTAATCAGTAGGAAGGAGTAATTAGGAACTTCATAATAGACTAGTAATAATAATCTCTCGCTCATTAAAGTTCTTTGGATTACTATTCGGTTCACAATGTAGGGTTCTTAGACATTAGACGATCATGAGGCCAACTTGTATAGTTAAATATATAAATAGAATTATTTTAAAAATGGAGTTATGGGGGGGATCAGTACAATTGTCATTTAAGAGATGTAAAAGTTTTTTTAAATTCAACCTATTTTCCGTATGAAAGTACTAATGTTAGTTTCGCAGCTGAAAAAATCGCTATATTATACGAACAGTATGCTAAATTCCAACAGTCGTATTATAACCGCAGTCAAGCGCCGTTGCTAAGT
Source organism: Acleris cristana (assembly GCA_948252455.1). Taxonomy (NCBI): domain Eukaryota; kingdom Metazoa; phylum Arthropoda; class Insecta; order Lepidoptera; family Tortricidae; genus Acleris; species Acleris cristana. The sequence goes on along the minus strand of OX411771.1, from coordinate 14,286,258 downwards.
CCGCAAGAATTTAAGGATAAAGCACCTCTGTTTGTTATCGACTGCTCTCGGCAAAATGAAACCTTAAAAACGGGTTAAATAGATGTGAGAGTTGAATTAGAGTGTGAACAGGACATACCCGGTAATACTGCGGCTTACTGTCTTATTTTGAATGATAGTATTGTAGAATACAAACCGTTGACCAAAATTACCCGAAGGATATCATGAGCTCAGACTGCTTGTTTGTAGATCTCCGGGGGTTTAAATCATTTACAAATGAATTTATTCTTAAAGAATTTGCGTATAGTACAAATGTATACACGCAAGTATTTTTAATAAAACCCCCGGATGCATTTTTTACTTTATCGGAAAAAGAAAAACTAATGTTATATGGATAGAGAAAAACCTCGGTATCTTATGGCGTGAAGGATTCATTGATTATAGAGATTTTAAAAGAATCATTTATGTTCACTTATAAAATAAAAAAAAAATTGTAAAAGGGTTAGAAAAAATTAAATGGGTTAAAGATTTGTGTGATAATTGTACTGTAATAGACTTGGGTGAAAAAGGTCTTCCTAATTTTCAATCAATGCATCAAAAATATTGTAAAAACAGCGGCACATATAATTGTTTAATTCATAAAAAAACTTGTGCGTTAAAAAATGTATTATGCATTAAAAAATGGTACTGTGAAAATAATTTAGAATTGTATTCTCATATCTGATTTCAAAATAAATGATATTATTGACAAACATATTTTTTATTTCACCTATTCAAAGAGGATTATCAATTACCGAAAAGTTTTTCCACTAAATTGAATTAATATCGCTGTCAGTCGAGATGAAGAAAAACGTGTTAGTAAAAAAAAACTCTTAAGGTCATTTGCAGCTTTTTCTTAGTCCAGTAATATTAAAATATATGATAGGTACTATTACTGTTAAATCTAGTTAAAAAGTTATATCGAAATTTAAAAAAGCTGCAAGGGGCCATTAATAACTGCAAAATGAAACAACAAGTTATTTTCATTATATTTATTTACTTACTATGTTAATTACAACAAAATTAAACTAAAACTACAAACTAGCACTGTATCCACTCAGTTTTTTTGAAATCTTATGTATCACACTTTCGGCATGATCTATAACTTCATCGTAATTATCGTCCGCCAAATATTGAGCACTCAACATCACTTTGTCTTCATCATCACTGTCTTTGTTCAGGTCAATTATCTGTATTTTTAGTAGTCTCGTACCTTTCTCTGCTTTATTATTTATTATAAATGATGGCAGACGGTCGTGACCACTTCTTTTAAAAACTTTATTGGAAAAAAATTGTTTTGATCTTTTTTCTTAATTTTTTTCTGGATTCCGCTTTTAAGTTTCTTCACCAGCTCGCTGTCTTCTTCTTCTTCCACTAGGAATTCCTCCAATGGATCCTAAGCATATTACGAAAATAGGAAAGTGTCTTGTGTTCCTTCCATATTCTGAAACAAGATAAATCAAAATAAATATTTTTAACACATGCTTGCTATTTGTAGACAAAAAAATAAAAATAAAAATGCAAGACGATAACATTTACATAAATAGATCCAGTCTAACTTGAATAAATTGTTAATATATAAATATATCAAATGTTTACTTACCACACCGGGGCTGAGAATATGAAGCTCGTAACAACTTTGACTGATGTTTGGCTGAGTATTATATGAGCCTTTATTTATAACGATTATAATTCATGAATCGACAAAATTACACAACAATTGACGAACAATTTCAGTCAGTATCGTATAACGCGGTCATAGCTGACTCGACAAGGTGTCAGCAGCTAACATGCTTATTTTAACATTTTATTTTAAGTAAGTATTTTTATCGGCTAGTTAGAAAGACAATAAATTTATAATACCGGTATTTTTAATTTTCACGCAAACTTTGATTATCATTGAAGAAAATCTATTTTTAACATTTAACTGTCTTTCTTTCTTTAGCTAATAAATTCACTTAATTAAAAAAAGAAATATAAATCATTTTGGTTTGTATTTTACTCATATAAATTAAAGTTCATTCATTTCACAAATAGCTCACTAATTAGTTTGGAGTTAAATAAATAAATAAAAATAAACATACACCTCTTGTGAAATGGAGAACCAATTATTTATGAGTAATTAGGAAATTAAAAATCCAAACACAAATTGCACTAGGCAAATAGCAGTACTAATAGGTATTTACATAAGATATAATCATAAATTGTTTCTTAATACTAACATATTACTTATTTTAATGGTATACATTTCTGGTTGTTACGTCACGCGCTGGCTCAGGACCGCAGCCTACGCACCCGAGATCACGTAGGCCAGCGTGACGTCACAAATCGAAGCGGCCGGCTCTCCATAGCGAAGTACCGACCCCGCGCCGCGCACCCCGCCCTCACGGCCTATACATATAAGCGCCCGGCGCAGGCGCCGCGGCGCACTTCGCGGTGTGCTCGTATAGGGTGCGGATCGCTGGCGGCTCGGGGACTACCGTCTCGCTGCATCCCTACCTTTAGATCTAAATGTCGAAGTGTCATTCCCTCTTCTATTCCTTAACCACCGTTCCTAAAGTCCGGACGTGTCTGGCGGCTCGGGGATTACCGTCCCGTCGGCGTTCAGATCTCCTCTCACACCGAAACTCTCTTTCCCAAAGGTCCGGACGTGTCTGGCGGCTCGGGGATTACCGTCCCGTCGGCGTTCAGATCTTTTCCCACACCTAAACTCTCTTTCCCAAAAGGTTCAACGCGTCTGGCGGCTCGGGGATTACCGTCCCGTCGGCGTTGAAACCATACCGTACTTATTTGGAGTATCTACACCAAACCCCTGGACTCCCCAGGTCCTGTGTATGTATGTATGTATGTAAACACTTTATTGTACAAAAGAAAAAAACAGAACAATACAATTAATATAAAAATAAGTACAAAGGCGAACTTATCCCTTTAAGGGATCTCTTCCAGCTAACCCTTGAGAGATTGAGAAAAGTTAAAGGTTGTGCATCGAGTAAGCAAGTGTACAAATTTATTTAGAAGAACAAATAAAATAAAAAATATAAATATAAACAATAATAAATAAAATAAAATACATTCAAATACCTACATAAATAGATACAGAAATATATATTAATACTTAAATATACATACATAAACTACATTTTATGTAAGTACCTAGAGGATAGTTGATATTTAGGAGATAGAGTCAAGCCAGAACTTCTTTAATTTGCCTTTTAGGGAATCTACCGTTTGTGATTGCCTAATGCCAGTTGGTAGCCGATTCCACAACCTGACAGAATGCACCGAGAAGGATTTGGAATAGGATTTGGATTTGTGGGACGGGAAGGCGAGAGTGAGATTGGCCTTTGACCGCAACCGGTTTTGGGAGCCGGTGGCCATGAAGCTAAATCGCTCAGAAAGGTAGAAGGGAGAACGAGGATTAAAAATAGTATTAAAAAGCAGCGACAGGATGTGAACGTTTCGGCGAAACCGAATAGGTAACCAGTTTAGCTGTGCACGGAAGTGGGAGACATGATCGTATTTACGTAGGCCGAAAATGTATCGAATGCACACGTTTTGGAGTCGCTCAAGTTTATCAAGGAGCTGTTCTGAGAGGTCCATATAAGCAACGTCAGCGTAGTCTAAGAGAGGGAGAAGAAGAGATTGGGCTAAAGTTATCTTGGTTTGTTGAGGAAGAAAATTCTGCAGGCGCCTGAGAGAATGAAGTGAAGCGAAGAGCTTGCGACTGACTTCGGTAACCTGAGTCGACCAGGAAAGTGTCTGATCTATAGTAATACCCAAATTTTTAACCGTAGAGGAAAAGGGAATTATGGTACCGTCAAACACCAAATTGGGTATCACAACGTCAGACAGCTTCGAGATGTAGTGGGGACTTCCAACAACAATGGCCTGCGACTTCTTTGTATTGACCTTTAGTCCAAAATTAGTGGCCCATTTCTGGATCGTGACAAGATCGTCATTGATAAGGTCAATCAGGGAAGGGAAGTCATCAAAACTAGCCCCCGCATAAATCTGCAAATCGTCAGCGTATAAGTGGTAAGAAGAAAGAAGGGAAGTCGTTATACCATTTATGAAAATTGAAAAAAGAAGAGGAGAGAGCACAGCCCCCTGAGGGACACCAGCAGTGAGAGTATTCCAATCTGAATTATTTTCATCCATCTTAACACGCTGGCGCCTTCCAAGGAGGTATGACTCAAACCATGTAAGGGCCGACAAAGAGAAATTTAGGGTCTTGAGGATGCCGAGAAGAATATTAAAATCAACTGTGTTGAAGGCGCTACTGAAATCTAACAAAACCAGGATAGTCAGATGTTTATTTTCTATGTTTAAACGAATGTCGTCGGTGACCTTGACCAAAGCAGTGACAGTGCTATGCCCGGGGCGGAAACCAGATTGAAAGGGATTAAAAAGGTTGTGCATATTTAGAAAACGAGACAGTCTTTGGTTAACAAAGTGCTCTATTATTTTGGAAAGTACAGGGAGAATAGAAATAGGACGATAATCGGACAAGGCCACAGGTTTTGACACTTTAGGAAGAGGGAGTACATGAGCAAGTTTCCACGATGTAGGAAAACAGCCCGAGGAGAAGGAAAAGTTGATTATGTCGGAAAGGAGAGGAGCAATGGAATCCGCCACCAGCATAAGCATGTCTAAGCTTAGGCCATCTTCACCGACGGCCTTGGTTTTTATAGACTTCAGAAGGTCTATGGTCTCCTTTGGAGTAATAGATCCTAAATCAAAAGGGGGAAAGTCGGGGTTCGGGGCATTAGCAAGAAGAGATAGTGTATTATTCTTTACGGAAGGGTCTAAAGTAACCGGAGAAGTGCTAAAATGCTTATTCAGGGCGTTGAGATTCATTTTATGACTAGAAGAGTGAGTTTGAGATTTGCCTACCCCTAGTGACTTCAAAAAATTCCATAATTTATGGGGGGGACAATTCTGAATAGACTCATGGATATAACGACGTCTTGCTTCCCGGCACTTCTTGTTGCAACGATTACGCAGGATGACGTAGTTATGATGACTATTCTCAGACGGATCGTGGCGTAACCTCACGCGGGCGCGGTTCCTCTTCGCCATGAGGGCTTTGATATCCTCGGTCAGCCACGGCGCAGGGTAATGTTTGACGCGCATCGGCTTCAGAGGGGCGTGTCGGTCGTAAATCGCAAGCAATGTGCTGTTGAAAATCTCAAGTTTAAGGTCGATGTCAGTGCAAGTTTCGATAGACTGCCAATCAGCGTTGTGAAGATCGGAGAGCAGGGCCCGCAGATTGATGTCGCCAAGATTACGACGAAGGACAAATTTGTGTCTACGTTTCGGGGGGCGAATTTTGAAAGAGGCGTAAATAAGGTCGTGGTTGGAGAAGGCAGCAGCATTAAACTGGCCGTGAAATGAGACAAAATCAGGGGATGAGGTTATAATAAGATCTAAAAGAGAAGGGGGACCATTATGAGGGAAATGAGTGGGACTGAGAGGGAGAATACTAAGATTCAATGAATTTACTAGAGACTGAAGCTTAGAAGAACGAATATCTTTTTTCATGAGGCATGTATTAAAATCGCCCATGATTACGCAATGTTCGAACTGGGGACAGAGATCAGATAACGTATTCTCAAATGCATCGAAATAACTTATGTTGGACGATGGACTGTAATAAACCCCGAGAAGCAGTTTAGTATGGTTTAAGGAAACGCTGAGAAACAAGTATTCCGGTGACTTTGAGTACATGGATGGAGACTCAGCCACAATTTCGCAAACGATATCATTTTTTAAATAAATGGCAACACCACCCCCGCGAACAGTACTCAAACCGCCATCTTTGAACCCAGTCCTGTCGTTGCGAATTAATTGGTAACCGGGTAAAGGATAGAGGGTAGTTGAGAGGGATGGCTTAAGCCATGTCTCGGAAATGAGTATGGCGTGAATGTTTTTATCAGAAAAGGTTGAAAGTAGGTCAGGAAAGTGAGCTGGTACACTCTGTGCATTGATGTGGACAACGTTAAAGTGTTTTAAAGAAGCGGGAAAAATGGTGTGCAATCGGTCACCGAGATCTGGCATATCAGATAAATCACTAAGCGAGTCATAAAGGCTTGACGAAGACAAAGAAAAGAATTCGCTATCATGACTACCGCCGAAAACGTCAGACATGTGAGCATAAATAAATATATAATAATTTAAATAAATAATATAGATATAATTATATATATAATACTATTAAAATTTTACAATTACAAGATTAAAAAAAAAAACAGCAACAAACAATCAAACTTTCAACTCAATCGCTCGCCATCAGCTGTTATTGATATAAAACAATTTTGGCTGTTAGTCGGTAAATTAAGATAACAAGAATTACATAAAAACATAATTTCCTGCGTTGGCGCACGAACATCGACCAGTAGCAGAAACAAAACGCAAAACCGTAAACCGCTATCGGCCCATCGGTACAAGTGTCAACCAACTGTCAACGTCAAACGTCATACTGTGCGCTTTAGACATATCCTATAATCTGTGACTGTGCGAATAAAAATATTGTAAAGAATCGAAGTTTAAGTAAAAAAGGAAAAAAAAGTGAAGGTAGGATACTCAGAAATACAAAATGGCGAAACGGGAAGTATACAGAATGGCGAACGGGAAGTTACGTAGAGACTGCACAAATAACTACCGACATGTTACAAGAATATATAAAGAAACCAACCTAACAAGAAAGCCATAGATGTGCCTTAATGAAAGAAATGAAAGAGGGCAACAAGAAAACATTACTTAGGCTTGGCTACAGTCACTGTCCGTTTGGGGGCCTTGACACGCTGCGCAGGTGGCTTGGCGGGCTCCTGCACTGGAGTTGATGATGATGACGCAGCTCCGCCTCCCGATGAGGACACCGGAGCCGGCAGCACTCGCAGCTCAGCCAGGGTCGTGACTCGTCGACGGGAGCCGTCACCGCATAGTATGACAATCCGCCCATCGCTCGTCCAGCTGTTCTTGACCCCGTGTATCCGCCGCGCCTCCATAAACACCGAGTGCCTAGTACCGGTCAGGAACTCTGACATGGTTATACCAGAGCCCTTAAGCTTGGTCTTTGAGGACCATACAAGGTTCCGCTGCTCGAGGGAAGCAAACCGCAAAAGGAGGGGTCTAGGCTTTGCATGATCTTTTAGCCTTCCGAGGCGATGACAAACCTGAAATGACTGCGCTGAGACACTGTGAACCTGCAGATTTTGGTTGCATATAGTCACTGCAGTCTCTTTTGCAGTTTCATTTGCTGCTTCAGGAATGCCATGCAGTAGCAGTACCTTGATCCGGGACCTCATCTCTAAATCCTCTAAAGATTGAGCCACCATTTCCATCTGTGCCTGCAGGCTCGATACTGCCTTCCAGATGAGTGATTTAACCTGTGCGTCTGGCGGCTCGGGGATTACCGTCCCGTCGGCACTGTGACTGAGGGCGTTTAGGCCAGCAGTGTCAGATACTAGTAAGGAGCCTCAATCCATCCGCGATTTGGGAAACCTCCTTCACCCTATCTCGGCGCGTCACGCCAAACCTCATATTTGGGAGCTTCACTCCATCTGCGTTTAAGGAACTTCTTCTTCCCGTCACGGCGCCTCACGCCGACCATCTAGTAAGGAGCTTCACTCCCGTCCCGTATCAAAAGATAGCTTCCGCCTATGGTCACGTGGACCATCCGTATTTCCGCGAGTGATTTAGGTTAAGTGAATTGTGTTGTAAATATTTAATTACAGGTGTTGGTTTGGGTAAACCGTTGTTTCCGTAAAAACTCCTATTAGGATCCCTGAACTAGAGGTATTAAAGTCGAGCCCTCACAGGACTCGGCATTGTCGGCTGTATGCGTCCGCGCATACCGTCACATTGGCGCCCAACGAAATAACTCACTTCAAGAGTCTCTAGCCCAAGTTCCAGAATCCTAGGGACAAACCGGGGAAAAAATAATATATACCCATAAAAAATCCATTACCGCACCGCACCTATACATTTATTTATCTACACTCATATCATAAGTTCTCTATAATGCGTTCAGAATCCGTAGACAATGACCAGCATTACTTGATACAATTTTACTATGATATGTTTTCTTATCTGTAGCTGTAATGAAAAGTTAAAATTACGATACAACTTTTGATAAAGTAATGTTGTTCAAATTTGGAACATCTTCCAAAACCAACAAAATTCAATTCAATTCAAAACCAATAGCCAATTCTAGTATCAATTGAACGTCGACTCGGTATATTTGAAGTTAAGTGTCGTACGCCATTTTGATTTCGAATGACATTAGAATAGGGACTTTGTTAGTTTGTCTATGATTAAAAAAAAACATTCATATTCGTGACACAGGTTAGCTTTGCCGCCATGTTTGTTCTGCCGCCTACTGAACGCATCTTAGAGTACTTATAATATGTGTGTAGATAAAGTAATGTATGTAACTGTACATAATTAGGCCTTAAAACACTCGTGTGATCTTATTATGAAACTCGCCTTCAGCTCGTTACATAAAACCACACTCGTATTTTAATAAAGAGGGCTTTATGTATCAGTTACATAAACTACTATTCCGACCGTACCGTAGAAATCCCGTTTATATTTCCGACCGTACCGTAAAAATCCCGTTTATATTTCCGACCGTACCGTAAAAATCCCGTTTACATTTCCGACCGTACCGTAAAAATCCCGTTTACATATCCGACCGTACCGTAAAACATCCCGTTTACATTACCGACCGTACCGTGAAACACCGAATAAATAACTCTATAAATTACGACTTGTTTAAATGCCAACGTCGTGGACATACGAGTTAAAGAAATCCGAGATAATACAAGAATCACAAGACAGAAACTTGTCAACCGAAAATTTAACCGTGGAACAACTAAGGAAAAATTTTGCCGAATACATAAAGAACCAAGAAAGTAACAGTCAGGGAAAGTCCAGCGAAACAACCATCACAATGCTGGACGAACAAGAAAAAACAGAACCCGACAGGGCCATATCAAAAATAATCGAAAAATGGCATATTTGGTTCGATATTACATCCAATGCAGTAGAATTTATGGAAAGACTCGAAGAATTAAGTCTCGCAGATAAAATAAGTAAAACCGAGGTATTGACAGTATTGCCACGTTTACTAAAAGGTAAGGCTCTTGCATGGTACCGGAACAATAAAGAGATGTGGAAGACATGGAAAGACTTCGAGGAACTTTTCAAACTGTACTTCTTCCCTACCAATTACACAGAAAACCTTTTAGAAAAAATAATGAGCCGGAAACAAAAGTTTAGAGAAAGCATAGTTGAGTACACCACAGACCTCCAAACATTGATGAGAAAACACGGAAACATTACTTAGCAAGATAAATTATATAGAATATACGAGAACATGCTTCCGAATTATAAACTATATATAAAGAGAAACGATTTCGATAACATATCCGAGCTCATCCAGCTAGCAGTAGAATTCGAAAATATACAAAAGAAAAGTAGTAAGTAATGCAGCCACGCACAAAATTTCAAAAAACCGTAATTAACCCAAAAAACCCAGAAAAATGATGTGTGAACGGTAGAAAATCAGGTCAAGTGTCGCGGAAAAGATACAGAAGAAAAAAAAACAAGTATTCTGCAGCCAGTGTGTCAAAACAAGAGGTTTAAGCAAACATTGCTGCAGGAAATAGAAGAAAAATTTAACCGAACGAAAATGGGATCCGCAATCGAAACACCGATGGAGGACCACCATATTTTTACTGAGGTCAAGATAATGGGGAGCAGCTACAAAAGTCTCATTGACACAGTAGGCTCGACCAATTCGTATATCAACGAACAAATATATACAAAGAATGCTTACGCAAAGAAGCAACCGGCGAGAAAAAAACTCGCATCATAATATTGGCCAATGGAAATAAAGTCACAATAGGTAACTACATCCAAGCTAATAATTATATATTTAAAAAAAAATTCGCATCCCCCATTAAAAAGGGAAAAGTGAAAACCGTAACCGTTTTTAAAACAGTAACTACGAAAACGTAAACTGTAACCGTAACCGTAACCGGGTTGTTTTAACCATAACGGAACATAAAATATAACGGAACATAAACCGTAACCGGATAACCGTAAAACCGTAACCGGAAACCGAATCCGTAATACCGTAACTGGGTACCGTAACTGGTAAACCGAAACCGTAAAACCGTAACCGGGTACCATAACTGGTAAACCAAAACCGTAAAACCGTAACCGGGTATTATTTTCTCAAAATCATATGAGAATATAAACTGTAACCGGAAAACCGAAACCGTAACCGGTTTTTATAAAACCGTAAAAAAAAAAGCCGTAACCGTCCTTACTACCATAATAAGGAAACACATACAAAACTTAGCGTTGAATGGAACGCATTGTATATTTAACTTGGGTGCGCTTCAATCAGTATCCAAACATTTTGTATAATATCATTTAACTAACCACGAAAAGCATAATGAACGTTTAGCATAAAAACCAATTGTATAATTTTATCTGGCATACGATCGAATAACATAACACTCATTTAGCATAACTGTTATTTTCTTGTTATTATGCATTTTAAGTCAATTTCTTCTAACTAGGTTAGGTTAGGTTAGAACTGTGACCACATTAATAGTAATGAAAGCAGTTAGAAATATTTATTTTTTAATTTATAAATATTATAGTTTTTGAAATTATGCATTTCGTTTTATGCATCATGACTATTATATCGATGGTTTATTACACAGATTGAAATTATGCAATTTGTGTTATGTAAGGGCCGCGACAGACGATCAGTCGAACTGACAGGCCGAGAGGGACGCGACTATTTGATAGAATGAGAAAATTATATACGTCTCTCATTCTAACAAATAACTGCGTCCCTCTCGGCCTGTCAGTCCGACTGATCGTCTGTGGCAGCCCTAAAATGATCATAAGACCATTTGTTTTTATGCTAAACATTACACACCCATTTAACTTGTGTCTTATGTTTTGATTTTTACCCAGGTAAAAATCTCCGTAACCAGGGAGGGAGTGTGACGTTACGCGCTGGCTCAGGACCGCAGCCTACGCACCCGAGATCACGTAGGCCAGCGTGACGTCACAAATCGAAGCGGCCGGCTCTCCATAGCGAAGTACCGACCCCGCGCCGCGCACCCCGCCCTCACGGCCTACACATATAAGCGCCCGGCGCAGGCGCCGCGGCGCACGCAACAAATTCGACACACATAACAAAATTACACTATACAAAGTGTGCCTGAGGCCCATTCTGACTTACGCCAGCGTGGTCTTCGGGCACACTTCACACAAATACATCGACACTATACAACAATTTCAAAACAAACTCCTCCGAGGGGTGGTTGGGGCCCCCTGGTACGTTCGTAACACGGACTTACATCGGGACCTCAATCTCCCCTCGATTCGACACACTATTAGAGAGGCGTCTAGGCGCTTCTTTAATAACGGACCCCATCATCCCAATCCCCTCGTAAACCGCGCCACCTCCTACACTCCCAAAATCCCATCTTCCGATCCTGACATCCTTTCCGTGCTTGGGGTACCCCTCAGGCGCCCCAAGCATCTCCTATTAGATCCCCAAGACCCCATCCAGACCGCCGTGGAGGAAGGCGTGGCACTGAAAAAGGCCCAAAGACGGGCACGACGTCGTGGCCGCCCTCCCAGAATGGACGCCACGACGCCTCATATCCCGCAAGCCGCAGAAGGCACTCCAACATGTACTCAGCCGCCCTCGCTCCGCTCGGGCGACGCCACTTCCGACGGGCAGGAGCCCACAAGCGCGGCAGCCGCCGCACTTGATACAAACTAGGTTCGGCGTGCCTCCCCACTGAGGCACGCCACCAAACGTCACAGTAACGAAGTCACGGTGCATAGCACCAACTTCATAGCCATTCACAAAAAAAAAAAAAAAAAAAAAGCCGCGGCGCACTTCGCGGTGTGCTCGCATAGGGTGCGGATCGCTGGCGGCTCGGGGACTACCGTCTCGCTGCATCCCTACCTTTAAATCTAAATGTCGAAGTGTCATTCCCTCTTCTATTCCTTAACCACCGTTCCTAAAGTTCGGACGTGTCTGGCGGCTCGGGGATTACCGTCCCGTCGGCGTTCAGATCTCCTCTCACACCGAAACTCTCTTTCCCAAAGGTCCGGACGTGTCTGGCGGCTCGGGGATTACCGTCCCGTCGGCGTTCAGATCTTTTCCCACACCTAAACTCTCTTTCCCAAAAGGTTCAACGCGTCTGGCGGCTCGGGGATTACCGTCCCGTCGGCGTTGAAACCATACCGTACTTATTTGGAGTATCTACACCAAACCCCTGGACTCCCCAGGTCCTGTGCGTCTGGCGGCTCGGGGATTACCGTCCCGTCGGCACTGTGACTGAGGGCGTTTAGGCCAGCAGTGTCAGATACTAGTAAGGAGCCTCAATCCATCCGCGATTTGGGAAACCTCCTTCACCCTATCTCGGCGCGTCACGCCAAACCTCATATTTGGGAGCTTCACTCCATCTGCGTTTAAGGAACTTCTTCTTCCCGTCACGGCGCCTCACGCCGACCATCTAGTAAGGAGCTTCACTCCCGTCCCGTATCAAAAGATAGCTTCCGCCTATGGTCACGTGGACCATCCGTATTTCCGCGAGTGATTTAGGTTAAGTGAATTGTGTTGTAAATATTTAATTACAGGTGTTGGTTTGGGTAAACCGTTGTTTCCGTGAAAACTCTTATTAGGATCCCTGAACTAGAGGTATTAAAGTCGAGCCCTCACAGGACTCGGCATTGTCGGCTTTGTGCGTCCGCGCATACCGTCACATGGTAAAGTTGTAGATTTACAATTCAATTTATTTAACGAGATTTGAATACATTCGCTTATAATTTATAAAAACTACAATATCGATCTATGACCCCATGCTTTTGTTAGTTGAAATTTTGTCTTTTAATGTAAGTCGCTTATCGTCTTTACTGGATAACGCAATTTTGTTAACAGTTTGCGTAAAGATTTCATGTTTAATAGATTTAAATAATATATATTTTTTCCTAATAACCGTATTCTTGAACAGAACATCCTTATAGTCATATAATGTTAATTCTCGGACACCAGGCTTTTTTACTCCTTTTGCTTTTTTGAGTAATGAATTTTCGCTTTTGATACAATACAACTTGGAACGTAGCCCTACAAACTCAGTGATAAGCTCGCCCCCTAACTCGTCTTTAAATAATCCCGGAACCTTTTTTTTTATCAAGGGTATCTGAAACTCATTTGATTTGTTATAATTACTTGTATCAAAATAATGTATAAACTGATTTTTCAAATCGTCGTAAAAGTCAGTGGTTTTAATATTATAAATGAAACTGTCAGTATCTGTATAACAGAGAGAAACACTTTCATTATAATAAGGTGTTATTACAGAAGTAAAGTAAAGTAAAGTAAAATTATTTATTCACAAGAACATGGGTACATAACATGATGGTACAAGATATAAGGAGTTCCAACATATTCTGCCATTAGACGGCGTGTAAATATCAATTATAAAAATACTAATGCGGCTTAATTAAAATGTTAAAGAAATAATGTCAATTAATTTACAATTAAATACGAGAGAGAGTAGTGGAATTGATACATGTGACTCTTAGAAAGCTCGAGTATCGCGAATCCTATGTATATCGGTTTATCTAAGAGAACTCTCTCCGGTTTCATTTGAACAGCGACTAAATTATCCGAAAATATCGTGGCGCTGTGAATTTTTTTGTCGTGCTATTAATTTACTTGCTGTTACAAACTTCTTTGTAGAGTTTCTCTCATCACACCACTGATTTACTAACTTAACATCTACACGTCGTTCACTATCCTCGAGAGTCTTGTCAAAAACAGCGTTATTTTTTAATTTAAAAAGATTCTGTTGAAATGGAGTTTTGCATTTTTTCTTAGTTCTGTATTTAAATCTATATATTTTTTCAAAAAGAGGCTTTGTCGGAAGGTGATTACCCGATGAATTTTATTAAAAGTCAAACCATTACGCAAGCACGTTTTTAAATGTACATAATGAATGACGTACTCATATTTATCATACAAATTTGGGATTAATTTCGAATTTTTCCCTCCTGGAGGTACAAATTTTTGTGCACAGAAGGGACAATCGTTATGCAAATGATGTAACTCTTTAGGGTAAACTAAGTCGACCTCAAGAATAAATCCAAATTCTGCATCGTCTGAAATTGACATAAAGTCTAATTGCTCTATTTCCTCAGAATCTCAGACAATCGCGAAAATCAGATATGGGTAATGAATGACTCATACTATATCCGTATAAGTTGTTACAATCAATGTATACAAGAAACGAGTCGGGTTTACTGTCATCATAAGTTTTCATATATTTATTATTAGCAAGAGCATGTCTGGTAGAGCACATGCAAATTCCGCCTCGAATGCCTTTTTGAATAAGACGAATGATTTCTAAATCAGATATCAACTCTAATTTTACACCAGTTTTCAATAACATCGCGTGAAATGACAAACTCGGCACGGTTAAATAGAATGCGGGATCTAATTCATAATGAATCTTACGAATTTTTCGAAAATTTTCAAATAATAATTAAATGACGGTAATAAGCATACTATCATACAAAAATACATTTAAAAATAATAAAATAAATGAAAAACACGAAAAATTGTTATCAGATACCTTTATTAATCATCTTTGGCACAGTAAAACATTATTATATGCGATAATCAATGTCTCGAAGTATGCCTAACGCGTAAATTCTCTTGACAGATAGGTATTTAATTTAAATTACCTATGTTTGAATATCTGCCAAGCTAAAATCCAGTCTCCTTCTGTGTGCACGACAGGCACCGATCAGATGCTGCGCCAGAAATTAATCATAGCAGGAGCATCCGGTAGGTATCCGTCGCTCACTCCTTGATCGGTTACTTCCCACTTTCGGTACACCTTCCTCGGATCACTTTGGAAGAGGTGATTTTGCTGGTATCTATCCACATGCTCTCTATAGCGACGAATACGGGTTGCCCACGCGCAAACTTTCTGCTTCAGGAAGTCGATACGTTCCGTGACACAGGCCATAATAATGTTGGGGCCTTATTCCGGTCCAAGCAAAAGCCTGGTTCACGAAACGCATGACTCGGGGGCGTTCATTACCCCCCTGAAGCAGACTAGCTTTCCTATGAGAGTCCTAAACTTATCAATACGCCGCTCAACTCGCACTTGCCAAGCGGGGACAGACCCGCGAGCGCGCGTCGCTCGGTCAGTGTCCGAAAACTTGACTCGAGCTACGCGGCATGCAGTGCTGGCCCCGCAGTACAAATTTAAGTGGGTATCGATAATATCCTCGCTGGCTTGTAAATATGACGCCAGCAAGGCGTTTAGGGCTCCCATAAGTGCTAAATTTCGTTTACTGCCAGGCAAGCGTGGTAAACGAGGCCTAGAGTTGGGTGTGGACCGATATTGCGCGATCGCGTCTTCCAAAGTCCTCCTCAGTTGGTCATTCACCTGGCTAGTTACGCTTATATTCACACAATCCTCAACGTCGCTAACGGGATCATACTGCACTGACATCAATGCGTGTTGAGCGACTGGCATCGAAGCCGATAACGCAGCAGGAGGGTCCCGTGATGAAGCGGAGGTTGTACGAATATGTAGCGATTCAAGGCGTAGCCGATCAAGGTACAGACTGATCCAGTCGCCGAAGCCGCTGAATGGCCCGCACCTGATCCAATAGTCATTGGGTGGTAACAGTGATGGCTGGTTCAAGACTCTGAAACAGGAGCAGCATTTGATCACGGTACGCAGTGAGGTTAGTTCCTCCCTCTGTAGCCCCGTATTATGCTCGCATGAAATTTTCATTATTCGATGTTGACCATCGCATGCGGTGCACTAAACCACCGGTAGTGGGAGCTGTGTGCAGAGCAGGATG
Source organism: Acleris cristana (assembly GCA_948252455.1). Lineage (NCBI taxonomy): Eukaryota > Metazoa > Arthropoda > Insecta > Lepidoptera > Tortricidae > Acleris > Acleris cristana. The sequence continues at coordinate 14,270,310 of OX411771.1, read as the reverse complement.
CCCCGCAGGCCCCAAGCGTGCCGGCAGCGGTGGTCGTACGTCACGTAGGTGGTCGCGACGGTGGAGGTCGCTCGACTCGCTGGTGTCGGGTGCAGTGGCGAACTCATCACCCAACAGCGATGGCGACATGAGCTGAACGAAGCGTGCTGGGGTGGAGGGCGTGCTATCGCAGTATCCGCTTCTGTTCTATTCGTTCTAGATCTTGTTATCGTATTTTTTGCATGACATGATATGACATTAAATGTCAACATTGTCACGGGGTAGTAAGGCGCGCCTTCAATGGTTGAGTGGTGCCGCTGCTCACATACTCCTTTGGCATACTAAGGTGGACTCAGACTGAGCTGGACGCCCTGAATAGGGGGATCCGTCTACTGCTTAAATCACATCGCATGTTGCACCCACGCGACTCTGTCATGAGATTGTACATCCCGAGGAAATGTGGAGGTCGAGGCATTTTAAATGCTAAGAATCTGCACAACCGCGAGGTGTGCGTGCAATCTCAGGGATTATTTCCTTGGCAATGAGTGTGGGATGCATCGTGGTTGCAGTAGACAGGAGCCTCACGCCTCTCTCCTTTGCAAACGAAAACTGGCGCAGACCAACGGTGTTGAGCACTGAAGACCGCAAGAACGTATGGAAAAGCAACGAGCTACACGGACGCTTCTACCTGGCCCTAACAAGGCCCGATGTAGACTTTTTAGCGTCCGTGAAAACCGAAATCTTTGGGGAACCGAAGGTTTTGTCTGTGCAATTGCTGATGAGACGAGGTCATAATGACGAACAATTACCGGAAATATATTCTGAGGGATGGCACGGTCGACATTTGTCGAGCTTGCCGTTGCCCCGGCAAGTCCCTCAGACACATAATTTCAACGGCGAGTACTTGCTCATACATCCAGGATCATCCATCAGCAACTTGCTCTTCAATAATGGTCTTGTTGAGTCTGAAGTGCCGTACTATAAGTAAACACCGGCGCCAGTTCTCGAAAATGGTCGTGCTACGCTCTATTGGGATCGATTTGTCATCACGGACAGGACTAAGTATTGTCGCCAATAAGCCTGGTATCGTATTGACAGATCGATCTCAATCGATCGATCTGCCCGGCGGCAGTGCTCGTCGACGTCACTATCCCGCATGACGAGAACCTCGTGAAGGTCGAGAAGGACAAGCTCAGCAAGTACCTTGACTTGGCTCACGAGGTGACCGCTATGTGGGATGTTGTTTCGACGATCTTTGTCCCAATAGTTGTTTCGGCAAACGGTCTTATAGCGAAGAGTCTCGACCAACACCTCAAGAGACTCTCGCTGGATTAAGGGCCAGATACAGAAGGTAGTACCCCTCGGCACGTATTGTGAGGAGGTTCCTCTCTCTGCAGCCCTAACCACCGGTAGATTGAGCCCTGCCCCGCTGCCGGCGGCACTCATAGGTTAGGTTTTTTATAATGTATATTTTTTGTATTAGTATTTTATTTTACTTTTATATTTGAATATTTATCATACAAAACCTATGTACAGAAAATTAAATAAATATCAAAATAATAATAAAACAATACATTATAATGTGATTTATGAAAGGAGTTAATGATATAACTACAATTTTATAATAATTTCACTTCCAATAAGTCCCCAGATTTTATTTTATTTATTAAAATCTGAACAGTGGGCAACAGACAGAATTGTGTGTGTAAAAAAGTTGATTGACCCTGATATTGTTATATTACAAATCTTAGGTATATTAATCATAGGTAACTACTTATAACTATTATATAAAGGTACCTACTTACTGTAGTTGTCTTATCATCAAGTGATTTTTATTTCGTTTATATTTTGACGCGTTCATTGTAATCACGGTCTTATTTACTGTTGTGCGATGTGGACGTAACTCAAAAACTTGTTCCGAACGTTTGTGCTACACGGCCGCAACTCCGAAGTGTCTGAACAGCATGGTAGTTTTGCGTGCGATCGTCGCGGGCGCAAGCGGCGGACTGGCGAGTGCCCATATTGCAGGTAAGGGATAGTCGATTTTTGGAAATTTGCATAAGGCCACAAGTGCATTAAGAGGCTTTAGAGGATAGTTTTCCTTATTTTTTTGAGTTAAGGTGGTAAATTAAACTCTTCTGACCACGAATCTGCAATAATATCAAAAATGAAAATTTTTGAGATGAGGCCGTATAGCAGGCACTAGGCGATATGTCTGACAAAAGCAAAACGTCAGTTTTAATATAGTGATCTGTATATTCACCCATGTTTCTTATTTGAAATGTATCCCATACACGTTGAGCGTGCTCATAGTCAGAGTCTGTAATTTGTTCCGCAGAAAGCGAGTTATAAAACGAACTCTTTTCAGGTAGCTCAATTTCTGTAAATTTATCCCAGCCGGTCATATAATCGTAAGGATATAATCCTTTGCGTAGTAATAAATTAAATTCTTCTAATCGAGGATAAAAGTTACTTAAGTGGAAAAACTCTGATCTACATAAACCCTTAGCTAACTCTTCTAAACTAGCACCTAGAAATTTAAATGAGTCTACAAACCGTATTTGCATATACTGATCATTAGATAACCTTATAAAAATTGTAAATGAAATATAGTTTTCTTTATTTTTAGGTACCTATTACTTTTATAGGTCCAGAACATTTACCCAGTAAATAAATGACAGTCGTATCCAGACAAATTGTGGAAAAATATAGGAATAAGTTTAGGCACTCGAAAACGTAAGTTACAGTATTGATGGGCCGCTCCGCGATAAAACCCTGTTAAATGACAGTGATCTCTAACTTTATCACCAAACAAAGGGGTTTTGCAAATGTGACATTTTTTTGCATTTTTGTATGCTAAAGCATCTTCATCGTCAAAAATCATAGGAACCTCTTTATTTAAGATCTCATGTATTTCATTTACATGTCTGTACAAGTACTCTAAAAACTTGGATACGCAATCGGGTCCGCGATACTGAATAAAACGATTCAGAGTTCCGTCACTGTAGCGGAGAAATTAGTGATGGAAGTGTGTTGTCGATTTGGGGTGCCTCTCGAAATTCACAGTGATCAAGGCAGAAACTTTGAGTCCCATGTATTCCAGGAGACTTGCCGAATCATGGGAATCCATAAGACTAGAACTAAGCCATATCACCCACAATCGGACGGAATGGTCGAGAGATTCAACCAGACGCTGGAAAGACATTTGGCCATGGTGGTTGAAAGTCACCAAAAGGATTGGGATAGGCATATTCCTCTTCCTGATGTCATATAGGTCGGCAACTCACGAAAGTACGGCTGTCACCCCAGCTTACGTGAACTTTGGAAGAGAACTTCGTTTGCCTGCAGACCTGTTAACTAGACGCCCTCCAGCTTCGTCATAATCGATCACAGAGTATGCCAGCGATTTGCGAAACCGGATAGACGATGTTTACAGCCACGTTCGTGAACATAGACTTCAACTCAGTGCGAAGATGAAGACACGATATGACCGAAAATCTAACCAAGTGGGGTTCGAGGAAGGTTCATTGGTGTGGCTGCATGACCCCACGCGAAGAAAAGGGAAATCCCGAAACTATCACCGAATTGGAAAGGGCCGTACAAAGTATAGTTACTAAGATCAACGACGTTACGTATACGATACAGCGAAGCCAACGAAGTCCCTACAAGGTTGTCCACGTTGACCGATTGGCGAGATACTACGGAACTAATAATGCTCGGGACGAGCATGTCTTAGGAGGTGGTAGTGTTACGCCGATGGGATAAGGCGCCTCATCTTAAATCGTGAATTTCGATGCTTTAGAAGCGTTTTCAGTATATGGAAATTTTTCCACTAACAGTGAAAGAGATAGCATGATTAGAAAGAGACAGCGATACTGAGAAACTTCGAGAAGCATGAGAAAGAGACAACACGAATAGAAATGAGACAGCAATACGCAGAATATTCCAGATCCGTGAGTCAAGGTCAAGGACATCGCGAACAATAGAATGTAGAAAGGCGTAGAACATTTCAGCAACGAATAGTCTCGAACGACCTTGGCGGGGTAAAGTACATCGATCATTCCAGAACGCATTCTGGAATGATCGGAGACGGGAACTATAAAGGCGGACCGATTGCAAGTACCTAGTCAGTCTTTAATTGGAAAGCGAACAGTGCAAACAAGAGCGACCCGAGCGACCATCTGAGTATTCGAATTTATTGTGCGACAATTGTTTGTAACGGTTTAAGTGCTTGCGTTATTAAAGTCTACTTTTGATTATCGGTGTATTTGTGCATTTCTATCAGTTACCTACCCCCACGTACGTAACAGTATCACAGCTGTGTTTAATGTCAAAGGGTATGTGTAAAGCAGTCAGTTCATGTGCTCGTTCCTCCTTAGTGAGGTATTCAACCTTTACATTCAGGTCCATGGTCAATTGTAAAACAGTAAAATGGTCACAAACCAAGCCTTGCAATAGTGCAGTATGCCACGTGCTTATTAGCAAAAGAAGATGCACACAACATACATTGAAAAACCAATTAACCGCTGTTCTGTTACACACTCAAAACAGTTATAAATTATAAAAAAGGTAAAAGTGTCTTAAAGAAGAACACAGGAAAAAAATACATGTGCTATCTTCTCATTGATACAGTCAGAACATAAGGAGTTATGAAAAAGGCTAGTTATTCCTTGTAATAAGACTAATAAGAGTATACAGGAATTTAATAACTATTATTACCCTCTTAAGACAGACAAAAGATATGAGAGAAAGCAGAACATTCCCATAAAGAATACTTAAAACAAAGAAACCATTCCTTCAGGCCATACGTTGGGTACGCCACCATACCAGAGGGCCTGAGAGTAAGTCACATCGAATTTAGTAAATTAGAAAGGCGCCCTGGGTAAACTCACTACAAACAGGGATGGTTTCTTGTTATAAGTAAAACAAAGGCGTTGTTCTCCTTGGTTTATTATTGGTTTAGCTTTAGGGAAACCAGCTCCGGTGGTTTCCTAGTCCATCGTGTGAGCCTCAGCAACCACACAGTATCACCAATCACTCAGATCACTATATCACATGTTATAACGGCAAAGTACGGTTAAAAATGGCTCCACGGGCCGCGCGGCTGAAGCACTGAGTGAGTGACGAAGATCATAGACCATAGACTAAAATCATAGACATTATACTCACCACAGATGTTCTACCTTCCGGTTAGGGTTGCCAGTTGTAAGATACTAAACGTCCATCGCGATGCCCAGCATTCGCGACACTCCCAACGGCTGACAGAAGTGACATTAGGGAGCGCGTCCACTGTCGAATCAATTCACGATAGCCTACGAACTGCGCCGAACATAGCCGACTACAAACCGTTGAATGCAAGTACTAGATAAGGCGAGAATTATAACGCTTTTAACTTGCTTTGAGCCTACCTGCGTTTGCTTATAAATAATGCCAATTAACTGCGCTGCTTGCTGTAAAGAGATCAAAACATCGCAATGTCTGAAATGTACTAAATGTCACGCTACATATCACTCCATATGCTTCAACATCACTGATTTTAAGCAGATCTCTAAGGCACAACAACAAAACTGGGCATGCCTGGCTTGTCTGTGTAATGAACCTAAATCAGGAAACGCTAACACACCTGTGCGCGCGGTCAACTCCGCTGACGATCCGAATGCAAATGTTACTATGCGCGCTCAAAACCGCAAGGTTGCGTTACCGGTCCCGATTGTCCCGACTAGGGAGCCTAGCCTTGAGAGTGAGTCGATTTCGGCGCTTGCGTCAGAATTGAGATTACTGCGTGTGGATATATCAGAGATAAAGGAGCATTTAAGATCTCTTTCCGCGAATTTTGTCGCCTGCTCGTCGCAACTGGATGCCTTTGAGGCTAGATTATCTGAGTCTGACTCCAAACTTAAAGCGTTTGAGGTCCAGGAGCTTGAAAATACGTTGCTCAAACAACAAGTTAACCAACTCGAGGATCAACTTAACAATCGAGCGCAATCTGCGCTTCGCAATGAGGTCGAGATTATAGGTTTAACGGAATCACCAAACGAATCAACACAACATCTTGTCTTAACAACTGCGACTAAAATTGGAATAAGCCTAGATCCTGAAGATCTCGATTTTGTTGCCCGCGTTGGCCCCCGCCAGAGTAAAACAGGCCCCTCTAATTCTGGCCCGCGACCCTTAGTGGCTAGATTTGTGCGCCAAGACAAACGAAACGAATTTTTGGCGGCGGCCAAGTCGCGCCGACACCTGTCATCGGCTGATGTCGGAGTTCCGGGGCCTTCCACTAAGTTTTTTTTCAATGAACGACTCACGAAAGCAAATCGTTTATTATTTCGTGAAGCTCGGCTTCAAAAAAATAATGCTGGCTATAAATTCTGCTGGATTCGCAACGGCTCCATACTCGTCCGAAAGCAGGAGGGTTCTCCTGCCTCCGTCATACGCTGCCTTGCAGACCTCAAAAAAGTTTTTGGAGGGGAACCGGCTCTGCGGAGCGGTATACTGGACCCGTTTGAAGACTCGAACATACATTAGGTTCTGCACGCGATTGGAACTGCGGGTTCAAGTTCTCTTGTTCTCTTTTATTTCTGTATTAATCGTTTGCCCCATGTGTCTGCACTTACATACTCACATCTCCACACTCATATACACACAGTACACTAAGATACATCGTCGCCTGACCTTTGCTCTGCGGAGCGTTCATATAGTGTTTAATTTATATCTAACACTGCTGAATATCAATACTATTATTTTTGAAAAGATGACCCTGAATGATTTCCAAATAACCTCCTTGATTACCATCGTCTATGGCGTTACTTAGTTTAGAAGAAGAAATTGATAAAACCTTTGTTATTGATTGTCATCTACTTGGGGCATTAGAAAACTGCCATGACGTGTTAGATAATGGGTATAATTTCAAGATCATGACTTTTAACATTAGAAGCCTTCAACGCAATTTTAATGAATTTGTAGTTGCCTTGAAGCGAATGAATGTCGATTTTGATGCAATTGTGCTGACTGAGTGCTGACTGAGCGACGGGGCAGTTATTGATCGGCTGCCTGGATATGATGTTTTTCATACATCCAAGGTGATAAACAGGAGTGGCGGAGTAGTAGTCTACGTTAGGGAGTCTTACTGTGCCTCCGTCTCTGAACCCTGTTTTGATGATGCAAATTGTCTCTTGATTAATGTTTCTGACAATTTCATGCTAATTGGAATTTACCGTTCCCCCTCATTTACTAACGTTGACCGGTTCCTGATTTCGCTCGATAAAATCTTATCTGAAAATTCTTCCAAACGGAATATTGTAGTGGCGGGAGACATAAACATTGATTTACTCGGCAATTCGACCTCTGGTAATGTCTGTGATTACATCTGTCTAATGACTGCACACGAACTTTTGCCTGCCATTACAAAGCCTACAAGACATGACTCGTGTTTGGATCATATATTTATAAAAGCGAAATCTGAGTCAGTCGGAGGCGTATGTAGGTGCTCTATTACCGATCACGATCTGGTCTTTGCTGGCTTCTTTTCCTCGCTTCCCTATTCGAAGGAAAAGGGCAATCGATGGATAAAAAAAACGGACTACTTGTCGAAGATCTGAGATCTGCTGACTGGTCAGTGGTGTTAGCAGCGTCTAATGTCAATGATGGTGTCTCTAATATGAATAAAATAATCTCGTCTGCCATCGATAAACATACATGTGATTTAAAACTTAGCCGATCTAAATTTAATACCAAGCCCTGGATTACACCCGGAATAATAAGATGTATTAGGCACAGGGATGGGTTGCATTGCCAGGTAAGTGCGTCACCGGATAATGTCATTCCTGCGTAAAACCTACACCTGTTACAGAAATTTCTGTGGTAATCTTTTATATAATCTTAAAGTTGAATATGAAAACAACCTATTGGTTAAGAATAAAAACAATTCTAAAAAGTTGTGGCAAACCTTGAAGACAATTTGCGAAACACCCAACCGCAGCAATGATGCTTTTGAACTTTTAAAAACGAACTCATCTGCCAAACAGTCCATCGACACCTGCAATCAACTCTTTGCAGGGACGGGAAAGAGGTTAGCTGATAGCATCTTAAATAAACTGTGCAAATCTCATGACCAGGTTGTTGATGACTTTAAGCCTCCCAATATGCTGCTGAACTCACTCTTCTTACAACCAACAGATGTTTTTGAAGTCGATAAATATATCTCGCAACTTAAACCAGACAGTGCTCCTGGAATTGACGGTTATAAGCCTTTTCTTGTGAAACAAATCAAAAGTGTAATTCTCGAACCTCTAACTTTAGTCTCTCATCAGGTCAATTTCCCGATGGTTGGAAGCTAGCCTTAGTTTCTCCTATCCACAAAAGTGGTTCTAAAATCACACCAAACAATTATAGGCCCATCTCTCTGCTTAGTATTTTCTCAAAGATCTTAGAAAAGATAGTAAATTCGCCACTGATCAGCTTCTTTGAAAAGTACTCTCTTTTTTCCCCGAGCCAGTTTGGGTTCAGACCCGGTAAATCTACCGAGGACGCATCTGTCTTACTTACTAATATGATTTCCGGTAGCCTTGACGGGAACAATAAATGCATTGGAGTCTTCTTAGACCTCGCGAAGGCCTTCGACACCGTTTCGACCAGCCTACTACTCAAGAAACTGGAAGCTCTCGGTGTCAGAGGGGTGGCTCTTGCTTGGTTCCGTAGTTACCTTAGTGATCGGCGACAAATCGTTAAAATTGGGTATATGCGTAGCAGCCAGCTTCCAGTCACTTTTGGCGTCCCGCAGGGAAGCATCCTTGGTCCCACACTTTTCATAATTTATATGAATGACATTCTGGACTTGAACCTCCCAAATGCGGACATAATTTGCTACGCAGACGACACCGCCGTGCTCTTTCATGCGAAAACTTGGGATGAAGCTCTTAATTCAGCTGAAAGAGGTTTGTCCAAAATGGCAAAGTGGCTCGACAATAACCTTCTTACTCTTAATGTAGACAAATCTCACTTCGTAACCTTCTCCAAGTCTGCCGCAGGCACTCCGATTAGCAACGCACATATCATGGTCCATACATGTAGTCGCATTTCTCCTCTCGCATCTGACAGCCAGATTACTCCCTGTTCGTGTATGTCCATTAAAAGAAGCACTACGGTAAAGTACTTAGGATTATCCTTGGACCAGCACTTAACCTTCAAAGACCACATAAGTACCCTGTCCAGTAGAATCAGAAAACTAATTTTCATTATGAAAAGACTACGTGACTGCTCTCCCACCCATGTGCTGAACCTTGTTTACTTTGCCCTGTGTCAGTCCCTTTTACAGTATTGTAAAGGAGTTTGGGGCGCTGCAGCCAAAACAACTATGCTGCCGCTGGAGCGGGCTCAGAGAGCTGTTATTAAGGTTATGTTTCGCAAACCTTTCAGATTTTTAACTGACACGCTCTATCTTGAATCTTCTTTTCTTAGAGTAAGACAAAAAATTCGTTCTCACGCACTCAAGTTTAACCAAGTCGCGTAGTCTCGACGATTTGCTACGCAAACGAGTTTTCAGAGCTCCTATCCCTAAAACTGTATCATGCTTTGCTAGACGTTTTCCATCCTTCTCCTTTCCCCACACGTATAACTTGGTATGCAAGTCATGCAATGTGAGTCAACTTGGGCTTTCGAAAATTAAACAAGTTCTAAAGCTGTGGCTGGTGTCATTGAACTATGGCGACACGGAAAAGCTCCTTGGTTCTCCTTCATGAGCACTCACCACCCACACACACACACACACCCACACGCACACACACACACACACACACACACACACACATTTGCATGTCTAAATTTATGTTTGTTCTTACTTTACTTTCTTTTTTTTTTTATTAAATAAACGTGCTTATCTCATTCCACTACTATGTAACTTTAAGCTAATTATAGGAAATTCTTTAAAACTTGTTTTTACTTATCAATACGAAAAAAATATGTATAACTGTGCTCATGGATACCCAAGATACAGGCTCAGCCTAGTTTGGGATCCGCCGGAAACTGATGTTCTTGTATACAGTGTGAGTAGGTAATAATTGGGAGTTTCGAATCAGTTTGATTCACAACGCCCAATTGGTTTTCGGGTACCCTATGTTTGATTCGAAACGCCCAATTGGTTTTCGGGTACCCTATGTTTGATTCGAAACGCCCAATTGGTTTTCGGGTACCCTATGTTTGATTCGAAACGCCCAATTGGTTTTCGGGTACCCTATGTTTGATTCGAAACGCCCAATTGGTTTTCGGGTACCCTATGTTTGATTCGAAACGCCCAATTGGTTTTCGGGTACCCTATGTTTGATTCGAAACGCCCAATTGGTTTTCGGGTACCCTATGTTTGATTCGAAACGCCCAATTGGTTTTCGGGTACCCTATGTTTGTTTCGAAACGCTCAATCGGGTTTTCACATATATTTGATTCGAAACGCTCATTCAGGTTTTCACATATATTTGATTCGAAACGCCTAATCGGGTTTTTGGATATATTTTGATTCGAAACGCCAAATCACGTTGATGAGATGTAAATTAACACGTGGTCTTTAAATCGCTTCATTCGATTTTGGTAAAATATTGTAATGTGAGTCAAATGCACTTACGAGTAGTTACTTATGATTATTCGAAACCTATAGTGGTTCATTTACCGTTCGAACAACCTTTTTCGAAGTCATTCACTACTCGCGACTTACCTTAGTTGGAATAAGTCTTCCTTGCAAGTAGAACGTATGCGTTGCTTGATTAATTTTGAAGAAATATGAAGTTTGTGAAACAAAATCAGAGCCTGCAGTTGGATGTAGTTTGTTCAACTTGCAACACGCGTAGTTTACGTCATGGTAAACTTTTACCCGACACTATTCGCAGTATCATTTGCGGTCCTTCTAATTGCGGAAAAACGAATTTAATTGTTGGTCTTTTACTTCATGAACAAGGGTTACGGTACCAAAATGTTTATGTTTACTCAAAAACCCTTTTCCAACCTATGTATCAATTTTTAGAAAAAGTATTAATGATTGTCCCCGAAGTTAAATTTCAAAAATATAGTGGAAATGATGAAATAATAAGTCCGAACGAAGCTGACTTTAACTCGATCATGATATTTGATGATGTGGCTTGTGAAAACCAAAACAACATAAGGGATTACTTTGCAATGGGAAGACATAAAAATATTGATAGTTTCTACTTGAATCAAACGTACAGTAAAGTACCAAAACAATTAATAAGGGATAACGCCAATTTTATAATTATTTTTAAGCAAGATGATGTTAATTTACGTCATGTTTATGATGAGCACGTTGGAAGCGATATGTCTTGGTCTCAGTTTCGAGAAATGTGTGCTGAAGTATGGAAACTGGCATATAACTACTTGGTTATAAATAAAGATTATAGTCGTAATTCTGGATGTTATAGAATGGGTTTTGACACATTTATCATTATGGATTAACTATAATACATATTGCATCATAATGAAACATTTATTGCTTCATAGGAAACCATTAAGATCAGACATGAACCTTAAAATCAGTGACGAGAAAACTTTGAAAGAAAAATTACTTAAATCTATCAAAGCCGTTAAAAAGAAAGTTAGTTTGATTCGTAATATGAAAACTGATAATGAAATGATGATGGCATCAGTATTGAAACCAATAACAGAACCGCTTAATGAAATAGTTAAAGTTAAAAATGAGAATAATTATTTAAATCCTAATGATAATGATTCTGATAATGGATTGCAATGGAGAAAGTCGGTAAAAAGATTTAAATTTAGCCCTAGTGAAGAAAAGAAGCAATCTATTAATGATCAAACGGTTGTGAGGAATTCTTCACAATCTAGTCTTGATGGGGATGACATATCAAACGACGATCAAAGTGATGCAAGCGATGGAGTAGAAAGTGAACATATTAATGATCAGGATTCACCAAATAATATATCATTTAAGACGAGTGAATCTTATGCATCTCCTCGTGATGATCCTCAATTTCAAAAGCAATATATTACCAACTTAAATATACCGTTTGGTGTTCGAACGGAACGGGACAAGCAAATGTTAGGATCCTGTCCGGTATACACTACAAGTGACAAAAAACTTAAAGTAAATGGCCGTACTTACTATTTAACGCCAGGTTTATACGAATTGTTATATAAGAAAGTACCGGATTTAGATATTATAACTGAGGATGATAAACGCAATTATAAAATTTTATTATTAGAAACTAATGCACATAGAAGAGATTTTAATCCTAATAAACCAATAAAAAGCAACAAAGGTATGAAATACTTGTACATAATAAGACCTCTTTTTAAATTAGCCAAGGAACGATTAGTAAGTGGTGATGGATTACCGACAATGAAAAGAGTTCAAAACAATGTGTCATATGTATATTGGGACAACCCAAACGAATTAGTAGAAAGATTAAAATTGCTTATAGCTTCTCGTGAAGCTGGTAATACAGGATTGGATAATGAAATCATGTCTGTTATTGAAGAACTGCAAGAAGCAGGATTAGTTAACAATGCTCATATATAAAACAGTTACTTTACTATTATTGTTAGTCAAGGCAGAACTTTTGATGTACAAATATATCATAAAATGAATATAGACAAATTCGGACATCATCTTCATAAACGCCTGCGTGTATCTGAAGTTTCTGAACTTAAAAATAATGCTTTGCTCCGATCAGATGAAGGACATTTCGATTTACAATCAATAAGATTAAAGGGACTTGCGGATCCATTGTCACCTGATGATGCCGTTAATAAGCTGTACGTCGATCAGCTTGTTCAGAACCTTTATCAAAAGAAGTATATAGATTCTATGTTTGATACTATAAATTCTCAAATTCATCAGTTGGCAAATCAGTTGAAATTAAACTTTTATACAAAAAAGGAAATAGACGACATTTTCAACAAATTAAACAATGGTAAAGCAGCAAGTCGTGAACGAGATACTCAGATCAGCGCGAAAAAACTTTAAACGACGAGCAGTTTTATTAAAAGGAATTGATGATTTGTGGCAAGCGGATTTGATTGACTTACAAAATTTACATAAGATAAATAGAGGATATAAATACATTTTGGTTGTAATTGATGCCTTTTCAAAGTACGCATGGTTTATTCCAACAAAATCCAAAAAGAAATTAGAAATAAAAAATTCTTTCGAAAAAATTATTAAATCATCAAAACGAGTACCGATAAACTTACAGACAGACTTAGGAACAGAGTTTTATAATAATGAATTTGATGGTTATGTAAAAAAATTAAAAATAAATCATTATTCCACGTTTTCAATTAAAAAAGCATCGATTGTTGAAAGGTTAATAAAAACGCTCAAAAATAAACTTTACAAATATTTTAGTTTCATTGGAAATTATAAATGGGTTGGAAAACCTTTGGGTGATATAGTTAAATCCTATAATCTCACTATGCATCGTACAACGAAATTTAAACCTATTAATGTTAATTTTGATAATGAGTTAAAAGTAAAGAAAAACATAGAAAACGCACAATCCAATCTAAGTAATAGATCAAAATATAAATTTAATATAGGAGATCACGTACGCATAAGCAAGTATAAAAGTGCCTTTCATAAAGGTTATACACCGAATTGGTCGACAGAAATATTTACTGTTAAACATGTAAATCACACTCGCCCAGTTACTTACCTTATTGAAGATCAACGAAAAAATACAATACTCGGTTCATTTTACGCACAAGAACTTCAGAAAACGAAGCATCCTGATGTTTACCTCATAGAAAAGGTGATAAAAAAGAGAGGGGAAAAATTGTACGTAAAGTGGTTAGGGCTTAATGATAGCGAAAATAGCTGGATTGATAGAAATGCTATTGTATGAGTATATTTATTAACTTTACAGTATTAAAAATTGACATTATTATATTGGATATGAAAGGGAGAGGACTTTTAAACAGTGTTATTAATCACTTACCGTTTGAGCTGCACTTACCTGGCTATAATTATTGCGGACCAGGTACAAAATTGCAGAAACGGTTGCTAAGAGGTGATAAAGGAATTAATGATTTGGACAACGTATGTATGCAACACGACATTGCTTACGATAAACATTCTAATCTAACAGATCGTCACAGTGCAGATTTAGAACTTTATAAAATGGCTAAACAGAGATTAAAGTCTAAAAATACAGGAAAAGGAGAGAAACTAGCTTCATGGTTAGTTAGCAAAGTGATGAAGTCTAAAATAAAAGCTGGTGCTGGGATAAAATCATTCAAACAATTTGTTTCAAAGATACGCAAGGGATTGAAAAATAAAAAGTCCAAAAATAAAGGCACTGCGATCGAGCAGGCATTTCTTGTAGCGAAAAAGATATTTGTAAATAACAAAAAAGTAAGAATTTTTCGTTTAATTCCGATTCCAAAATCTGGAGGTATATTACCACTAATACCTATCTTTGCTGGACTTTCTGCGTTAGGATCTTTGGCAGGAGGAGCTGCTGGGATTGCTAAAGCTGTCGGGGATTACAAATCTGCAAAGAAAAACTTAGTCGAATCAGAACGCCATAACAAAATGATGGAATCTATTGCAATAGGAAAAGGTTTACATATTAAACCGTATAAGAACGGCAAAGGATTGTGTTTAAAACATACAAAAAACTAGATAAAAGGCTACCCAGACGTGCTCTCAATAATATAGATATTTTAAAGTATTCTAAAGAAATACCTCATTTTCGTGGTGTTAATATGAGAGATAGTTTGCCAAAACAACCAAAAAGAGTAGAATTGTAGTGAGGTCACTAATGTAACAGCTGATACATACAGCTGATACCTACCTCTTCTCTAATTATTAGTTTAACGATGCTATAAAACTTTATAGCCTCTATTAAGTTTTATAGTTTAAATCCGCTGACAATGCATAATCATAAGTTCCACACCATTAACCCTAGACCTTGATACTGACTAGAAACCATAGTATATAAGCTATACAATTTACCAATAAAGAACAGTATTTCTCCAGACTCTTGAGTTGTCATTATACCTCTCACCCTACACTTCAGAATGTGGAATTATAAATTTAGACAGTTCTGAAAACCAAGGGACTCACTGGGTAGCCTACGTCAAGGACAACAATTATTGTGAATATTTTAATAGTTATGGTGATCTTCAACCACCGATAGAATTAATAAGGTATTTAAAACATCATGATATTTTTTATAACTATAACACTTACCAAAAGTTTAACACTGTAAATTGCGAGCATTTATGTTTAAAATATTTAAAAAAGTTTTTCTACTCGCGTACTATAAACCGCTAATATTGATATCGTTAATGGTGTCAGAATACCACCTATAGCGTAACCGAAGCGTAAAAACAATTCTATAATGAGCGTTGCCATGGTAATAACAGTTCTATAATTTATTATAGCATTGTTATTACCATGGTAACGGTCATTCCGGATGTCAGTCTTGGCGTTTAGTTAACACTTGACATCCTAATAATTTGTATAATAAACCGTTAAAAACATTTAACACCAATAACAATTACGTATATTAAAAACAAAATTAATTTTATGAGTAATTATGTGTTTAAAATAACATTTTTTTTCAATTACTAAAAATAGATGGTTAATATCCATCGATTTGTTATTTGGTTACCATGGTTACGTTCAATATGGATATCAACAAAATGGCGTTTCGTTTGGCATTCCAACTTGTTTATGATAATTTGATAGAGCTGTTTTTAGTATCTATTAAAATTCGCATGAAATTTGTTTACATTTATCAATAAAATTCACAAACTATTATCGCGCATCGGAATAGTGAAAATGTCTTTGATGACAAGTAATTTGTTAGCAGAAAAATCGAGTAAAGTATACGAGAAAAGTTAGCGATTGTTTATTTTAATCATTGTCATTTTAAGCTTGTAGAAAAAGTTATGTATGCAACGGTTCATAATTAGCTCTTAAGGTACTCGTGCCTGTAATTAGAGCGCTCGCAAGCTCGCGCTCTAACCTCGGCTCTCGTACCTTAAGAGGCTTCATTATGTACCAGTTACATAAATAACTATTTGGAGTGTCCGTTTAAATATCTCTGTACAATAAAAACCTTACCATTCTCACGATGTCTTTCACTTTATCTATAACCGGGACCTCTTCTACCCTGATCACTAATTATTCACCAGCTTTTCAACTGAATGGTGAATATGAATGCGGATTGTTACATATGTCGACTTTTAACTCTATACCTAATATAGACTATAGAAACAATAAATTTTATTATGGTAAAAACGAAGTAATAGAAATTCCTGAAGGGTCATACGAACTCCAAGACCTTGACGATTACCTCAAAAGACACCTGCAAGGATGCACATTTTCACTGACATGTAATAATAATACGTTAAAAACGTCAATATTGTGTTCTAAAAATGTGTATTTTAATAAAGAAAACTCGATCGGTAACTTATTAGGTTTCGGTAAAGAAACTATTCAAGCTAATATATTAACAGAGTCCCCTTTTCCTGTATCCATTCTGTCTACAACTATAGTGCGAGTTGAATGTGATATAGTGAGCGGATCATTTGTAAACGGGAAACCAAGTCATATTATTCACGAGTTTGTGCCTAATGTACCACCAGGCTATCGGATTATAGAAACACCGAAAAACGTAATTTATTTCCCTGTTACACAAATAAACTTGAGCTCTCTTAAAATAAGAATATTGGACGGAAATGATAATTTAGTTAATTTACGAGGTGAAGAGATTCAAATATATTTACATCTTTTAAAAAAATGATAGATTTCAATAAAAGCGAAGTCTTGCACGACAAACATATTAGTAATCTTTGTGCTATCAAGAAAAGAACACCTAAACCGCAATTTACAAAGCTTACAAAGGAAAATAACCAATTTTTAAGAAACATTGGATTGTTAAAATGAGTATACTTAACTTAACAGATCCTTATAGCTTTGATGAGACGATTGAAAGTTACGAATATCATTCATATAAACCCTACGTAACTAGTTTTAACTTGAACGATGAAATCCGTATACCTATTAACCAACAAGATCTTTATGTATTGCCTTCGGCAAGTACTCTCTATGTGGAAGGCACCGTTACAGTATTCAATAGAGAGACAAAAGCAAAGGTGAACAGTGTTCTTTTAACTAATAACCCTATACTACATATGTTTCAAGATATTCGATATGAACTGAATGGGATTGAAATAGATAAAATTAAAAACGCCGGAGTTACGACAACTATGAAGTCTCTTGTATCCATGAATGAACATGAATCGTTTATGTCACAGTTATGGGGTTGGAACGTTGATGGTACTAAAATTACACATGGCTCATTTTCTATATCTGTTCCTTTAAATAAGATTCTTGGTTTTGCAGAGGATTATAAGAAAATAATTATTAATTGCAAGCATGAACTTATTCTTCTAAGATCGAATAGTAATTTAAATAGCGTAAAATTGAATACAAATGAATACATAGAAAATATTACTATATCTAAAATAGTATGGCGTATGCCGCATATTAAAGTTTCTGATCGGGAAAGATTAAATTTACTCAAACATTTAGAAAAAGATCGTGCTATTCAGATAGCTTTCAGAAATTGGGATCTGTATGAGTATCCGCTTTTACCTAAAACCTCTAAACATTCTTGGTCAATCAAAACCTCATCTCAAATTGAAAAACCACGATACGTTATAATTGGATTAAAAACGGATAGAAAAAATATGGCCAACAAAGATGTAACATGGTTTGATCATTGTCATTTGAGAGACGTCAAAGTTTTTTTAAATTCATACTATTTTCCGTATGAAAATTTAAATGTTAGTTTTGGAGCTGAAAGGTATGCTTTATTATACGAACAGTACGCTAAATTTCAGCAGTCTTATTATAACCGTGGTCAAACTCCGCTATTGAGTCCGCAAGATTTTAAAGATAAAGGTCCTCTTTTTGTAATCGATTGTTCACGTCAAAACGAAACCTTGAAAACAGGTTCAGTAGATGTCAGAGTTGAACTAGAGTGTGAACAGGATATTCCTGATAATACTGCGGCGTACTGTTTAATTCTGAATGATAGTATTGTAGAATACAAACCCTTAAGCAACATTACACGAAAAATATCATGATGACTGACCGTTTGTTCGTGGATCTTCAGGGATTTAAATCGTATAAAAATGAATTTATTGTTAAAGAATTTGCATACAGTACAGATGAATATACACAAGTATTTTCAATAAAACCTCCATACCCATTTTCTACTTTAACGGAAAACGAAAAAAGACAAGTGAGATGGGTAGAGAAAAACCTCGGAATTTTATGGCGTGAAGGATATGTTGATTATATGGAAAACAAGAAAATATATGTAAAAGGATTAGAAAAAGTTAAATGGGTTAAAGACTTGTGTGCTAACTGTACTGTATTAGATTTAGGTGAAAAAGGTCTGCCTAATTTTCAATCTATGCATCAAAAATATTGTAAAGACCACATTACATATAATTGTTTAATTCATAAAAGCTCTTGTGCGTTAAAAAATGTTATGTGTATACAAAAGTGGTACTCTGAAAATAATTTATTATTATATTCTCATTTGTAAATTCGCTCTCTGTACAACAACATAAATTATTTTATTTTGAAATAAAATCGTAATTAAGAATTTTTGGAAGTTTGATTTACAAATATTATGCCTATTTACCATTTCAATACGTTCATTAAGGTTCGGTTCTATGGGTCCGTTAGTAAATATGTGAGATTCAATTTTAGTAACTTTATTAAACATTAACATTTGAGGTTTAATCTAACGGATGTTTATAAAACACAACCTAAATAAATAAGTGAGCATTGGGAAACAGAAAAAGAGGATTAAAATAAAAGAAGAACATATACGATAAGTATTTATTCCTGAACATATATAACTAGGTATACATAGTTTGACACATAAAAGCTAAGCCCAGTCTATTTAAGAACAATAGTAAAAACTATAAAGTATATCTAGATAATTAATTTATGTCCCCAAGAAAGGGTATGAATGTTGTCCTTTAATATAACCCGTTTATCATCATTCGACGATAAGGCTACTTTATTAAGAGACTGTGTGAAAATTTCATGTTTTAACGACTTAAATACAGTGTTCCTTTTCTTTACATTTATTTTATTAAATAGTACATTTTCATAGTCCTGAAATGCAAGATCCCTTATTGCATGTTTCTTCGTACCTTTAGCTTTCTTTAACTGTTTCTCTTCTGTTTTAATGCAGTATAATTTTGACCTCAGACCTACAAAGTGGGTGATTAATTCACCACCCATTTCATCTTTAAATAACCCCGGTACCTTCTTATTTCGTTGACGTATGCCGTACACATTATTCTCATGGTAATTGCTTGTATCTAAATGTTGTTGAAAATGCAATTTTAGGTCTCTATATAAATCATTGGTTTTTATGAAATACAAATAAGAGTCTGTATCGGTATAACACATACTCAGATTTTGACCATAAAAAGGTTTCATTTGAGAATAGTGAAAGTCATACATGTGAGACTTAGATATTTCTAAAACAGAAAATCCAATATAAATCGGTTTATCAAGAGTAATAATTTCTGGTTTCATTTGAATAGCTACTAAATTATCAGTAAAAACACTTGCACTATGAAAATTAGGTCGTGCTACTAACACTTCAGCACTAGTTTTTTTCTTAGTTTTGTTTGCAGTATCATTCCACTGATTAACTAATAGTACTTTTGTCCTATTTTCTATAGCTTCTAAGGTTTTCCCAAAAAGACTGTTATTGAAGAGTTTATATAAATTCATTAGAAATTCTGATTTTGTGTTTTTCTCAACTTTGTGTTTAATTCAATATACTCTTGTATAAACGGACTTTGTTTGAATCTTATAACTCTATGTATTTTTCTTAACTTTAAACCATGTTTCAAGCACATTTTCAGGTGTACGTAATGAATAACATATTCATATTTATCAAAAAGGTTTGGAATAAGTTTAGAGTTTTTTGATCCGGGAGGTGTATACTTTTGAGGGCAAAATGGAATGTCATTGTGTAAATTGTGTAGGTATTCTGGATACTCTAAATCTACTTCTAATATATAACCGTAAATAGAATCATGGGGCACTTCGCAGAAATTATTTTTTTCTATTTCTTCTTTATTTAATAATTTAAAATCAGCATAGGGTAAATAACTACACATAGCAAAACCATACAAATTGTTACAGTCTATATAAAACAAAAACGAATCTGGAATTGAAGTGTCATAATTCGGCATGTATTTGTTATTAGCATGCGCGTATCTAGAAGAACAAAGGCACACACCCCCTCGAATACCTTTTTGAATCATTCGGATTATTTCAAGATCATTTATGAGTTCTAATTTTATATTGGTAATCAGTAACATTGCATCAAAGCTTAAGCTCGGAGCTGTCATGTAAAAAGCAGGATCTAGTTTGTAGTTCAACATAGACATCTTGCGAAAATTTTCGAATATATCAGCTAATAATAGCACATCGGACTTAAGGTATAAGTCTGTATAATCCCCCAAATTCTTTAAATTAAATAGTTTCCATACACGCTTCGCATGCTCATACTCCAAGTCAGATATAATACAATCGGTTATTGAGCTATAAAAACATTGTTGAGGAGGTAGTGCTTCCTCTTCATAAGTTTTCCAACAAGTAATATATTCGTATGGATATACACCCTTGCCTCTTAATAATAGAAAGTGGTCTTCGATTGGAAAAAAACTATGTAAATGTACGAAGTCTTCATTATTTAAATCAGCCGCAAGTTTTTCTAAACTACTTCCAAGAAATTTGAAGGAATCTACAAACCGAACAGCTACGAATTCGTCTATGCCTGTTTGGAAATACTTTGTAAATGAAATATAATTTTCTTTATTTTTTGCTACAACTTTTAACCTACCATTCATTTCTCCTAACTGTTTAATGAACAAATGGCAGTCGTATCCAGACAAATTATGAAAGAATATGGGTATAAATTTCGGTAAACAAAATTGAAGATTACAAAACGAGTGAGCAGCACCCCTGAATCGTCCCGATAAATGACAATGATCTCTGACAGCATCATCTAATAGCAGTTTGCTGCAAAGAAAACAATATTTCTCTTCTAAAAACCGCTTTTCTTCATCCTCTGTGAGTTTCAAAGGAGCGGGGTTCTTATAAATTTCATTTATTCTAGCTATATCAATTTTCAAATAATCGAGAAATTTGGTAACACAATCACGCCCACGATAACTAACATATCTGTTGAGAGAACTATCATAGGAACATACAATATAATATGCAAACGCGGCTGGCACGTGTTTCTGTAATGATGTTGTACATTTTGAATCGAATTCATTATTTGTAATTGGTTGTAATATAGATTCAAAGTCCGCATAGATAACATAGGGCATAGTTTGCATTCTTTAAAATTTTTTAAATTGAATATGTGAACCACTTTCAGGTAAAACTGTTGCAACACCCCCACACACATGTGTGTTTAATTTATCTGCATTGTGAAAAAATATCAAACATTCCTCGCAAAGAAATATTTGTCCATTATGTTTCGTCAATTGTTTTTTTACAAGACGACTTAAATTTTTTATCAGACAATAATGCGCATGGTTACCATTTTCCAACATCAAAAGATTTACATGGTGTTTCCTTTTCTTATCAGTTTTGTACAGAGGTCCCACGATATCAGTTTTGTTTTTTAATCCGTAAACATTAACGCTTATGTTTCGGTTATTTTTTTCGAATATTTTGATGTCGAAGAGACCAACCGGAAACGTCATATTTTTTGTCTCAAGTACGCTTTCAAAATGCGGGTAAGATGATAATCGATCCTGATTGTTTTGAACAGGAAATAACGCTGCCATTATACACCATAAAAAACAGAAATTGTCACTATTTTTAATATTAACGCAAGCTCGTCTCAATTTTAACATTTTAGGCAATTCGATAAAACCGGATCCTCGCAGTGGATTGTATTTATTAATGTTGATTTCTAAATAAAGGTTTCGTAAAAAACACCAACCACTGTCCCTTTCTTGAAATTCATCTATTTTTTTGCATAAAGTATTCATAATTAATGAGAATATTTCGTTAAATTCAGAGCTGATTTAAAATGATATTTTGCGTAGCAAAGGATTTGATTTCACATGTATCATTTTTCGGTAAACAAAATTCAGCAAACAACTCAAAGTTGGCTTTAATAGATCCAAAAGAGGCTCTCCTTGCTTCAAGAATTTGACGAACTCGCTCGCGAACCGTGCTCAGAAACCGTGCAGGTGACTCATGACAACTACTATCTGGACCTCGTACTCTATATGACGCTATCCTATTACGAAAAGCACTGCTTATTTTCTCAATGTCTGAGGTTAATTGAATAGAATTATTATTTTTATGTAAGTTAGTACGCAAGTGAGCAAATAGGGTTTTACTTGGAACACTTATATCACACACGGAACAAAATACCGAATTTAGTTTCATTTTAATAATGAAAAATAGCTCAAAAATAGACTGGGTGGATCTTAATAGCTACTTGTAAAAAATATAACAGAATTAATAACTATTTCTATCGGGAAAGAAGGTTCCTTCTTGTGTAAAGTCCTCCTTACAATTTTTCAGAACATTTTTTAATTGTTCTATGATAGGCGAACTGGAATCAACCCGATATTTTAAATTTATTAGGGCTTTCTCCCAACGAACTTGTGGTGAAACATTTCGAATATCGTCTACATTATAAAGTTTAAATTCAACAAAAAGGTCACCCGTTAATGAAGCTACACGCCGCACCTTGCCGCCGGGAACGCGACGCGTCAGCACCGATGTTAGAGACTCGGCGCTGGTTACACGACGTGGCACTTCAATATTTTCATCCCAGTTCGAAAACCAACCAGTTGACGGGGCAGGCTTCGGTTGGCGAGCACCTTCCTTTTTCGTTAATGACTTGGATTTAGCCTTTGTACTGAAATTAAATATTACGTATTTAGCTATTTGACAATAAAATAAAACTGAAATGAATGTTAGAATTAATATCATAACTCTTAGGTACATTTTGGTGTAGTTAAAATAGATCATTACCATTTACTGGTGAGTTCGTCCCCAGAACCACCTTGATCTTCGTTCGAAGACCAGCCAGTTGTAGGGGATCGCTTCGATTGACGAGCACCTTCCTTTTTCGTTAGTGAGTTAGATTTAGCCTTTGTCCTGAAATCAAATATTACGTATTTACCTATTTAACAATAAAATAAAACTGAAATGAATGTTAGAATTAATATCATAGCTCTTAGGTAAATTTTGGTAGGTAGTTAAAGTAATATCGAGAGGAAATGTGATTACATAAAATAGATCATTACCTTTTATTGGTGAGTTCCTCTACAGAATCACATTGATCCTCGTTCGAAAACCAACCAGTTGTCGGGGCCGCTTTCAGTTCGCGAGATGCGCGTTTCCTTTTTGCTGGAGTTTTTGGTTGGTCCCTGAAATTAACCGTCAACTTCATATTATCTTATTAAAAATAAAAGTGCAATTGAAACATAAAGTAAACTTGATAAAATCTTGGATAATAGGTACATTACCTCTTCGATGTGGAATCGTCCCCAGAATCACCTTGATCCTCTTTAAAACTTTTAGCGTTGTACTCCTTGTTTGACCTGCAAGGAACAATAAATTTAAAAATAAATTACACTTTTTAATGTTTTAAGTAAGTAATACCAAGAATATAAAAACTTACGAACATTATTTTATTGTACTGTAGTGCTGCTTCCTCGAACGTAGATAATGTAATAATTAAGTTGGAACGTAAAAACTGATCAGCTAAAATGCTACTTGCAGTAGTTCTCAACCTTTAAATATTTATCGCGTATAGTTTCTTAATACAAAATACGGAAATTGTTGGTTTTTTAAAGGTTTAATACCACAGATGCTGATAATGCAAAGAAAGCAAATGTGTAACAAACAAAAGTATCATATTTAAGAGGTTATTTATTACGCAAGCGCCGCCGATTTCAAAGCCGCCGCTCTATGTTCAAAGAACGTGGTGATTCAACACCGGCATATGCACGTCACAAATCGAATACTAACTTCCGTCTCGCTCAAACATATTCAATGAAGCTCGAGCGAGAGTAAGCCATTCCTACTGCTGACTTTAAGACAAACACACTTCGTTCGTGACTGCCTGCGTTTACATTTATTTTAACAGACTTTAAATAAAATGGTAAGTCCACACAAACATTGAAATTAACGATCTTTGCTTTTTATATCACTTTTAACAGTTCAGGTTTTGTGAATAAGTAAATATATATATATATATATATATTTTTATTGTTTACAGAGGAAATCCAGTTCACAACCGATTGACAACTCAAAAGATTCTGATGAGCTAGCACTGTCAACATTTTATACTCAAGCTGCATTTGATGACCCTTTCCCCTGCTCTCAAGATGTAGACGCATACTTGAAGTACCAAAATGAACATTTAAGTCGAGTTCCGGATATTTCTTCACAAAAGGCTGTAAAACGAACTAAGAAACCCTCAAAGAAGACGAGCTACGGAAAAAATAAAATCATCGATAACGGATTGAACTCCTACGTTATTAAAAAAAATAAGACAGGCAGGCGAAATATTAAAATCAGTATATCAAATCTTGAACTGAACAAGGAGTCTACAGAGGTTGCCGTACAGTACGTCGTTGAAGACGAATATGATGACATATTAAGTGCCACGGAAGGACTAGTTGATAAAATTGTAAAAAGATTAGCAAATGTTAGTTATTAATACAACTAGATATGTGAAATACATACTTACTTAGAATATTTTATTATGCACATAAAATAGATATCGTGAAAATAAATTGCATGTAAAAATAATCAATCATTTGTTTTATTAGTCCATAACATATTATTTATTATTATTATTAATAAGTTAACTTTCATTTTACTTATATCAAACGCGTGCATACGGAACTCTAAATGACACGTATGCAAATAAACTATTAGCTTGATGAGCGCATGACCGCCCGACCAATTAAAGAATATCATATTTCAAGTTCGAAACAGCGTGCATCGCTTCGATTATGAAATGATATAATATAGTTACAGACGCATTTAAATTTGAAACTTGAACGAACATTAATAAGGAGTAAATTTGAATTTCGCTTCGGTTTATAATTTAATTATTACGCTATGTAGTTGTCACAACTACGTCACACAAATTGCACATATGCAATATATTTTAATAAGGTAATCAATGAAATGAAATTTTATCGCATTGTAGACTTTACTTGGCCTGTTAAAGAAACAAATCACCCTGACTGATTTATTGAGTTGCAGGTAATTTACATTTCAAATAACTTTTTAACTTGCATCGCGTGCTATAGATGGCGTAAATATCAAATAAAAGAATAGTTTCGTGTGTTTTTGGATAACTTTATTGTAAGCCATATTTTGGTAGGGGTCAAAATTAAAGTCAATGTTTGAATGTTACAATTCTAATAAAAATGCTAATAATTTTCATGTTGTTACAGGCAAAATAGACAAAAACAGGTTCAGTTCTGCATCGCGCTATCGAAGTTTTTTAGATTCGATCATATATATAGAACACAAAATAAGTAACCGACGTGCTCCCACCTTCTGCGACCGACCGGCGGAATGGTAGGGATGCACCAGCAACCTGTGGCTCGGCCTGATCACCCTTGCTACTAACCGCTGAATTTGTTATCTTGGAAGTCCCGGTGATTCTGTGCCTATGCGGTGGTGGGCATGGATGATCCACGCCTCGGTGGGAGGCTCTAAAACCACCAACACCTTCACGTAAAATGCGGCCATAAGACCACTGGGAACTTAACGCATCCCGGGTGGCCCGTCCTTGTTGTGGTGCTTGATCACCTCCGCAGCAAGTTGTGAAAACACCATAATTGTCCTAAGTCGTTGCGACTGGGGCGCTATGAGAGTCCTGGACCCACAAACATGCTGAGCCTGATCAACTTAGTGTGTATGTGTGTTAAGCTTTTGTTTTTTAACATTAACTTATCATATAAAGTAAAGTAAGTTCTACGTGTTAATTTGATGAAAAATCAGTTGAATGAATTAAACATACGTGAAAACTCGATTGAGCGTTTCGAATCAAAATATATCCAAAAACCCGATTAGGCGTTTCGAATCAAATATATGTGAAAACCTGAATGAGCGTTTCGAATCAAATATATGTGAAAACCCGATTGAGCGTTTCGAAACAAACATAGGGTACCCGAAAACCAATTGGGCGTTTCTAATCAAACATAGGGTACCCGAAAACCAATTGGGCGTTTCGAATCAAACATAGGGTACCCGAAAACCAATTGGGCGTTTCGAATCAAACATAGGGTACCCGAAAACCAATTGGGCGTTTCGAATCAAACATAGGGTACCCGAAAACCAATTGGGCGTTTCGAATCAAACATAGGGTACCCGAAAACCAATTGGGCGTTTCGAATCAAACATAGGGTACCCGAAAACCAATTGGGCGTTTCGAATCAAACATAGGGTACCCGAAAACCAATTGGGCGTTTCGAATCAAACTGATTCGAAACTCCCAATTATTACCTACTAGTGTGATTTTTTATATAATAAATAAATTGAATTGAAAAATTGAATTTTAATTTAAAAAAGTGCTGTTGAGATAAAACGATCTTTATTTTTGTTAAAAAAATACGAAATTAAAAGCAAATCTTATCAAAACAAAGTTTTGTCACTTATAAAAACTATAATACCTCGTTATAGAGCTGTTTTACTTAAAACTACTATAAAAATGGTGTTTAAGGTGAAGAAATATAAGTAGGTTAGGGAAATTAGAGAAAAATCACAACTAACTAGCAGTCTTTCCATTGCAAAGAGCCTTTTTTATCTTACTTACCATAATTTTAACTACTCGGGGCTCTTCATTCCCTTACTTTTTGGTTTAACAATAAAAAAATATCTAGGTAAGAGGCTTAACGTTGGGTGAAAACGAGCATTGATTACTAGTTTACTATATAGTTTCATACCTAGATACATTTTGTTGGAACCGACAAGTAAGCGGATTAAGAGCCCTAAGTTATTAATTTTATAGTAAGTAAGATAATAAAAAGGCTAGGTATTTGAAAAGCAGCCTTTCCATTTAAAATAGCCTTATTCTTAGCTTACTTACTGTAAAAAATAATTAAGATAGCAAAAAGGCTATTTGAAATACAAAAACTGCTGGTTAACCAGTAACCAGCAGTTTTTCCATTGATAATATCATCATCATCATCATAAACTCACGCCTTCATTCCCAGAGTGGGGTAGGCAGAGCCACAGACTCACCAACAACTCCAAACACTTGTTGATAATTCTGTGACCACAGTTTGCACAACCAGGCTAAGATGTTATCCAGTGTATTAGTGACAGGTTGCAAACCCATCGCCTAACAGCACTACACAGCCTTTAGTCCCTTAGTCGTCTCTTACGACATCCACGGGAAGACATGGAGTGGCAACATTCTAAACCCGGCACCACACGGCATAAATAATACGGCATTAAGAAATACTGGCTTGACTCTTGTTCCTGATCTAAGACTGTATGTCCTTTCTACCTTTCATACTTATATTATATATATATATTATATTTATTTATTTAATTATGTATTTATTTATATTTATACAAGTATATTCATTTATTTATTATTTATTTATTTGCTATTATTATTTTAGTTTTCTGTATCTTTAATTGTTGTACGTTTAGCCATCCGTTGTTTTTATTAATATCCCAATCGCTCAAAGGTTAACTGGAAGAGATCCCTTAAAGGGATAAGTTCGCCTTTGTACATACCTTTTGTGTTTCTGTTTCTTTTTGATTTGTTATTTTCTGTTTGTACAATAAAGAGTTTACATACATACATACATACATAATATAATAGTGACATAATTTGAAATATTTAGTAAATGCCACTAAGAATAAAACACTTTAATAACACACTTTTTAATAATGACAAAATCTATTGTTTTGTAATTTAGCGTTATATTCTCAAATAAACTGTATTAAAAACAATAACGGGGACAAATTAGTTAATAAATTAATCATATTATACTGTAACATTTTGGTTTATTTCTGTGTACTTTTACACGGATAATGCAAAAAGCACCTGCGTGCCATTAAACAAATGGGCCACAAATGTCCATTATACTAAAAGGATAATAAACCGTAAGTAATTCTTGCGTCCAACACTGTAAAAGGTGTATTTTTCCAAGACTTGTCGATTCACGTACCAACTCTTTTGTAATAGCTTGATGCAGCCTACCGAACCCCAAGCGCTGACTCCTGCCTTGTAAAACAGTCATCAGGCAATATACGTGCCTGATTAAGGTGAAAATCGTGAGAAGCCCCGTTGCTATCGACAAGCACAACTATCATAACCTCATTCTAATAAGCTACATTTTCTTTCAGCCAGTGCCACGTTATATGGAGGCACCGTGCGTATGCCGGTCTCAACTAGCCTCACGTTATAGAGCTATATAAAACCCACTTTGTGGTAAGTGTTTATCTTTAACTCGTGGCTAGGGCTGATAGGTTAGCTTTCAACAAAACTTTATTTTATTAACGACTGCAATTCTTCTGGGTTTTTATAGTTAGACGTAGTCTTAACTACCGGATTGACCGCGAAGGGCGATTCGTGCTCAACCGCATGGGCGTGACCTTCGTGCCGCGTGTTGCGACCTAGAGAGGCCGGGACAGTAGCCCTCCTCTCCGCTATTCCCCATGTCTTTCGAGTCTTCATTTGCCATTTAACTTCACCTTCTTATCTTATCTTATCTTATCTTGTTGGTGGGGTCGTTACCGATACACTTCGACCCTATGGGATCTTTTGTGTAATTACCCTTCCAAAAAGCGGATAGTGGAGTGCACTGGCAGAGCCTTGAAATCGTTTGGTTCTGGGTAGCCACAACCGAGGATTTTCATTCTTACTCCGGCGAGGGCATCACATTCACACAGTAAGTGTTTTATTGTCTCAGCCTCTTTGCCGCACATTCTACAATCTGTGTTGTCATAAAGGCCCATCTTTGCTAGGACATGTTTAACCCCAAAGTGCCCGGTAAACACTCCAATAATATATCGGAGTTGCCTTCTGCTGAGTTTCCAAAGCTTTTTGGTCCAGGTCTGGACAACCCTATCTATGAAGATGCCTGCCAAGCTTGTTTAAGACTTGGATTCCATTGTAGACTAGTTTCGAGTCTACTTTTGGCGCTGTAAGGCGCCTTAAGTGCAGCTTGGCTGTCGCTTAGAATGCAGATAGTTCTTTCCTGTGGAGGCCTACCAATATTCTCCTGCGTACAGGCAATTATCGCATACAACTCCGCCTGGAAGACCGTTGCGTAGTTGCCAATACTTATGCTACTGTTATAGTCTTTGGCGTGAATACCCGCCCCCGTACCGGAGCTCATTTTTGAACCATCCGTGTACCATATCAAGTTGTCATCCTCTGGTAGGTGCAACCCGTCCTTCCATTCATTCCTTGTAGGAATGTGGACATTGAAGTTCCTCCGGAATACATACTTGGGCTGCATTTTATCGCAGCCCATCGCCAGTATTCTGTCTAGAACAACATTGTGTGCCATTTTAGTGTGACTTGTTCTAGGCGCTACGTCGTCCCACAGGCCAGTCTCTTTCAACATCTGTAGTGACTTGCACGCCTCAGACTGTATGGCGATATGCAGTGGTGGGAGGTTTAGTAGGACCTCCATTGCCACCGTCGGCGTCGTTCTGAACGCCCCTGTTATAGTCATGCAGGCCACACTCTGCACCTTAGTAAGAGAGTCCTTGCATGTCCTTAGTGTTGTTCTTGGCCACCAGGCCAAGCAGCCGTACACATTATTATGGGCCTTACCATCATGGTATAGATCCATTCTAGTACCTTAGGGTTAAAGCCCCATGTCTTACCATATGCTGATCTGCACATTCCAAACACTCTCAGCGCTTTTGTTATAGCGTGGTCTACGTGTTTTTTCCATGTGAGCTCTTTATCTAGTATGATACCTAGATATTTTACCTAGGTCCCGTTTCTTAGTAAATGGAATTACTACAGTTTTGCTGGGATTGATGGATAGTTGATGGCTAATGCACCAGCTTTCCACCTTTCCCAAAGCCTTTCTCATGATTTCTGATACTGTTTCCGGAAACTTCCCGTTGATAAGTATCACGAGATCATCTGCATACCCAACAGTGTGTAGTGGGCCAGTGTTGAGTTCCTCTAGGAGAGAGTTTACCACCAAGCTCCAT
The DNA here is from genome assembly GCA_948252455.1 of Acleris cristana. Lineage (NCBI taxonomy): Eukaryota > Metazoa > Arthropoda > Insecta > Lepidoptera > Tortricidae > Acleris > Acleris cristana. The sequence continues at coordinate 14,240,060 of OX411771.1, read as the reverse complement.
AGAGTTGGTGAGAGAACTCCCCCCTGGGGACATCCTTTTGTCGTTGTGGCGAAAAGGACGTCACCCAACAGAGTTGACTTTATTAACCTACTGTTTAGCATGTTGCCTATCTATTTACATATGGTTGGTTCAATGCCGTGCCTAGCAGCCGCTGTGCTTATGGCTTCGAACTTGGTTCTATCAAATGCTCCCGAGACAGATCTCTTTGTTCTCAAGTGCATTTTCAGCTTTATTCACTACAAAATGAATCGCGGTATCTGTGGATTTACCCGGTTGATACGCGCATTGCATTTTATGCAGTGGATACCGCCTTAGAGGTCCGTCTCTTATGTGCCTGTCTACCAGCTTCTCTAGTGTTTTTAGAAAGAACGATGATAGGGTTATAGGCCTGTATGATTTGGCATCACTGTTATCTGCCTTGCCTGGTTTTGGCAGGTAGATTACTTTTACAGGCCTCCATACTTGTGGAACGTGCCCGAAGGCTAAGCACGCTCTTTACAGCCTGCTTAAATGCGGAACAATTACATTTGCGTAATCTTGTAGTAGGATTGTGTATACCTCGTCCGGGCCCGGCGCTTTGTACGGTTGGAAAGTGAATAATGCCCACCGTATCTTGCTGTCGTCTACTACCTTTTTAGCAGTGTCCCAATTGTATCTTGTTGTGCGTGCTGTCCGCTCTGACACACAAATTGGTACACTGTCTACTTCGCTCTCACGTAAGATGGAGCCGGGAAAGTGTGTGCTACACATAACTTTTAGGGTATCCAAACCTGTTTTCATCATCCTTCCCTTATTGTCTTTTATTGACGTTAACGGAGGTGACCTTGCTACTGCTAGTGCTTTTGTGAGCCTCATACCCTCTGGTATCGAGCCTATTTGGTTGCAGTGGTTCTGCCACGCGCTCCTTTTTGCTTTTCTTACAGCTTTATTATACTCTGTGAGCTTGTAAGCGTAGTTGCTAAAGTTATTCGTCGCCTTCGCGTCATTGAAGATCGCCCTAGTTTCACTTCTGATTTTGGTGATCTCAGGGTTCCACCGTTTTTTCCGGGCAATTATTGGTCCAGGCAGTGTAGATCGCCCGTACCATGTTGTCCGCTTCAAATTCAATGTCAACAATAGAATTGAGCTTACCTTTCGGATCCCCTAGGTCTACCTTCAGGTCACGTTTGAAGGATGCCAAATCGGTGTTCGTAGGATTTCTTTTGCGCACAGTTTCAATTGATATCTCAGTCCTGTACAAAAAGCATATATACCTGTGATCTGAAAGTGAGATTTCATTGGAGACATGCCACGAGTGAATATTTTCGTAAGTGTGGTTGGACGCCACCGTTATGTCAATTACCTCTCCGCGTCTCGCATTGACGAAAGTTGGGCTATTCCCTTTTTTAAGTAATTGTAAAGGAGAGCTCACCAGAAAGTCCAGTAACTTCTCTCCCCGCTTGTTGACATCCGAGCTCCCCCAGATGACGTGGTGTGCATTAGCGTCGCAGCCAATGATCAGATTGGTGTTAACCTGACTGCCAGTTGCGACAAGACTCCGGAATTGAGGTGTGATGGGGGGTGGGGGCTTCGTATGGGAGGTAGGCAGACGAGATGATGAGAGTCTTGCCTAACTCCTTCTCCTGGATCTTCATAGTAGTAAGATCCCTATAACAGTAAGCATTATAAGGCATGGCACTTATGCCGTTTTTGACATACACACACGTCCTCATATTATTCTCAGGGCAGAGGTAATAGATAACCTCTCCCGTACCATTTAGGGTAAACCCTCCAGTGAATGAACACTTAAGCATTTTTTCAACTTTAAAAAATCATTACTCTGTATTTATCAATAATTAGCATGGTATCAAGTAATTTAAACAATGGTCATTTAATAAACAAGAAAGTAATTTCTGCGATTTTTTATTACGTTTATAGTTTTTGAGTTATAGAAGAATTTATAAAAATGTACCAAAAAACCCAGTAAATGAACAAAAAATCCAATGAATGAACATAGTGAAACCCAGTAAATGAACAAAAAAACCAATGAATGAACATAGTATAACCCAGTGAATAAACATTATTTAGATCTTTTTAATCAACATAAAAAACATTTTTAACATACTCTTTTTCTTCAGTTATTATTATATAAAAATTAAGGTAGTGACAGTATCTACTAATATTCAAATTTTCTCTTATATTTATATTTAAGTAGGTATAAATTAAGCACTGAATATCTTTATTAATTAAGACAATATAATAATCTTCTTGTTTTCTATCACACCCATTATAAACCGAGCTTTGTAATAAAACTTAATTACAATCATTAAACTCTGTTGATACTTCTAATCAGTCTCTAATTATTCAAAAGTATCATCATTTGGGACAAAATAAACACTTATGAACTAACACATATAAAATGGACAAAAATACCTCGGTCGTTACGTTGTTCATACTTAGGTTTAGTAGGTATCTAGTAAATGAACAAGGCAAATTTATATAGTCCATTTACTAGATTTTTCATGCCAAAGAATGAACACAAGTGTTCCAATACTGGCTCAAAGAATCAGAATCGTTTTCTATGCAGAATCTCAAAAAATAACCTTAATACAATTACGTTAACAGTTAAATTTAAAAGAAAAACATAACTGAGCCAACACCAGTAAATGAACACACTGTTCATTTATTGGTTTTAGAACATTTGAAAAGCCGGTAATGGAACTCCTAAAAATGACGACTTTATCGCAAAAACAGCCACCAAAGTGTACGTTGATAGAAGGTTTAAATCTTTTTCTTACCCAATAACTAAACTTACTACTGTTATACATTAAATAAACACTTCTAATATTACTCCAAACATGCACTGTTCTTACCTGGGATTTAATTTCTCCATACAAAACTACAAAAACAGAAACACGTGAATTTCAAACGCCGGTCTTGTTGAAATTGGTCGAAATTAAATTTACCAAGTGTTGCCATTGTATAGGAAAACGAGTTCCTAATGAGAAAAAAAATACGACAAGTGGTAGAAATGGCTATATTTCTTATTTTAGGCAAAAAACGTGGTTTTGTTCATTCACTGGGGGGGGTTCATTCACTGGAGGGTTTACCCTAGTCCCCTGATCTCGCCCTTGTATACGTATGGTTCTTGAATCAGGGCTACATCGAATTTATCACTCTTTAGCTGCCTCGCCAGAAGGGCTGTGGCTGCCTTATTGTGTTGCAGATTCATTAGTACGCACCTTATGCCTCCCAAGGCTTGCTTTCATTGCTGATCAGGCTTGGGCTTGCTGAGGTCAGCAGCCTCCGCCGGCGACACGCTGTCTTCGGACATCGGTGAAGTAACTTCACCTTACACACACCTGACCACATGCGTACTTTACCCTAGTTAAGTGACTTTTCTATTTATGTAGTCGACCGTACATTTAATAAGGAGCTTTCAATACTACAGTAGACTTCAAATGTGTGTGTGCTTAACCTCAATATGAGAAAAACGCCTTTGTTTTACTTATAACAAGAAACCATCCCCGTTTGTAGTGAGTTTACCCAGGGCGCCTCCTCTTACTCTCAGGCCTATGAACCCTCTGTCCCTCTTAAAGTCTCATGTCTGTTTGCCGATTGAGGATGTTTGAGCCTTGTCCTGGACCGAAAATGGGATTTCGGGGAGCACTTTAAGCGCCTTGCTCCCCGCGTCGTAGGTGCCGCATCGGCACTGGGACGACTGCTCCCTAACATTGGAGGGCCAAAAAGTGCGTGCCGATGCCCGTTCGCAGGCGTTATTAGGAGTATGGCGCTATACGGAGCCCCAATCTGGGAGGATAAACTGTCTGCCCGTAATAAAGCTCTCCTAAGGAGGCCCCAAAGGATCGTGGCCATCCGCATAATTTGGGCCTACATCAAACGCGGTTGCGTGCGTCTTGGCCTGCACCCCGCCGTGGGAGCTGGATGCTCAGGTGCAAGGCCGAGACGTACCAAACGAGGGCAGAATCCAGGGTCCGAGATGAGCGCCCGGACTCAGAGGTCTTGGAGGGAACGCGCAGAATGGCGGAAAGAAGGATGAGAGACCGGTGGAAAAGTGACCTGGAGGATTCCCCCTATGGAACCCCTACACCATAGGGGTATTCCTCCCGTCACTTGACCACTGGGTCGAGAGGACGCACGGTGGATTAACGTACCGGCTTGTGCAGGTACTGACCGGACATGGGTGTTTCGGTCATTAACTGCACAAGATAAGCATAAGGCTGGGAAGGCTGGGGGGCGCCCAATTATTGTATCTTAGGCAGCCCATGGTGCCCCCGAAAACAGCAGCAGAAGTAAACGCCGGAGTGGTTTTAGACGGTAGGCTGCTCCCTATACTCTCATGCGAGAGTGGAAGAGAGGAGAGAGTCCGTCATAACTCCCCCCCCCCCCCCCCCTATAGCATGGCCAACCCTAGGCCTGGGGATGATGCGTAATGCAAAGTTAGATTAACTTCTACAAGGTAGGTTAGAACTATAATCCTTAAAAACAGTGTGTTAAGAAAACCACTATGGTTACTAAATTAAATGGTATAGAAACACGTAGGTAAAATTAAAAATCACATTACAACAGTTAAAAGCGCAATCAGGTAATATGTGAAAAAAGGTAGGAACGCGTCCATTGATGCAAGACAATGGTGTTGAGCGCGCCGAGAACAAAGGGGCTGGCGCTTATACCATGGCACTAATAAACGTTAAATTAGAGAAAAAAATAATTTACATTATTCATTTGTTTTTCTGTGATAGCTAGACAAAAAACATCTGTATAAACAATTTTACAAGACGGCGAAAATAAGAGTTAGTTTTGTAATTATTTGGAGCGGTGATGAGAAAGTCCTAATGCCTTTATAAAAAAAAATGTTATTGAAAATAAAACCTTGGTTTATCATTATAATTTAAAGGATAAACAAGTTATGTTTGCAGTGGCGTTTTTTATTTCCAGCTCGGTCACCAAATTTAAGGGTGGCTTTTTCGGCCTTTTCCGGGATTATTGAGGCCTACAAATAAATACTGTTATATAAGCTTTTAGCAATTATCAAATAACCTAGGAGAATTATATAACATTATTCTGCCATATAACTATGGAAAAAATAAATGAAAAAAACTGATAAAAAAAATTAACGAATTTTCGGCAGGAATTATGCTTCAGAGACATCTAATTCAAAAGGGTGCTGCTCTCCGACCGAAGTTAAGAAATGATAACCGTTCCCCCTGTTATTTAGCCCTAACTTTTGACAACTACCTCTCATTAACCAATGTTCAAAAACAACTACATAAAAATCACAAGCGGATGATGACTTAGTGAAGATACAAAATTTGACCTCTAAAAGAAAATATATTTTATAAGGGTAAAATGAAACATTTAAATGACATTAATAAATGTTTGCAAATAAAGAAAGTGTGCATATTCCAATTAAAATATAATAATTTACATATCTCCCATTTTTTATACCGATTCTAAAAACTTATTGATCACCCCTCGTATACAACACAAAGCGAATAATAAGCTCAAGAGAATAATATTTCTAGAAGTGTTTTAATTCGCCTTTATATACCCGTTATAGAGCTTGAACCTTCTTCTTAGAGTTAGTAATCACTTTTATAGACCAGTACTACCACTTAAGCCGTTCATTTTGTTCTACTGTATCGCTTTAAGTATTTGTAATAACTATTATAGCGCTCTTATAGCGACTACTAACTCTTTTTACCGCCATTAAAGACCCTTAGCATCTAAAAAGTTATGCTAAATCGGGGGTGTATCAGGGTTATAACCCGCTCAAGCGCTATTTTTTAGCGCTGTAATGACACTATAAGAGTTGTATAGCGTTTTAATACCACCCTTTTAACTCTTAAATAAGCGCCTAAATGTTGCCTGGGATATGTATCTCTTTCCTATATCTAAATTGTCTATCTGGTTTTATTTTGACGTTTCATACATAGTTTCTACCACAGATTAACAAATCACCAACTCTTATGTAGTTTTGGGGTAAATAAAAAATAAAATAAAATATAATAAAAACAGCCTGTATTTCCTTAAAAGTTTTTTTACATTTAGATTTATTATGATTTACACTACAAACTATTTTAATTAATGGTCTTCCATTTCTGGATGAAGGCCTCCTCCATCTAGGAGTGGGTAGTTGGCTGCCATTACGATTACACGTTAAAAATAGTGCTCTGCAATTTTAATCGTATTGCTTTGGTATTACAATGTTCTTTCGGTTCTAAAATAGTTTTAGTAAAGTGTTTTATTGTTAAAACATATGTTTCGCAAATAAATTCGTAAAATAATAACTAGTTAAGTGCGACAAAGTGTGTGATAATCAGGGTTTGGAGTTTTCATAGCACGCTTGGTCATACCCCAAACATTACATTTAATCTGAGCAATTAGTGACCGTACATTTCGTTGCTTGCGTCAAGCGCTAAGGTGGTCTGGTGGTTAACTGCATAGATAACGTAGTGGAGCTCTGGTGTTGTGCGTTCGAACCTCGGGACATAGTACTTTTTTTGTTTTTTTTTGTTTAATGTTTTTATTTTTTAATTGACCTGATTAGAAACAGAAGAAAATGGTTGTCATTATATGTGAAGCCTGTAAAATAACATAAGTGTGACTCAAAAACGAGTCAGATGTACAAGTGCTACTACCTTGCAATCATTCATACCATTCTGAATGCGTGAATTTCGATTCGTCGGCCTCAAGAACTATCTGGAAATGTCCATCTTGCGTGGGCTGTCAAACAAGAGGCAATAATTCCGAAACCCCTGTCCGATCTGCAAGATCTGGAATACAAATACAGCCGCCAGTGGACGCGTCTACGGAAGTTGCGTCCGCCCCTACTATTTCAGATCCTAATAAAATCCTGCTGGATGAACTCAGGGCATTTCGAGCTCAAGTCACGTCGGAGTTCAATGAGCACCGTGAAACATTCAGAAGACTTGAAGCTTGCTTCGATGTTTTGAAGAATAACATAAACGACCTACAAGAGAAAGTATCTGCTTTAGAGTTGAAAACAAATCGGATTGATACGATTGAAGCCCAGTTGAGCCAACTCAGGGGAAAGAATGGGAGCTTGGAGTTTGAACTTAACTAACGAGATCAAAAGGAACGTAGAAACAACTTGGAAGTAACGGGTCCCACAATCCCCAAACGAGGATGTATCCTCTATTGTCGGCAAAGTAGCGGAGCTTATAGGAGTGCCCTTAGCCGCTGACGATCTGGAATGGACTCATTGCGTTAGATCGTCAGCCAACTTGTCCGATAATGCACCTGCATCTGAAATTCACACGGCACCAACTTTTGCTCAAGTGGCAGGGGCTCCTAAAAGACCGGCTCGTATTATACTGCGCTTCCGCCAGCTGCAGACTAAGATGAATTTCGTTGCTGCCGAAAAGGAATTAAGACGCAACAATAACAGAACTGGTATTACTACGGCGGCACTTGGTTTCTTCGGAAAAGGCCGCAAAATATACCTGGCGTCAAGTTGTCGCCTGCAAACCGAAAACTACGACAATTGGCGAAGTACATGGCAAGTGAAAGGCAATACAAATACGTCTGGTTGCAAGATTGTAGAATTATAGTTCGTAAAGCGGAAAAGTCGAAGGTCATTCGTGTAAACACTGTCAGTGACCTGAATCATCTCTAGGAGTTTGACCTTGTAAAGGTAAAAATGATTGTGAAAAGTGTCAACTTAAGAATATCGTTACTTAATGTTAGATCGTTCAATACTGCTAAAGATGAGCTAAAAGAAACAATAAAAATAGAATTGCCGGATGTAGTTGCTATCACTGAGACCTAGCTAGCTGAATCCACTGACTTAAAATATTACCACATTCCTGGTTATAGATTTATACACAAAGCTCGAGGATCAGGCCAACGAGGGGGAGGTGTTGGCGCCTATAGAGTCTGTCTAATGAATGATGAACCGGGCTTTTATTTGACTGGCAGGTCTGGCAACACTATTCAAATGACGTTTTGACATTGACAAACAAGTCGTTGTTGGTTCGAGTCTGTCAAATTAAAGTTTTCTTCTCGAAATTTACGGACTAAACATGCGTAAAACTATCAAAAGTGGTGTGCGACAGATCCTTTGTACGATTATAAACAAATATAAAGAAAAACAAGAGAAGAGGGAAGCATTGTTGAAACAAAAAATAGAGTGTTTACATACGGTGACCGAATTTACGGTGACGGTGAGGTTAGTATGGCATCTTAATTTTGATACTTACTTATTATTTCTATATCTTCAATCCAAAGTTTCATAGAATATATACCTTTTCTGTTCTACCTATCTTTTGAAATTGGTATTTCTTTTCCATTAAGAAATTAAACGATGTATTCTTTTCAGATAAGCTGGACGTGGATGGTGAAAAACAAACGGTTTTGAAAAATCTTCAGCAGTTGAAAGAGTTGGAGCAAAACGATTTACTATGCCAGAGTCAATTAAGTATTTAGAAGAATTATCATCAATGACCGGTAAATATTAAAATTAATTAAATCATTGTCTTTCCCTATACATAGGTGTATTGTCTGTACCTATACCATGTTGAATCTCTTAACAATCGCAATTTTATTAAATTAATTAAATAGACAGATGATTAATATAACTGACATTCATACCTAGTTTCAGTAAAACACTAAGGAGGTGTTTATATACATTTAGTTAAAAGATATCATAAACATATTAATATGTACCTACGTACACTTCATGAGCTCTTGGAAAAGATGTTCGGGTTATACCTGTCTTCCTTGTTCTTAAACCGTTGCGATTTGAACCTCACCGATGCAATTTGATTTCACCTAAACCCAAATGTTCTTAGAGCTGTCGGACTGTAAAATGGGGCTGTACTGCGTGTCACAATATATTTGTAAATGGTGTTCTGTTTAATTCATTCCTTCTTTCTTCTTACAAATATCAGTGTTTCGACATTGAAGAGAATGAAGGCAAAGTAAACCATGGTGTCTTTAGTACTCCAGAAAAGAAGCGAACTCACAAAGCCACAGTATCCAATTTAAATAGTTTTGACATCCGTGCCATCGGAAATAAAGTGAACGAATTTTATATTGTAAAAAAGCAAGTGCCTACACTCAGATGCCTATTAGCAGAGTTGAGAGAAAGCATCGGTTTTACCCTAATAATAAATAAAATATTTTTTTTAATGACTTGTTATTGGTGATTTTATTTACTAAAAGAACTCACAAATGAGAAAGCATGCTGATGCAAGCATTATTATGGTGGTCTGCATTTTTTTTCATAGATAGTTTCAAAGCATCAAATACTTCGTGATACCCAAAGTTGCTAAATAGTTCGGTACACGTTTGGCGACTTTGGGTGTGACTATCTATTTATTTAATGCTGACTATACGGGTCAATCAACTTTTCTTTGTAGTTCGGTGCCAGGGTGACGTTTCCTGGGTCACTCATTATTTCGTCCAGTTTCTACCTTGCAATAAAAGTTTAATATCATAAAGATCTGTGTATTTAATTTCTCTTACGACATATGGTTTTCCGTCTGTTTTTGAAAACCTTACTAGAGAACACCACTCAGAGGGCGTAAATATGAGTTTATTTTTTGATGATTTTTCTATTACAGCATGTACAGGGGACTACAAAAAGATGTATACATCCACTTTTGGACCTTATTACAATACAATAAGGTGTTAAAGTGGATATATCTCTTTGTAGTCGACTGTACACTGTCGCTTTCGGCCTGATAGTGGTCTTTCTTCAAAAAACGACCAACGAAACGAACGTTCGAAACGAACTTTTATTTTTAATACCACATATACATAAAAAAACTATGCACAGTCCGGTTTCGATTCTACAATTCGTAACAAAAGAAAATAAATTGTGACGCTACTATCAAAATACTAATTTCTTTTTTCTTAAAGAATTACGGGAACTTAAGTTATACATAGAACGAATGGCCCTTTTTTGCTACACGAATGTAGTCTGTATTTCCACAGCTTTTCCCCAAACCGAATACTGTACGATATGACACTATGAAAATAATTATTATAAACTAAGCGAGCTGTCTCAACATTGGTAATTTGCCTGATTTTCCTAACAGCATAAACTGCCGAACTTAATTTACCTGTTAGTACTGCTATATGGGGACTCCATTGCAAGTTTTTGTCTATAGTTATCACTAAGAAAAGCGCCTTGTCTACCATTTCCAAACACTCGTCGTTTAAAAATATAGATACTAGATTCTACCGGTCTAACACAAGACAAAGCAAACCTTACATATCTCGTTTTCTTAGCATTGAGTAGCCAATTGTTACTAGAATACGGCCTGTATACGGTATCATAGCGCAATGTGATAGAAGGTTAAAGACTTACCCCCTTTCTAATAACCGTTGAGTAACGGTGGTATAGCTATACAATGTTTTGTCCTTATCTGTCATTGTGACATTTGGATTTGACAGATAAGGACAAAACATTGCATAGCTATACCACCGTTACTCAACGTTTATTAGTAAGGGGGTTATAATATAGAGGTGTACTTAAAGAAAAAATTGTGCCTCTAATAACCCAAAATCATACCCAAATCAGAGCTGCTAATAAAACCAATAAGCTTACTATGCGCCAGGTTAATATCATTATTATAGAATAATTAATAACATGCTCTTGCCCATGCGATGCGTTGTAAAGCAAAGCCTCATCATCCTTGTCCGGAGGATCAATACAATACAAAAACTCTTTATTGAACACCAGAAAAACAAAAGACGGAATAGTACATTTGAACTAGGATCGTCAAGTAGGTAGGTAGCTGCATTGACCGGTTATCAGGTCGAAATGAAAGTGGGGATTCTGTAAGAAAAATAAAAATTAAGGCAAAATTTGTACCTGGTAATCGGTATAATATCGTATGTTTATTTCCCATCCGGAGTAAACTATAGCAAGTAAGACTTAAAACAAATAAATTAATCACAATCCGAAGTATAATATTGTAAGTAATTGTACCACATGCTTTTTTTACAAAAATCCCATCGTAAATAATCGTAGGTCATACATACAATAGCCGTTAGATGCTCGATTCCAACGTAAATGACCGTTAGTAATAGTTACCATATTGTTCGCTGGAACCTACAATTAGTTAAATATATAATAAAAAAATAGGAATCTCAATGCATTTACCTGATTTCGTCGATGTATCCGATGTAGTGTCATTTCAACGTCTTTGTTTATTGGGACTTTTTCCTCCCACAGCGTCATCGTTTGAATTACAACTGTTTTTCGTTTCTGGGCTGTGGCGTATTCGTATAGTAATTTTGTTCTCGACGAGACGTTTGGTACTTTATTAGCACAACCAGACTTTTTGTTAATATTACGGTTCATATGGAGCATCTAAACCACAAATTTTGTTAATACCCAACCTAAAACGTGTACACACCGCCGCCGCCGCGCGTAGCCAGTCGCAACTGACACATGCGATGCGTAAGCGTGGGCGGCGCCCCCCGCGCCGTCCCGCGTAATTTGCCGCCAAGGTACTTACGATAGAAAACGTCGGACCCGTTTGAAACATACCACTGTTTACGTTTCGAAAAACTGGTTTAAACTACGAATTTGTTAATTTTTGTTTTAGATACTAATAGTCATGGGCTAATACAATCCATTTTTATATAAACCGAATTTTGCCGTTTTGTGGGTTACGATAACTTACGTAGGACCCATCGATATACTAAACGACACAATAGGGCGCCTTACTCTCACCGTCCTTTAGGACTACGGTCCACCAAAAGTGAGGGGGGAGGTACACACAACACGAGTGTTTAGGTTACCATCTCAGCCGACTCAGCTGAACTTTCCAGATTCCCTAGGGACCTAGCTAATGGGAGAGGTAAGCCCATAGGAATAACTCGTAGAATAGGCCTTTTCAGTAGGACTAAGGTAGCTTCAATGTAGGGAAAGTAGGGAACTAGGAAATAAAGCCAATAGGAACTCCACTAGGTATGTAGGATTAATTCTTGAGAATAAAAAAAAATCTTTTAAACTCATCTGTGTTTGGTCTTATACTACTACTATATAGGGGAAGTTGTGGGAAGTCTAAATTAAATATGTTATCCACCTTAATTAAAGAATCTGAGGAATATACTATTTATTCCTATATCTGTTTTGCCCTAAGGAGAGTTCAGTTTATTGAACATTGACTTATCCAATAATGATCATGCTAGTTTATCAGGAAGTAAATATTTCTAGTCTTTAACTGACAAACAACGTTCTATACTAAATTTCAAAGTCATATTTATGAGTTGGATTGTCTTCCCTCATTCAATCTTCAGAGGCAGATAAACTGCTGCACATACTGAGATACGTCTCTACCGTCACTGTCTATGGGCATCGGTTAGTCACTGTATAGTTAATTCATTCAGCCATTCCCACGGGAATTATGCATAAAACATGCACTACAATGACCGAGGTCACTCCTTCTAGAAAATGTACTTAAAAACATCAAATAGTATCAAGACTGGAAAGCTTTACTTTATATTAAATTCTATTTTACAAACGTTTAAATGATATTTAGTAAACTGTTTTCTCCTTCGAATAATAAAGTAACTATCTACTGCAAAACCACCTTCTGATAAGTTATAACATCAACAAAACAGCTTGTGAAAAGTAAGCCGCAATTTGTAAATAATATCAATGAAACAGATTGTTTATTATATACGATAGTTCCAGTGTTCCTAAAGCTTGAGCAGAGTAAGCTAAAGATACATGATTATTCCTAGTCTATGGCAGATGGCTAAATATACTTCAACATTGAAAGATTCAAAGAGTTTAAATGATTTCTCTCAATTTATATTGAACTAGCTTCTGCTCGCGACTTCGTCTGCGTGAACTTCAGAATTCGATCTTACCAGGATTAATAGTTTAAGTTTGTCCTAACCGAACCGAGAACGAAATATAAAGAAGTTACTTAACCTATCTCTTCGTTATTTAAGTTCTTATACTTCCTGAATCGAGAAGGATTCTTCCTTTAACTCTGTTACAGTCATTTTCTCTTGTCAGGTCAAGGATGGCCGTTTGCAGTACAGTGAATCCTGTATCCTTTACGTGACACTAAACAGTACTGTCGGTCCTTTCATTTTTCCTTCCCTCTTCGGTACTGTTTTGAGGTCCTGAAGAGTTTGTCCGCTGACTTCCTGAAGCTTTCACTGGACACAGAGCACGAATATGATAAAAACTCCGACAGTACGCGCAAGGAATCCTTGACGAGCACGCCGCCTCTCGGTGTCCCTTTCTAAGACATCTGAAACAACGACTTCTTAGTGTGAGTTTCCTTTGTTGTACCGTTGGGTAACTTCGACATTCGTCACGAAAATGTTCGCCTTCGCCGAACATGCATGACTGCTTAAATTTCTTCTTAAATGATTCTCTTGGGAACCTCCTGTCCCTACTGGTCTCATTACTATGTCTGAACTTCCTATTGAGTCCCAGATTCCTGGTATTTGAAATTGGAGTTTCCCGATTGTTATTAATATCGTTGTTGGCAGGATAGTCGCTCAGATTCCTTCCGGTTCCAAATCTCCTGAACTTCTCGTTTACGGGTCCATATTGGCTTATATAAAATTGGTCTTTAGATTTTTTATACAAATAACGATTTGTGTCTATACTCATCATTTCTTCGAAAAATTTTGCTCATACTTCATTTCTTCGAAAAATTTTGCTCATACTTATCGCAACTCATAATGAATTTTTTTTAAGAAACTGTTACTTTTTGAGGATTGTTATAAATCTAACCTAACCTAACCTAATTTTATCTACACGTAAGATATTTAAGAAATTCTGCAAAGTGTACGGTTCCATGAATATCGGCGTTATAAGTTCAGATGAGTATGAGTTCCGATCCTTAGTATAACTTTTTTTTATGAAGAGTATGAAGAGTGATCATTATGATGTAAAATGGTATGAGAAAAATTTTCGGAATTCCAATAATCGGAGTTGCAATTTTACATGAACTTTGGCGCACCCCTCGTTTACATGTAGGGTCTCGGTTGTGAAGTTTCCCGAAGTTCCTTCATTCAGTTGAGAGGTAAATCGATGAGCGTCTTCCTTGGCTGCTATCAAAGCCTCCAATCCATTCCTGATCTCCGGTACTGAATCATCCTTGATCCTCTTTTTCAGTTCGTAGACTATTTCCTCAGGCAACTTTTCCAGTATAAGGAACCGGAGGTAGCTGTACGTCGTATCCTCGCCCAATGAGCTTAACACCCTCAAGTGTTTCTCAATGTACTGAATGACGTTGCGGCAGCTGCTAGTGGTGTCCTTAGCAGGTCTGATTTTGCTTAGCGCAGAGTAGTGGGCGTCTTTCACTAACTCGACCCTTCCGTACCTTGCCTTAAGCGTACTAACAGCGATACTTTAATTCTTGTTAGTTGCCCCTAGTCCCTCGATCAGCTCCTTAGCTTCTCCTTTCAATGCTGAACTCAGGTACAAAAACTTGTCGACATCACTTAGTCTTCGGTTGTCCACTAGAGACTGGTACTGGTCCCAGAATTGGCTCCACTGCAGGATATCACCGTAGAATTCTGGCAGATTTAATTTGGGCAGCTTCCCCGAAGCTGGTAAAGCACCATCTCTTGCTGATGTAGTCCTAGCGCGTTAAAGTGGAACTTGTAGTTCACATAAAATTTCTTCCGCTTCAAGTTGCAAAGTGGCAATCCTGGACACTTCATCAACCGCTGGCTCGTTCACAAATCGAAAGTAATTGTTGAGGTCAGACTTGAGTCGATTCAAACCGCTTTCTAATTTTGAGATGATAATTTCCATCTCGAGAATGAACGCATCATTTGAGGAATCAGGTGCAATTGAATTAATTATCTCCCTCGGCTTAATGGTTAAACGTTGCAAATAATCAGAGCTTATCCCAAGAGTGGCCATAAGACTCCCTTCCATGTTGAAGAGTTAAATTACGGATCTGTAATAGACACACACCAAAAAGACTAATAATGTGACGCATTTATAGCGTACCACACCGCATACAATATTTAAAAGAAAATTAGCATCAAGAAACAACAGCACAATTTATTGCCTAGTTATGTGCGCTTTATAGTGCGTTATATTGGTGCATCACATTTGTAAAAACTTCTTATATGCTAACTAAGCGAAGGCACATGCACCGCAGCTTAATTTAATAAATTTATCCCGCAAGCATTCGGTAGGTTCAGCATGACTAGAGCCTCCACTCAACAATCCTTAAGTATATAGGGTTCAACATTAAGTTGGACGTAAGCGATTCCTTGTTTGCGTGCCATTAGCCAACCATTTGAAAATTGCAAGTCATTTGTAAGCTTCTTAAAATAGAATGATCAGATATGAATAAGACACTAGGGTTTCGGCCTATCCCCAAGTTTCAAAGTAATTGCCTATGTTTCTCTAATATTAAAGGATGTGTCGCTATTATGCTCGTAAGTTGCAAGTAATGAATGTAAATAAACCTGGTTATTGATTTAAAACTAAATAAATCGCAACGCAAAATAATTTGAAAAGTAACAGAATTCAAAAAAAAAAACTTTAATTCAAATTATTATCAGTTATGTGTGTCAACCTTGCATATTTACTTTCAAAATTTAAATAGTCTCAAGTTATTTATAAGGAATGTATTTAAATTGTATATTCACTCTTAAAAAATTTAATTCCGAAGTTGTCTTCAATAGGTGCGTTTACTTTGTATGCTCAACATACATAATTAGACATGAAGTTGTCACTAACAGGTGCCTTTACCCTGTATATTCAACATACATAATTAGACAGCTGTAATTAACATCAACATGTATATAAACTGTTATACTAAACTTACTTTATTTAATATTAATAATTAATAATATTTTTCGGCATATAATTTGACATGTAATGTAATTTATACTGTGTTATACATATTGAGTAATAAAATCTGAAATCTGAAATCCAAGATTTAAAAACAATGTGATGTAACTTTTCCAAATAATAAAGTAGGTATATGAACAGTAACTATGAAAGGTTCAAAGAATACTCTAACATTGTCACTACAATTCGATTAATTACTTGTTTGGAAAAGAACGATACCGGTTACTATTATATGTTGTATCTGATATAGTGAATCAAAGAGCAATAAACGCGTATCATAACAATTGAGAATTAGGAGAAGTGCGATACTAATTTGTAAACCAATAATTACTTCCTACACAGTGCCTACATCATTAATCTCATTCCATGCCCCCAACATAATGGTTTGAGAACACAATATAAACACAATAAAGACCAGAAACAAATGGTAACAACCTGGATACATTACGAAATAATCATTGCATCCTATAAATACTCTATTGATTAGTTAACTAGAAATCATCATGAGCACACTTATAAACTTTTCACATACCAAATGAATACCTAAGTAAATATCAACGCAAAATAATTATCAAAGGGATAAACTTATATGGCACACTATGTATCCGACACAAAATTACTTATCTCAAGATAAATAAACGGGATCTTCAAGTAATACCTAATTCGCAGCAGATTAAGTGTATTGGCCGATAACTTGTGAATAAACCTATCCTCCATAAATAACTTCCTGGTAGTCAATGAATGAAATATATGTTTGTACACAAAGCCAAACCAAAAAATATATTTTAAGAAGTTATTTAGCATAATGCAATTACCAGTGTGATGTCCACTAATTTAGCCAATTGCCTATGAACACTAAAATAATTCTTGTGACAAAGTAGTTACGCGCTTAAAAATTCATTGTATTAAATTATTATAAATAAATAAATTGAATTAAGTTTAATTGAAAGGCCAATAATCTCTTGTAAGTATTTAGACCATCCTAGTAATAAATTTAAGATATACTGCCTCTTGCAATTTTGAAGACAAATAAAGTAACTAACCAAAATATTCCTTTACCAGGATTTTCCATTACAAGCTCTGCAGTCGCATAACTCATTAAATAACACTATCATACTATATTGATAATTAATGGACATTATATATCTCACCAATCTGTATATTTGATCTAAAATTAGCAAAATTTCGAAAGGTTGATGAAACTATTATTTTAATTTTATCCGACAAGTGACAGTATAGCACTGTTCGTTGCTACATCTTAACTTTAAATTCTGCGAGGAAACCTGAATGAAATATATAAGTATTCAATTATTTACCAAGAGTGATGGCTTTAAAAGTTTGTGTATGTATTCTATAATTTATATTGTGCATGGAAATAATAAATTGACATAAGAAGTATGCGTGAAACACATTTCGTTGCATATTACTCTAAATAACATATTACAGATTCTCGCAATTTCACATAAAATGGCAACTTCGCAAACCTTATGTCAGTGTGCTGTTATTTCTTTATTAATAATAGAAGATTGTTCAACAAGGGACTAAAACAAGCCATAATGACACGAGATGTTTAGCCACGCGAGCGAGCCAGCGAGCGAGAGTGGCTATAGTTCGAGTGTCATTATGGTTGTTTAGTCTCGCGTTAAACACTCTACTTTTCACTTTGAATGCGAGGAAAAAAAACAAAGTTCAGTGCGGGATTAGCCACGTACCTAGCAAGAGTAGCAAATGCTATGGGCCCCGCGCATCCACGTCTAAACTCTAAAATGCTAGTACTTACATCAGTATGCGTATGCGTGTACTCATATTATTATGCATCAGGGTTGACGATAAGATGAATAATCCAGTCGATATTCTCCACCAGAATAACCTAAAACAAACACCCACGCAAAATAGGTGCATATCTAAGTCGCTCAGTTGCGGAAAAAAGCCTGCCACAACCTGTAACCTAAAACAAACCCAAGGGTCTCTTTATAGAATTTGCTACGGACCCCGTGCTTGCTCAATCCAGCACTGACGAAGTTCTATACACATTTTTATAAAATTGATTATAAGAAAGTTTCTTACAAATTTGTTCCGCGGTTTTTTTCTTTTCTTTTGTTTTTTTTTTGTGAATTGCCGCTTTAAATGCTTGCATATTTAGCCAACAGGTTCAAACTTGAAAACTATTTTAAAACTAAATGGACCAAGCATAATAAAATGAATTCATCCTTAATATAATTAAATATATTCATATTCGTAATCATTAATCGTGTTTCACGAAATTAAATCATTTTTATTTTATTATTTTTCACAGTTGTCATTTTGAGGTTATTTCCACGCGCTAAAAATTGTCTACACCACAGAATAAAAACTAGAGGCATAGAAACCGTACTAATTAGACAGAAAATACATTATGGTTGACTTCTTTTTACTTATGGTTTTCATAGTGAGTTGGAAAGAGATCGTCATAAGGCGTGATTTGGACCTTTAAGCACCAGTGTGGAAGAAAGTAACGCCAAAGAAGACCGGTCGTTGATTTGACGTTTCTTCACCTTCTGATCATGACAGATTAAAGAAGAAAAGACACCTAGGTTTTGTTTCTTTTCCTCTTATCAAAATGTAATCTATAAAGTAGAGACAAGTAGCTAGTGCGACGTTCATCTTATTGCACGGCTTCTATGCCTTTAGTCTTTATTCTGTGGTCTGTACAAAAATACTGAAAATAGCAATAAATCCTCCATTCACAAACACCATGATTGGATGTTTAGGGGATTCCAAAGTAAATTAAAACAATTTTAATTTAATCCCTAGAGATTAAAAAAGGAACTTTAGTCCCGATGTGCAGAGACTAAAGTAACATTTTAAGAGCATGAGAAGTGAAAAAAATATTATCCATCGTAACTTGAGTAGGTACAGTAATATTCAAAGGACAGACTCAAATAAATTGAAACAAGAAAAGGAAACGTCAAACAAAGAAATGATTTCGAACAAATTACCCATATATATGTCGGAGAACGAGCTCTAAACATCAAAGTACTTCAGGTTCTGTGGGCGTTTCTAGGTAGATATGGGTGCCTAGAGATAATAAAACCGTGACACGCAGGGAGGTACTTGAGCTACTACTATGTCATCAAACTAATTAGGGAGCTAATCACTTAACTTCTGGTAGCATGAATGTAACTACCATAGAAAGGTCTCTGGGTAATTATTACACCTAATTAATTCACGATACGTCACAGAACAGATGCGTCTGCGCGCGGCGGGTCCCGTACTAAATCTGAATCGCCTTCCCTTATCCCTTCACACCGCACCGCCGCCGCAGCCACCATCCAAGCTGACGCAGCACATAGCGCCGCTTGCGTTCTGCTGAGCTTGTGTTGCCAGTATTACACCGATTTCCGACACGGCCATCACTGACTATACACCCGTCCTCGGGTACGTCGCCTTAAGCAACGTTGAAAAGGCAACACACACTACAAACGTTCATATCATGTCACCGTCATGTGTGAGCGAATACAATTCGTTTTAATACCTCTTACTCCATCAACTACTTTGTTTGCCAGACCATCAATATGTTCGCTGTATTAACATCACTGTTTATTTAACGCAATCATTGCTCTAGTATGTTTACGAAACTGACTTCCAAATCCATGCGCTCCAACGCCAGGATACTAGCCGCGCCAACGGCAACTCCATCGCACAAACGGTTCTGAGTTATGCCGCACCAATAGTAACTCCTTCGCCCCAACGATTCTGAGTTACGCCGCACCAGCGGTCTTCCATACCGCACCGACGGTCCTCCATGCCGCCCCAACGGTCTTCCTTACCGCTTCAACGGTGTTCCATGCCGCCTCAACGGTCATCCACGCCGCCTCAACGGTCGTCCATACCGCCTCAACGGTCTTACACACCGCCTCATCGGTCTTCTGTACCGCCTCAACGGTCTTCTTTACACCCTCAATGGTCTTCTTTACCGCCTCAACGGTTTTCTTTACCGCCTCAACGGTCTTCTTCACCGCCCCAACGATTTTCCATATCGCAACCACGGTTTTTCATACCATATCATAGGTATCTCATGCCGCACCCACGGTCTTATACCGCACCTTCGGTATCTCATGCCGCACCCACGGTCTTCTATACCGCACCTTCGGTATCTCATGCCGCACCCACGGTTCAATATCTGGCGCATCAACGGCTCCTCGCTCATCGCTCACTAGACACTCTAGCTAGTGCGTGCAAGCTCTCTGTCAGTAAAGTGCTCACACTTAAGTCAATTATTTCCACAACTGATCAGTATGATGACTGGATCAGTATGATGACTGGGTCAGTTCAGTTTCTACATCAAAGTCTGAAAGAAACTGATTTTCAGGCATTTATGTCATTACGCATTTCCTTTATTCTTATCTAAATCGACTTGTTTACTACAAATTCAGAAATAGTAACCTTATGTATCTCTATCAAACTTAGATACTTCAACTACCTTAGTGATCAAATTGGGGATATGTACCATTACAGAAATTAATTTCACTATTTTTCGTATGCGTAAATGCTCTGAGGAAAATTCCCGTAGCCGCGCTACGTAAAATACGTACAAAAATCGACTATTATTAAGTGTGTAACCGGCTCCATTACGCGTATGCCGCACACTGCCAAATACTGCATGCCGCTTAATTATAAGCATGCCTCTTATAATTTACGTGTGAAAAGCACGTGGTAAGTATGTGGCGCGAGTACATTACACATTTGATTATCGTAAGTATCCCGTTTTTCTCAGTGTGTCATTGTAATTGGTTACAATACAACTTGCCCAACTCACACTGCTTACTCGTACCGCATAAAAAACAAAAACTATCTTAAGTAAATCTGCATAATATTATAAGAACTATTACTGCTTGTTCCAACACCACCGTCAACATTGTAAACCCGGTGGCTCGCTCTAGCTAAGGCGCAATTTAACACATTAATGCTAACGTTGATAACCCGAAAAAGAACAAAGGACTCTGTCATTACTTTGTAACAACCTTTGTTAGAATTTCAAGCTCAACCATCATCATTTTCTACTTAGATTTCAATTGAGCACCGCTTGAAATAATATCTCATAATATCATTATTAAATGGTGGTTGGCATAAACAACTGATACAGATTGGGGTACCATCAGCAAAACGGTCAACCGACCATTTACGAATCTTGTCACCTTAGAATAAGGCTCACTAGTGATCTATCAGCTATCAGAGATGCTGTTTATACTGCTAGTCGTTGTGTTGACCAATCCCGAATATCTTAACAGAGTTACGATTACCAAGAATAGTTAACACTCAGATCAAATAAATCAAATAGATCAACCGCGACATTCATCAGATCATCAGAAATTATTTGCAAACACATTATCTGCAAGTATGATTCGATTATAATTCCCTTCGAATGACAACAATCAATATCATAAGAAAAATCAAATTTTGTTTCTGACTTCATTTGATTATTACCTGTTAGTCAATTAATTTTAACTTTGAAGCCAATATCTTTACCAAAAGTATAAACTAGCAAACCAACATCAAAAATAACGACCACCAGAATATTTTTTACAAAATAAATTTTTAGCTAAGTTATAATTTATTATGAATGGAATTTCAGACATGTTCAAATGTTCACAAGTGTTTAACTGTCTGAGCGACGCTAAGTGTTTCATGAGTGTTTCATATTCCGCCGCCAAAGTTTGTGTACCATAAACCGTAACATGAGCCTGCTCGACATTTGCCATCAACAATTTGACTTATTATATCACACCATAACAATCGGCACTGTGGCCTTTGTGTGTCTTTAGTTCTAATATCATAAGTATCAGGTTTTCAGATAAAACATTCAACGCCAGTGATTGCCATTTGTATGGCTTTGTGACGCAAATCATACTCGATGAAACGATAACATTTCGAACATGGATTTGGTGCATTTCTGAGAACAATTCAAACGTTTTCGTCTAATAAAGTGAATAGGAACATTAAAGAACCAAGGTAATGGAACCAATAACCGACAAGTATCCAATGATCGACACTGATTCTTATTTTACAGAAGATAAGGGTTTTTCATTTCATTAATTTGTTTTGTTACACTCAAGTTATGACCGTATGATCTTTGAATTAAGAGTCAAGTGTCGATCATTGGTGCATGTCAGCTTAAAGTGTCGAACATTGGTGCCACTACCTCACTAGATTTTTAAATGTGTGGGAATATTTTTCAAGCCCAGTTATAGTTTGTTACTGTGCTTCAATAAGGGATATCATGCTAAAGCGAATAACGTTCAGTCTTATTTACTTACTTTATTTACATAGATGCTACATTCGAGATTTCGAGTGTGCCAATCCAACAGTCAAGTCTTATCGTTTTCTCTTCAAAGTACAGACAATGCGATGGCTAAACCAAAGGGCTAGACGAATAATTTGGCCTGACGATAACTGTCTAAAGTAAGAAACACATAGGTATCACAACGAATTCTGACCTTAATTGGGATTCAATAGAATCCTATAACACTTTAGTTTTATACAGAAACAAGCACAACGCTCAATCGGAAACTGAAGGCTATGGATAGGAATTCGAAATGTTTACTCGACGACATGACCAACATCATCATCACAAAGATCTCATAAGCATTTCCATAACTGTCGGTTTCGCGCCCCTCAGATCCATCGGCCACCCGCGACCCTAACCAGGTCCTCGGCCCACAAATACGTTATAACCATTTTATTGAAATCCACTAGAAGGTATTAAAGTTATTGATCAATAACTAAACTTTCAACTTATAAGCATTGGTTTTGTTTTAAATCAATTACTGAGATGATGTTTTACTACAACAAAGCGCTCTCAGCCCATAATTGCAAGATCTTACTTAATCCCTCTACTCGCGTATAAACGTCTAGCAAAACATGAAAATAAATCAGTAAAGTGTCCACTTAGCTCAAGTGTTTACGATGCACCGAATCCTCCGATGATACTGACGGACTGCCGCGAAGTTGTGTGATCTCCTGCCACTGCATCTTATTATAGCCGGCATCATCATGACGATAGAACTCATCCAATGTCTCATGGATTTATTTTTACTTTTATCATTTCAATCAGGTCAACTTAGTCACGTAAACGGCGTAAGCTTTACCCTTACTCGGTTTATCGGCGCTTCAAATACTTAACCCAAGCTCTTGACAAATAACTCCTTGACTTGTTCCCATATTCTTCAAGTGGGTTGTCTGTGAGAGTTAGGTCGACTATGATAAGTCTTCACTTTTCATCTACAACTACATCACACTTTTCTGGGTTGAATTCAGGCAATCGAATGTGACGACTGCACTACGGCCTTCGGCACAGGCAGCCTTAATATCTGATTTAACACACACACACCTGAACACTCTACAGTTCGAACATTTCTAACACAGTTCATCATCAGTCACAGCACATCACTCGTGTCTTCATTTTTATCTCCAGGTCATCCCACTTCTGATGTCGGAGAACGAGCTCTAAACATCAAAGTACTTCAGGTTCTGTGGGCGTTTCTAGGTAGATATGGGTGCCTAGAGATAATAAAACCGTGACACGCAGGGAGGTACTTGAGCTACTACTATGTCATCAAACTAATTAGGGAGCTAATCACTTAACTTTTGGTAGCATGAATGTAACTACCATAGAAAGGTCTCTGGGTAATTATTACACCTAATTAATTAACGATACGTCACAGAACAGATGCGTCTGCGCGCGGCGAGTCCCGTACTAAATCTGAATCGCCTTCCCTTATCCCTTCATACCGCACCGCCGCCGCAGCCACCATCCAAGCTGACGCAGCACATAGCGCCGCTTGCGTTCTGCTGAGCTTGTGTTGCCAGTATTACACCGATTTCCGACATATATGACTTCTCAATGATATCTCATAATAGGAATTTATAATAAAATTGTCTCTAAATTTGTAATTAACGTGAGCGATTTAAGAAACCTATCGTCTATTAGCGACACATAAAAACGACAAAATAATGCCCCAACTTAATTTTAATTTCACGTTTCTGAGCAAAATAAGACGTGTCACAATGGAATGAATCGAACTTTCGCTATAAGCTTTTAGAAGATGAGCACTAGATTCGCCGGAAACATGTGGTCAACGCGTACAGTATCAAACAGCCTTGGTATTGTGTGAAATGTAAGGTATGAACATAAAAACGTAAGCAGATAATGAACGCATTGATTCACCGAAAAAAATATTAGCATGTATTTTGACGAGGATCGTACTTACAGTAGAACAGATGGTATATCGCCTCAGACGGTATCGGGCCCACGTGACTGGCAAAGCTGGAGGTAGAACTTGTGGGGTGTAGTGTGGCTAGCGGCCTATGGACACGAGGTGAAAAAGTGTTAAGAAATTACTTAGTTAAAGCCCCCCCTTACGCTCGACACGTATTTATTCTCGGGCTCAAATCCCCTTCCTGCAAACAATTGAGAGAGAAGTCGCAACTAACAGGGATATATCTAAATTTAAATTAAGAACTCGTAACCACGTTGTAACTTTGGTGGCGTCGTGGCGTCTTACCACTTGTGGACAAATTATCACGCCCCTGCCTCATATTTTTATCTCGCCTGCACCTATCGGCGAAGATAAAAGATTCTAAAAGCAGTTCTATTAACTTACTTCGCAGCAAATTCAAAAGACTTGTGTGAGCGAGCACTACCAGGTCGAGGTAGAACAAACAAGGGAACAAAATGGTAGTGGTTCCTCTTCTTCCTCTGCAAGCGCTGGTAGAAAAAACAAGTAAACAAGTTCCGGAAACCACAGCAAACTACCTATACCAACATCCTATCTATAATATTGTGACGTCGTAAACTGACCTGTAAATAGCAACAGATAAGGTTCATGCCCTTACGACCTAATCCGTCAAATCATAATTAGTTAAAACAAAACACATAAGCTATTTCGCTGGAACCCAAGGGAACCATTAAATTAATTATAGATTTGATTAATGGAGGTAAATAAGATATCAAATATAGTTGTTTAGTTTAAAAAACCAAATTCAAAAGTCGTCATTTTACTTCGAAAATAACTTGATACATCGATATTCAATGAATGCTAAATTGTACAACTAGCGTAATTACAATACAATATTATCCTCTGTACTTATAATAAATCTTAACCTAACACATTACCATCCTTCTGCAGTGTTATCCTTAAAATATACATCCTTTTAGTGGAATTAAATGTATCCTCGATAACGCCAAAAGTGGTTCCGAACGTCATCTATCGGTAGCCTTAGTTACTACAGTTACAGAAAACAATAGAAAAACACCTTATGCTGTGTTCACATGAGTGACTAGGCGAATAGCAAGCATGCATGAAAATAGGTACGCGTTCTTGTATGGCGCACCGTGAGATAAATTCGAGCTGTAAATAGATAAATTCTTTTAGACCGATGAACGAT
Organism: Acleris cristana; assembly: GCA_948252455.1. NCBI lineage: Eukaryota > Metazoa > Arthropoda > Insecta > Lepidoptera > Tortricidae > Acleris > Acleris cristana. The sequence continues at coordinate 14,214,811 of OX411771.1, read as the reverse complement.
CAATTATTCTCGTAATTTCCTGAAAATTCTGTGTAAGCTAATGTCATTAATCCTCTTATATAATGCTTCGCAATTATATGTTTCGGCATAGATTCACTCATCCCTGCATCTCTCCACTATGTCGCGACGGTGTCACGGGTCTATGTAACTTAAGTGGTAGAGTAATAGAATGGGTAAATTTTTATAACACTCCGTCGTGATGGAAAGAAACAAAAGGTGTTTGAATCTTACCTTTTGTTTCCTAATAGACTCCTACTCTCTCCCTCTGTCCTCTCACCGCACCTCCCTCGTCTGCTCCCTCAGCAGCCAGCTCCGCCTGCGAGGCCTTCTAACACCACCTGTAGTTGTTAAAGGTGTTCTATGACATCACTGTTGTCACTAAGCATCTGAAGAAACTATACTTAGGTATACGCTACACATACATTAAGAGTGTTAGGCATCGATTTAGAATACCCTAGATACCCTACGAACGCTTAAAATATGTCTTGCTAAAACTGTGCTTCATTACCTTCTAAGCACAGTTGCGCTCTCAGTAACGCGCGCTTCGTTATCGGGTGAACATGCCGAAATGCTCCGTAAAAAAGTGCAAAAATAATACTTTAACGACGTTGAAAAAGGATGGCATATCGTATTTTCGGTAAGTACTAGTTAATAGTTTTATAATGTAGTGAATTTGTGTCAAAATACGCCTCCAAACTCATTAAAAACATTATTGTTTTAAATTAATTTCAATAATTACCTTCATTTGACGTTTCACAGTTGGCTCTGTCCCTCGCGCAGCACTTGTGTTAAGTGGAAAGGGAATGGAAGGTGTATGAAGTGGAACATAGTCAAATATGAATTGAATAGAGTCGCTTATTGTTTTTTTTCTGCGGTATGTCAATAATATGGAATTAATATTAAATAACTAATTATTGTATATAATTAATATTAAATAAACTTCTTATGAATTATAAATACACAGACCTAAAAATCAAACAAATATAATTGCCTGGTGTTTTTTAATCATAGGTAAATATGTTTTTAACTTATTATTCCAGATTTCCTAAAAATGAAATTTAAAGGGAAAAATGGCGGAAAATTATAGCTCATGAGAGGAGTGAAGATTTCTTCAAGCCAAATGATTCTAGTGTTGTTTGCTCTTGTCACTTCTCAGAAAATGACGTGTATTATACGAAGAAAGGCTTTCGGAAAATAAAGAAAGGGGTCCTTCCAAGTATTGCAGTAGGTAAGTTTTTTAATAAAATATTGTAATCTAGTGAATACACAACAATGTTAAAACATATCAATCATTTTTAGATCAAAATATCAACGACACAATTTCAAAATGTGTCACCAGGTTCGGCAAGGAATGAACCTAGTACAAGCAGGGTTGGTGACAATTCGGAGGTAAGAACATATTAGAAATGTATGCTTGCAGTTAAGCTATTGTTAATATATGATTACCCTAATTGGGTACATGCCTAAAAAAAATTACTTGATTTTTGTAGCTGCTAAGAATAGCGTGTTTAACGTTACTGTTGGTCTAAACTCACTGGTCCCATATATACATTTGTTCCTCATAAGAAACTGAATCTATTGAGATGTTTTTCCGAAAACTGTCAAGTAGCCTATTTATAACATTATGAATCAAAGTTACAGCGGCGTTTGATCTAATCATGGTATTTATTTTTAGGTCGATATTTTAACGACGCAACCAGTGCCCTCTATAACAACCACCACTCCCACATTGAGTGCATTAACAAACAAACTCGCTAAGCCCACTGATGGGGAGAAATCGTTAGTATTGCAGTCAAAATCAGAGGTAAGCAAATTAACTGATTCGTTCGATCTGGAATTTATTATAATTTACGAACAGATAATAAACAAGTTTATTGTTTTAGGAAAAGGATACATCGGAAGCTATACCTCAAAACGAGCAGATCACCGAACTAGATTTAATCCATCGTTATCCGCCGTCGTCACCGATATCATCGGGATTGACCTCAATTTTGAATACTCCGAAAACATCTTATTACAAAAAATCACTCAGAATATGCCAAAAAACCATTGATTTAAAAAATAAACAAATCCAAAATTTAAAAAAAAAGAACAAGAGACTTATGAAACGAAACTTAACACTATAAGAAATCGTCGCAGACTTAAAAAAGAAACGGCTCGTTGATGAATCTTTAAGTAATGATTTGACAAAGAAAATTAACGAATCCAATGACAAAGTTGCAGACATTTTAAGTGCGAAAAGAAAAGTTTCCTTTGCCAAGTATCCCCCAGAACTTCGAAAATTTGCGTTAACACTACATTGTTACTCTCCAGCAGCGTACAAATATTTACGTCAAGTATTTGCTCAAAATCTGCCACACCCAAATACATTATTTAGGTGGTATCAAAATGTCGATGCCCAGCCAGGTTTTACTGAAGAGGCTTTTTTAAGACTGGCTGATAAAGCGAAAACGTCTTCTGCACCACTGTTATGCAGTTTAGTGGTTGATGAAATGTCTATTAGACAGCAAAAAACTTGGACTGGCAGAAAATTTTAAGGCCTTGTGGATTTGAGAATTGGACATGATGATTCAGATTTAAAAGCGACCCAAGCTTACGTTTTTGTTGTCGTTTCTTTAAACCAATCTTGGACACTGCCCAGTTGCTTATTTCTTCATACACAGTCTAACTGGGGAAATGAAGTCCAACATGATATTACTGACACTTCAAAAATGCCATGATATACGTGTTAAAATTGTCTCTTTGACTTTCGATGGTTGTAAGACCAATATAAATTGCATGAAAGCACTTGGTTGCAATCTTGAAAATAAGGAAAACTTGAAAACTACATTTCCTCATCCACGTGGAGGTTATGAGATTGCCGTGTTTTTAGACGTCTGCCACATGGTAAAACTCATGAGAAATCTATTGGAGGCACAGAAATGTATCTATGATACAGAAGACAAAGAAATAAAATGGGATCTGATTTTGGCTTTGCACAATCTGCAAGAAGAAAATAGTTTATATTTAGCCAACAAACTTAGTATCAGGCATGAAGAAATGAAGTCATGAAAGTCAAGTTGGCTTCTCAATTACTCAGCAACAGCGTCGCAAAAGTGATTGAATTTTGTGACAAACAACTGCGTATAGAAAAAATTTCCGATTCTGATGCCACGGTAAAGTTTATCAAAATGATAAATGACCTTTTTGATATTTTAAATACCAGAAATCTGACTGACCTTGGATACAGTGCGCCACTCAATGAAAAAAATGCAGGCAAAGTTCTCGAACTTTGCGCAGATGCAAAAAAATACTTGCTTTCATTAACTACGAAAGTTATGTACAAAAAGACGAAAACAGTCAACAAAGAAAAGAGAGTTATTTACGAAACCAAAAAAGTATCGTTAAACCAATGCAGGGCAAATACATCAACAGCTTAATACATCTGTATTCGACTTTAATTGAGACCAAAACATTGTCGTTTTTGACTACTTATAAATTTAGTCAAGATCACGTCGAACTATTCTTTGGAAAAATCAGAAGCCTAGGTGGTTATAAGAACAATCCCAAAGCACGACAATTTAAATCGGCATACAAGAAGTTGTTGGCCCATTTAGAATTGAGCAAAAAATTCAGCGGTAATTGTTTACCACTGGAAAGCATACCAATTCTAAACAGCGGTGAATCAACTGCAAAAATAAATAATACCACTACTGGGATACGACGTGAAGATGAAGACGAAGAGAACATTTCTAAAACACAATTAATTTTAGACAATCGCAGAAATCAAGAAACAATTGAAGAAAAATACGACAGAAACTGTAATCATCTCTCTGAACGATTAGTATCAGAACAGAATAATGTAACTAACCAAATAGTGGGATATATTTCTGGATTTGTTGTCTACCATTTGTTAAAAAAAATTAACTGCGATGACTGTGGAAACCATCTACTTGCTACAGAAAAAGAATGGTTTCATAAATTGGTGGACATCAAGGACGGGGGAGGTTTATGCTATGCATCCAAGGATGTATATTTAATATGCAGTAAATCGGAGATCATAATAAGGCACTTTATTAAATTAAGTGGCGGAAAATCATTATTAAGGCAATATGATGGCCAATATTTAACAATGAAAATTCTTCAAACACAGATGCTCATACAAATGATCAGTTTCATCACATATATGAACTAACTAAAGCTGCAGTTAAGAAGTATGTAGATGTGTGTTTGCATTACATTTGTAAAAAAGAAAATATTGATAAAAAAAACACTTCAAAACGGCAAGTGTACAATAAATTAAATCTATTTCAGGGTACATAGAAATATATATTTAATTTTAACCCCCTCAACCTGTTTTATTTTAATGGCACTAAGTACTTAGTTACTTTCATATTCTTCAAATTTATATTTTTAAGTTAACCTACTAAGATAGTTATAAAATTTCAAGACTCCACTCCATTATCCCTCTGTTCCAAAGTAAACATTTCTTACGATTGTCACGCGGCGTAAACTGAATTCGACTTAATAATGATTGACTCAAGGTAAAGTATTGTTTAATATAATGTTGCCTTCGCCCGAAAGCAATAAAATTTTACGACTTGCACGATAGTCTAGTTTTGTAATGGCATAACCGCCAATCACGGTCACTCGAAATAGCACCTTGACTTCTGTGACTTAAGGTTGCATGTAACGAAAATTGAAACGTTCTTAAGTACATTATGTGTTTGTGATTTGCCTAAGTAGACGCACACACTTGCAACTTAGCGATGGGACATTTTTGCGACTTGAATTTGTAGGTGATAGTGCATCTAGAGGTTAGTACGTTGGAGAAAGACTGCTATACTATTCTAGTCCAAGGAGTGTAAAGTCTGTCTGTGATAGTATTATACCCTCTCATTCCCAAAGCTGTACATGGATCCATCAGCACCCTCAGGTCGCCCATGGATCCCAGTTATCTTTACCAACACATGCGAGAGACCGGTCACCGCCCTATAGCGACATGTCGCTCCTAGACTCACGTCTTACCACCACACACATCTTGCGACGTGCGGCTGCGCTCTATCCGAATACTATGCCTACGCCACCATGGTGGACACCGGCCCAGCGACATCCCAAGGAATGTCCCGTCCGTGTATATTATATGTGTTCCCTCCATCAGCCATCACACCATATTCTCTCACTCACACCGCCATGGCGGACGCGCTACCGGAAAACACCGCGAACGATCCTCCGGTACGCGTATACTGACTCCAACACACCCCCCTTTGATCACTAGGGGGTATAGACATGTCAAGAAATTGAGAGGAACATAGGTTCAAACTACAGCGTTACAACAAGGGTTAATGTAAACTGGAGGATGTCGAGATTAGACTTGTACGGGACGGTCAAGATAAGTATTACACAGTACAACTAGCTGTTAAAGGCACTAGAAACATAAATATTTAGAATCTTAGCCACTAAAAATACTTAGCTTTTGGGAAACCAGTTTCGGTTGTTTCCTACTCCATCGTGTGAGCCTCAGCAACCTCACAGTATCACCAATCACTCTATCACTACATCACATGTTCTAACGGCAAAGTACGGTTAAAAATGGCTCCGCGGGCCGCGCGGCGGAAGCACTGAGTGATTGACCAAGCTCATAGACCATATCGCTCACTTAATATTAAACCGGCTTAACTCAAAAACCCTCAATTGTGGCAAATTGAGTTTAAAGTTTACAAAGTTCAAATTCCGTACTTCTTATGAATATCTTGAAGCTGATAGTGGTTAAAACGTTTTTTTTTTCTATTATCGGAAAACTTTAAAGTATATACTAAAACTTTTAGTTAAAATAAAGGATACAAGTTTGTATTTAAGATTTATTATAGAACAAACAAAAAAAAGGTTTGAAGATACTTCTCTTTATTACAAAAATAACCACAAACTTTTAATATTTAAAAAGGCTTAACTCTAAATGAGGCAGTTTATGTGTAATAATAAAGACAAAACAGAGAGTACATTTTATGTTAGATCAGTTAAATAATAAAGATTATGTTGGATTCCCTGTATGAATGTGGAATACCGCAGTTTATTTTTAATTTGGGGTTGATAAACAGTGTTATAAAATTAAACTTCAATAATAATGTATGTAATATTTTTATTGTTAATAATCAACAAATACACTTACAATTATAATAGCAGCCTTTATTTTAACCTGCAGCTTTGGCAATTATTTTTATGTAATATTTTTACATTTTAGCTATAAAACAATCAAAAATCAACACACAACATAACAAAATCACAGCTCTTATTTATTATGTTAAGTTGAAACTTTGAGTATGTACTCATATAATACTCATATTATTATAAGGTACTTATATTAAAAGATTTCAGCCTTTGTAATTATTATTTATAAATTATTTAAAATCTGCTATATAATACTATACCTAAAACTAAAATGTTCGTTATATTTTTATTGTTGTTTATCAACGAATAAACTTACAAGTTTAATAGCAGCCTTTATTATACCCTACAACTCTGGAATATTAAGTACAATATTTTCATATTTAAGCTATAAAAAAAATTAAAGTGTCTATAAAAACGAAAAAAAAAACATTGCTCTCGCATAAAAATCACTCTGCTTATATTATGTTGGTACGTTAAAACCTTAATATCAAAAGATTTCAGATATTTCAATCATTATTAGCAAACTAATTCTACAGAATCTGCTAGATAATTATTATACCTACTTACTAAAATTAAAACAATTTTTTCAAATAATTTTGATGAAATAACCTTATAGTATTGTATTGTAAAAATCGACATAGAAATTTGATATAAGATTCTTTGCAATCAGGTCACGCAAATCTTTTTTTTTATTTTCCGCTAATTTTTGTTTTTCACTGTTTAAAGTGCGCAATGAAATATCAGATAAGATGGGCATTTTCTTCCTCTTGTTTCTCACTGACACTCTGGTGTATTCTTTTTGGTCATACGACGGCTTGTAATAGAAAACAAAGGGATCTTCTTTGGTAAATCTCATAATTCTGATATCATTCCATACGACACTTTCACCCTCATCATTAACATTGTAGTTATACCCCCATTCCTCTGGCAATGATTTTAAATCTTTGAAAAAGTCATAAGTTAGTTCGTGAACTATAAAAGAGCTCTTGTTCTTTTTAGCGTTTTTTATTAAGGGTACATATTGTTGCGGACAGTAAATTGGTCCAGACTTTTTTTTTTCTCTCTTAATTAAACTATGGACATTGTCAGCTTCATTTTGACTGTGGCCTTTAATTAGAAATTTGTGTGTGATGTACTGTAACTTTTCAAAACAGTGAACTGCGAACAAATACATAGTAGTGATGTATTTATTTTTATTCTGTCCGCAACAATTGTCAGAATAGAAAGTAACGTCAATATTACCATCCACATCATTTCCAATGTTTTCGAGGTAGTTTAAAACGCAGGATCCTATTTCGTTTGCTCCCCGCTTGCCATCAGTCTCACTCCAGAAATAGCAGTTTACTTTATCATAAGATAATGAATCTTTTTTTTTCTGATTGTGGTTCTGTGTATCATTATCATCCTTTTTAGTTAGATCGGTCATCGTAAAGTTATAACTGTTCAGTTTTGATTTGTAATAAAAAGACGAAGTATCACCGTTGGGGCACTGCATAACAGCCTGCAAATCATACACAACTACTTTATAGTTAGGGGATACCTTCCGGCGATCGGCAGTTTTTTCAATACGGGATAAATCTTTTTGATTTAAATGAATCTCTAATTGCCTTTCTAATTGTTCTCTCTGTTCAGGAGCAGCATTAGCATAAGTCATGCACATGTCGCACTGATCTTTTTTTGGTTTGAAGAATCCCAAATTGAATTCCGTTGTGAAAACTTTGTAGTAGGTACAAAATTTTCCGGAATCTTTTCCTTTAAGGAGCTGCTCAGTTTTAAAATCTTTATATAAATCAGTAATTGTCTTTGCCCCATCAATATATTCCTTCGATGTATTAGCCCTTAAGTAATGGGATTCAATGCGAGGTATAGAGTTTATATGGTTCTTAATATCGTTAATCAACTCATCGGATATTTTTTTGTGATTCTCGTGTTTGCCCCTAAAATCTTCTTGTAAAATACCATTTTCATCATATTTTGATTTTGCCGTTTGGATGATGCGATCAGTAATGTTTAACGTGTTTTTGAAAAAAGTTTTACATACACGGATTTTCTTGGAATTTACCGTAAAGTAATAGGCCTGATTGAAATGTCTGGGGTTTGCAGCATTTGAATATCTGTATTTGGGTTGAATATCTACCAAGCTTGAACCAATAAATGCTCTCTGCTTATACAAATCCGCTAACTGCCAAAAACTATTGAAAAGTTCCTGTCGAGATTCCTCATTAATGTTTTCTATACATTTAAGTCTGCATTTACAAGATGTTTTGACACTGCGACCGGGGACTGATTTAGAGGTTGAAGATAGTGACGTATGGTTGACCACTATTTCTTAGTTTCTGTACCTTATTTTGTTTGCCAAATCATTGTTTTTATACGTTGGATCTGAATCGCTTAGGTCAGCGTCACTTTCACCAGAGTTAATGGGTGAGTATACATAACTAGGGCCTGGCAATTGATCTTTCAAGTTCGTTCGGCTAAGGAGACATGATGGATTTATTTCAAAGTCTAGGCTGGATACCGAATTATCAATAATGTCACTACATTCATCGTCTTTTGTGCCCTTTTCTTGAGTAATTTGACCCTGCGGCAAAGCACAACAAAGTAGTTAAAAATACATTTGTTATAAAGCGTGGTACATATATTATTTATTTACTAAAACGGTTACCTACTTACCAAATTAGCATTGTATCCATACTTGAAGTCGCTTTATTGTCCGAAAAATGAACAATTGGAATATCGCTACGAAGAGTCGCTGTTTGATCCCGGTCCACCTAGAAGATGTGATAGGATGTTAAATGCGAAGTTATTAACAATTTGCGTCGCACACCAGAACAATAGATGATTTTTTATGATTACCGTATGGTCAAAACGTACTAAATATTAATTATTATCTGCAACTTTGCGCGCTAAAACGATTCTTTCTTTATCGTGCCGTCTCATTACAATCATTATTGTTTGCCATATAACTATACCAAAACATGCGTATTATAACGTTATGGTTACGACCCGGCGAGTAACACTCGACTTTGAAGGGTGCCTAGCGGGCAGCGGTCAGTAAGCTGTAGGTATTAAACACAACATAGCCTGGATAACCTTATTCATCTGAGGTAGCTCAGCAAAAAAACAACAGTTTAATACCTACCTAAACAAACAGATTTAAATTTAATTCATACTTATATACGTTACCTGCGTAATATTTTCCAATGCATTACTCTGGTTTGTGGAGATTTTCATGGTGGCACCTCCTAGCCGCATGATTTCCTTGATTCTTCCACTCATGCTTAAATGAAATAAAGTTGATTTTGTATAGTTGTGTTACTAGTACAACGATATAAACACAAATAAATCACGAAAAAAACAAGGAATTTTATAAAAAATAGGCTGATGTTATAATGTTACTATGGAATATGACATAATGTACCTAATAAACTGAAATATTACGAAATAGCCTCAACATCGTGCCTTACAACGTAATAATAAACTAGCGTGTGTCGAAATAACACAACAAATATGAAATACATTTTAAAAATGTAACGAGCTAAGTATGATTATTTCACAAAATCTGGAACATTTTTTTACAATAAAACGAATCAACTCGAAATGTGCTCTTTTATTGAATAAGGATGTAACTCCGATTGTCACACGGAAGCGCGGTCCTCCTTCCACCGTGGCTGGCTCATGACTGAAGCTAGCTGCTTTAGCACAAATCAACCTTGGGAAATGTTTTAAAAATGAAACGCGTTAACTAAGGCTATCTCTTTTACTCGCTCGATTTTGACCGTTCTAAGAAAGAGACATGATAGTCCTATCGGTTTAATGGTGGTATAATAGTAAAACTCATTTTTCGCAAATTTTGAGTTAAGCCGGTTTATTATTAAGTGAGCGATATAGTAAAATCATAGACATTATACTCACCACGGATGTTCTACCTTCCGGTTAGGGTTGCCAGTTGTAAGATGCTAAACGTCATCGCGATGCCCAGCATTCGCGACAGGCTCTGACCTTAGGCGCAAAATAAAATGCCCTTAGCATACTTTCCAGTTTCAATCTAACTACCCTAACTAGCAGCTACCAAAGACTATGACAGACTTCAGAAGCTGAATAGCCAAAACTTCTCTCTTAGTTTTTAAGTTGAAATTTCATTACATTTAACTATGAAATATTAAATTAAACTAAATTCATATAGGGATACTTTATATTCATATATTTATACCAAACTTATATGCATGAAAAGTTCTTAGGTTACTATTTATAACGGTTCACAAAGTAGGTTGTTTGACACTAGATGATCATATGGCCATTTCAACATTAATCAATCATTCTTACCCTATATGTATATTTAAAGATAGGAAAGTTGATAGCTAGCGTATAAGCTTAGTAGTTTTACATAGAAGCTTACTCAGGTTAAACTCAATACAAATTTTCATAGCTTTCATAAATATAAAAGATAAAAGATAAAAGATGTTTATTCAGTAAGTAGGCCGCACGGGCACTTTTACACGTCAAAAATCTACCAGCGCTTCGCAAGAGACCACTGCTGAGAAGAAACGCCGCAAGAAACTCAACAGTCAGTCGTTTTTTAAACATTGCTTATGATATGATATTATGACGTATACAACGAAAAATAACTTAACCTAGCATTATATAAAACAATGAATGTAACAAAAATATGTCTATAATATCATGCGTAGTTGAGCAGGTAAATGTGTCAAAACTCAAAATTTCTACAAGAACTCATAAATAGTAAATATAATAAATAAATAAAAAATATACTTACCTATGACAAGGTGCAAAATAACACATAATTAGTTTCGATACATTCTCCTACAGAAACCGTGTCCCCTATACAATACACAATGTTTACATATTTGTATGATTAAGTTATTATGAAGATATTTAGGTGTTTAATTTGGTGTTCAATTTAGGTCAAGCATTTTTATCTGTTCGATAGTCTTCGACCCCATGGTAAGCTTTAGACATCAACGAAGTAATTTTTAAGTACTGGAAATGGTAACTTTAAAACTTCGTCAGGTAATTTATTATAGAAATGAATGCATTGACCTACAAATGATTTAAATACCTTATGGACACGAATTTTTTTAATAGCAATTTTATTTTTATTTCTTGTATTTAAATTATGTTTGTCACAATTCTTGATTTTTAATGACATAAATAATATTCTCATTAATAAATTGTGATGCTACTGTCAAAATATTAATTTCTTTGAATAGTAATCTTAAGGAATCACGGGAGTTTAGGTTATATATAGAACGAATGGCTCTTTTTTGTAACACGAAAATAGTCTGTATGTCAGCAGCTTTTCCCCAAAAAAGAATACCGTACGACATAACACTATGAAAATAACTATAATAAACTAAGCGAGCTGTCTCAACATTGGTAAGTTGTCTGATTTTCCTAACAGCATAAGCTGCCGAACTTAATTTACCTGCTAGTACTGCTATATGGGGACTCCATTGCAAGTTTTTGTCTATAGTTATTCCTAAAAAAAGCGCCTTATCCACCATTTCCAAACACTCGTCATTTAGAAAAATACTAGATTCTACCGGTCTAACATTAGGCAAAGCGAACCTAACACATTTAGTTTTCTTAGCATTAAGTAGCAAATTGTTACTAGTAAACCAATTAAGTACTTTACTTAGCTTCGCGTTCTATCTATGACATGATGGATGACGTTAACTGACGTTCCCCATAAATCCTCAGTTTTTTTAAGAATAGTTTTTTTTAAGAATATGCCTTAATAATAGAAACTGAATCTACGTGGGTAAAATCAAAGCTTATATTACGTTTAGTATCACAGTGTAATTTTTGAGCTCTAATCGCAGATCATTGAAGACATAATGGCTATGGTGGAGAAAAAATCTTCGAACGCTAAGGCCACGTCTTTATTCGACGAGATTTGTTTGTCACCCTTGTTTAGGGTGATTTGATTATCGCGAGTTTTTGTATTACCTGTTTCTCTATTTATAATTTTCCACCCAATTTTAATTTCAGTGTTTCAGTATAGAGCGTTAGAATTTTCTATAGACTTAAAATTTAGGCTTTACATTACTTCAGGTTTTAGTTAGGGTTTAGTTAGTTTGTTAGATTTAAGTTTTTTGTCTTAGTAGAGAGTTTTTATTTTGGGGGGGTGGGTTACAGTACCTATTATTAGAAAGTAAATAATGTTTAATGTTTAATGCTTAATGTTTATTTGGGCACAAACGGTACAAGTAAGGAAAAATTATAATAGTAATAACTTACATAACACATTGACCAGTGAATTTGCCACAATAAACTAATACATATGTATAGAGTAACACGCCAAAAATAAGTGTTTATATAGTATTAAATTAAAACAAGTATATTAAATTCAAGTACAGACTACACTTAATGTTTAGACAACTCAATTTTAAATCTAGGAAAGGAAATACTAAATATATCTAAGTGAGAAAATGTGCTATTATATCTTTTTAAAGTTCTATATAAAAATGAATTTGACGCATATTTGTTACGAGTAAGGGGAACATGAAACAGATTGTTATTACCTCGAGCATTAATACGAGGAGTCCTAAGGCCAATTTTGCCTAGCAAATACGGGGAATCAATCTCACACGAATGAATTTTATGCAATAAAATTAGATCTCTGAGTGTGCGCCGACTCTCAAGGGAAACGACATTGCCGCGGCAGAACGAACAGTCCGACCGCACAGATTTCCACTCAAGGTGTTTGATTAATTTGTTTTGAAGTTTTTCGATGGAATCAATATAAATATTGTATTGAGGGTTCCAAACAGTTGACGAATACTCCAAAATCGGCCTGACTAAGGAATTGAAGAGAGTTAAAATTGTATCTGCGCTCCGAAATTCTCTTCCTATTCTTAAGGCCTTTTGCAGGTCTCAAATAAGTATTAATTACAATAACGTTTATTATTATTATATATATATATATATATAGATTTATTAGATCGCACTCTCATGTCTGACGTAATTAATGCCAGTCATGACAGTGTTTTTTTCTCTCTTTCTTCGTCAAGCCTTTACGATTCTTTAAGTGACGTGTCTGATATGCCAGATCTTGCTGACCGACTGAGCAGCACTTTTTCCACGTCGGTGAAAAATTTCAATGTCGTTCACATCAACGCACAGAGTGTTCCGGCTCACTTCCCTGATTTACTTTCTTCCTTCTCTTGTAAAAATGTCCACGCCATTCTAATTTCGGAGACATGGCTTAAGCCATCTCTGCCTTCTGCGCTCTATCAGCTTCCAGGGTTTAGGTTGATACGCAACGACAGGACTGGACCCAGTGACAGTGGCCTCGGTACTGTACGGGGTGGTGGTGTTGCCATTTACCTCAGGAGCGAAATTGCTTGCGAAATTGTTGCCCAGTCACCGTCCATCTATACTAAATCCCCAGAATACCTTTTCCTTGATGTCTCTTTGCACAATACTAAAGCTCTTCTCGGAGTATACTACGTTCCTTCGTCTAATATCAATTATTTTGATGCTCTTGAGAAGACTTTGGATGATCTTTGTCCACAGTATGAGCACACCATTATCATGGGGGATTTAAATACATGTCTTGTAAAAGACGACAACCGCTCAGTCAAGCTTCAGTCTCTTGTAAGTTCCTTAAACCTTAATGTTCTTCCTCTTAGCCCCACTCATTTCCCTCATAACGGTCCACCGTCTCTTTTAGATTTGATCATAACTTCTTCCCCAGATTTTGTCCCACTTCATGGCCAGTTCAATGCTGCTGCCTTTTCCAACCATGATCTAATCTTTGCTTCCTTTAAAATTCGTCCTCCTAAAAGTAAACATAAGGTTATCTTGCGCCGCAATCTTGGCAATGTGAATCGGGAGGCCTTGCTTGCCGATCTTCGCAGTATTGACTGGCAATCCCTAGACGCTCTCGATGACATTAACCTCAAGCTTGATATGTTTGCCAGCTCTCTACTAGCGATTTTCGACTTGCACGCGCCTTTGAAACCGACGCGGGTTAAACATTTGCCAGCGCCTTGGCTCACTCCAACCATTAGGGCTCTTATGGCGAAGCGGAACCGGGCTCGGCTGAAACTGCGTCATGATCCTTCTGAGGGAAATCATCTTAAATACGTCACCCTCCGTAATCGATGTAACAGAAGATGTAGGGACGCTAGACGCCGCTACATCTATGAACGCATAGATAGGTGTCCCCCTCCTAAATTATGGAAGTTTTTAAAGTCATTAGGGGTGGGCAATACTCAACATAATTCTCCAGGTTCATCTACACTTGATCTCAACGCCCTCAATAAACATTTTAGCACTTCTCCGGTTGTCTTGGACCCTTCTGTAAAGCAGCAAACGTTATCACTTCTCGCCAATACTCGTCACCCTGACTTGCCTCCTTTTGATCTAGGTCAGATCTCTCCGGATGACACTCTGAACCTGTTAAAACGTATAAAGACGAAAGCCGTTGGTGAGGACGGCCTGAGTGTAGACATGCTTATGCTCGTTGCGGAATTCATCGCTCCTATCCTATCCAATATTATTAACTTCTCCTTTACTTCAGGCTCTTTTCCTTTATCATGGAAACTAGCGCGTGTCACTCCTCTTCCAAAAACTTCTAACCCTTTGTCTGTCTCCGATTTTCGACCAATTTCTATTCTCCCTGCCCTTTCCAAAGTTATTGAACACTTCACAAATCGAAGACTGTCCCGTTTTCTCAACTATCACAAACTTTTCAATCCTTTCCAATCCGGCTTCCGCCCCGGGCATAGCACTGTCACTGCTTTGGTCAAAGTCACTGATGACATTCGTCTGAATATTGAAAACCGGAAACTTACTGTCCTTGTCCTGTTAGATTTCAGTAGTGCCTTTAATACCGTAGATTATGATATTCTCCTTAGCATACTGAAGACTTACAATATCTCCCCTGCAGCCATTTCGTGGTTTCAATCGTATCTCCTTGGGAGGCGCCAGCTTGTCAAAGTAGATGATTCTGTTTCCTCGTGGTCTGACCTAACTGCTGGTGTCCCTCAGGGAGCTATACTATCCCCTCTTCTCTTTTCACTTTTTATCAACAGCATCACTGCTTCTCTTAAATCTTCCTACCACCTCTATGCGGATGACCTGCAAATCTACGCGGCGGCTTGTATTGATGATTTCCCCTCCCTGATCGCTTTAATTAACAGTGATCTCGCGGTTATCCGAGACTGGGCGGCAGGTTTCGGCTTGAAGATCAATGCAAGAAAGTCCCAGGCAATTGTCGTCGGTAGCCCTCACTTCATCGCAAAGTTGTCTGATCTTATGATACCTGAATTAATCTTTGACGGTACTGCAATTCCTTTTTCTTCTTCAGTCAAAAATTTAGGTATCATTATGGATCAGACCCTTTCTTGGTCGGCTCAGGTAGCTGCGGTAAGTCGTAAGGTCTATGGATCCGTCCATTCGCTTAGGCGCTTGCAGAACTTCCTTCCTCTTCGCACCAAGATTACTCTTACTCATTCCCTACTCCTCCCTCTCCTCGACTACGGTGATATCGCGTATCTGGACTTAAATGAAGACCTGCTAAACAAACTGGAACGCCTCCTTAACTTGTGTATTCGCTACATATTTGGGTTGCGAAAATTTGACCACGTGTCTCATTTTCGTGCACAACTTGAGTGGTTACCGATTCGCTTTCGAAGGAATGTTCACGTCCTGTCGTTGCTTTTTAACATCCTTTTTTATCCTCAGTCCCCACCCTACCTTTCTGAACGTTTTAACTTTCTGGCCTCTGGATCTCAGAATCGCTTGCGTTCAAGTGACAATCTTTCCCTTGCTTTCCCATCAAATAAATCCAAAACGTATTCTAAATCCTTTTCGGTTCACGCTGTGCGGTTGTGGAATTTGTTGCCTACTGAAATTAGGCAGTCTCAGTCTGTAGATTCTTTCAAATCTACACTAAAGAAGTTCTGGCTTGACACTTGTTCTTGAACTTTTTCCTGCTTATTGTATATATTTATTTATTATATTATTAGTTATATTGTATATATATGTGTTTATTTATTATATCTGTTAATATTTATAGAAATTTATTTTAGTGTTGTACTTATTTGCTTATTCGTTGTAATAGTTATTTCTCAATCGCTCAAAGGTTAACTGGAAGAGATCCCTTAAAGGGATAAGTTCGCCTTTGTACATCCCTGTTATATTTTTGTCTATTTTATAATTGTTATCTCTTTTGTTTGTACAATAAAGTGTTTACATACATACATACAAAGATAAAACCCAGCAGTCGAAAAGCCCGACCAGTAATATAATCAATATGATTACTGAACAACAATTTGCTATCCAGAAAAATACCCAAATCTTTTATAAGTGATGTCCTCTTTACAATTTTATTATTAATATTATAGTCATAATTTATAAAGAGTGTTTTTCTTGTAAAAGTAATAACATTACATTTACCAATGTTAAGATGCAAATGGTTTTCAGAACAATACTGGTAAAGCTTATCTAAATCATTTT
The DNA here is from genome assembly GCA_948252455.1 of Acleris cristana. Lineage (NCBI taxonomy): Eukaryota > Metazoa > Arthropoda > Insecta > Lepidoptera > Tortricidae > Acleris > Acleris cristana. The sequence continues at coordinate 14,198,176 of OX411771.1, read as the reverse complement.
GCAGAAGATGAGAATCATTAACCGTTCTGATAACTTTGAATTTTTTTTTGTCATCAGCATAAAGTAAACAATTACTAGAACTAAATATAGAGATGACATCATTAACGAAAATATTGAAGAATAAAGGTCCCAAATGGGACCCCTGCGGAACCCCAGATGTAACGGGCACAAAACTAGAGCCATATCCTTTCACAGCCACGGCCTGGCAGCGGTCACGCAAATACGACTCTACCCAGCGCAATAGGTCGCCATGAATCCCGACCCCCTTCAATTTCCCAAGCAGAATTTTATGAGAAATTTTATCGAATGCCTTCGAGTAATCGGTGCATATAGCGTCAACTTGGAACCCCTCATCCATAGCAGTATAAACACTATCTACAAATTCACATAAGTTTGTTTCAACCGACTTCTTACTAACAAAACCATGTTGCTCCGATATTATAACGGGTCTAAGACAGGCGAACATACTATCATAAACAATCTTCTCAAAGAGCTTCGGAATAGTACTAAGTTTAGAGATCGGTCTGTAATTTTGGATATTATGTTTATCCCCAGCCTTTAACACCGGTGTTACAAAAGACTGTTTCCAAGTTTTGGGCATTATTCCAGACTGCAAAGAAAGATTAAATAATATCGCAATCGGTTTAGATAATTGGCTACGGCAATGGTGCAAAAACATTGGTGGAATGCCATCCGGACCTGCACTCTTGTTCAGGTTAAGACTCTTTAAATAACTACACACCTTATCACAGTTCACATCTACTCCCCCAAGGCAAAGCAAACTATTTAAGTCAGTATTCAAGGCCGAGTTAGAGTCATTATGAGCGGATTTTTGAGGCGCCTCAAAAACGGACATAAAATATTGATTGAATAAATCACAGATCCGATCACCATCAGAGACTGATTTGTCCTCTAGGAACATAGAATCTGGTAATAAACTATTATTCTTTTTGGATTTCACGAAGCGCCAAAAGTAACTACAACCGTCCTTAATTCTGTCCTCGGCTAACAATAAATATTTTTGGTAACAACATTCCTGTACATGTTTTTGTCTATCTCTAAGAAGTTTAAAAGTATTATAATCACTTAAACGGCCATAGATTTTCCATTTTTTAAGAAAAAAAATTTTCTTTAACTATTTTGATTAAAGCTCGGGAAAACCAGACCGGATATTTATTATTGTTATGTAAAAGCTTAGAGGGAATATGAGCGGAAATAATACTGTCAAGGATGTCATAGAAACGTCTCACTGAATTTTCAATGTCATCCGAGGCGAGGCAACTGTCCCAATCAAACTCAGCTAAAGCACAATAGAGAATGTCAGCCAGTTTAGATTTTTGGCTTATCGTATTCTTCATTAAAAACAAAAAATTGCTTTAAAAAAATCATTTCGATACGTCAAATACTTTTCGAGATATTGAATTTTAAACTTCGTATGCGGCGCTCGAAACTCAGCGGCTAGCGCTCACGGATGATGACGTCATCGTTTAACTGCGGTACGCGCCCTTATATGAACGAGTATGTTTACAGGGCTATATCTTTTTAACCGTAATAAGTAGCCAGTTGAAAATTTCACAGAATACGTGTTATTATAAAATCTATCGTTTAGTTATAAAATGATCAATAAATCAAATCCCAAGAGGGGTCCCCATACAAGAAGCATGAAAAAAAATCTTTTTTTTTAGCATCTTTATACGGATTGTATTTTTATAATGACTTCTTATTTTGATGCTATTTTAAGCTTAAATTGTAGTCTAATTTTCATTGTTTACAACTAAATAGCAATCTTGGGTAAAACTTCTACAAATATGTGAGAAAACTGATTTTATCAACACTTGTTATTTGACTTGTCTATTTGATGGTTTAGATGGTCACCCATCCTGTTTTAGACTACGCTTGTAGTTGCTTAACTTTGTAAGTCGTAATACTCGTAATTATTTTTACGAATTCGTTTTGATGTTACTATGGTAGTTATGGTTAGGTATCTATTGTTTTGTATTACATACAGTTTAACAAAACAAACTGTCTGTCACTGACCGGCTTTTCTGTTTGTAATGTTTGTCGAGTAAGTTGGTTAAATAAAATTAGAATAATAAATAAGCACTTTTAATTTTGGGTTCACCGTTTTTTACATAAAAATACCAATAAAGTATGTTGATAGCTAACGTGAAACATGCCAAAAATTAAAAACCAAGTGCGAGACGCGGGATGCTTACCTAAACATCGTGTTGATTTAAACTAGGCACTTTTAAACATATTTGTAAGAGATTTACTAGTTTACTGTTTGGTCGTAAACTATATATGTTAGTATGGAGTTTAGATTATCATTTAAGCTTAATGTGACACCGAAATAAAAAGCTATCATACAAATACAACCCGTATTTCGTCTTCCAAAGTTAAGCAACTACACGCGTAGTCTAAAACAGGATGGGTGACCGCCTAAACCATCGTGTTGATAAAATCAGTTTTGTCACATATTTGCAGAAGTTTTACTTAAGATTGCTATTTAGTCGTAAACAATGAAAATTAGACTACAATTTAAGTTTAAAATAGCATCAAAATAGGAAGTCATTATAATAATACAATCCGTATAAAAATGCTAAAAATAAAGATTTTTTTTCATGTTTCTTGTATGGGGACCCCTCTTGGGATTTGATTTATTGTTCATTTTATAATTTTAAACGATAGATTTTATAATAACACGTATTCTGTGAAAATTTCAACTGGCTACTTATTACGGTTAAAAATATATAGCCCTGTAAACATATTCTTTCATATAAGGGCGCGTACCGCTGTTAAATGATGACGTCACGCAAGCAAGATGGCGACCACGCGCTTTAATATTATTGACCCAAATTTCAAACGTTTGTAGAATCAAAACTACTGGGTCTATTTGAATGAAATAAAAAGTATTATGTTTGTTTATTTATAAACATTACTGTTACAAAGTTTCAAGCGATTTGGCGTACCTACTGACATTCTTCATTCACAGCCTCATAATCAGCAGCCTTAAAGAGTCGGACTAGCCGCGCAGGGGCTCCCAAAGTATGTAGGCAAAGGCTTGACATTCTGGAGTCTTTACGAATAGATAAAGACAGCTTGAGCAAGTCGGCTACAGCATTACAGGACGGTATAGAAACGACCTTCTTTACCACAATTCCGCATCTCACAGCAATAAGTACACCACCTCCCCTGGAATCACCTCTAGCAGTATAATCACGATCGCATCTATAAACAGAATACCTGCCATCAAAAAGCTCAGAGTTAAATATACCTGGAAGTAACCAAGTTTCACTTAAACAGATTACATCATAATTGCTATTTAAAGTATTTTGATAAAAAAAAAAATGTTTTTGTTCTGAGTCCGCGCACATTTTGATAATATACAGTTAAATTATTGTGAAACCATTGTGAAAAAACACTATATAAAAAATAAAAGAAACATAAAGTAAAAGATCTTAAATAGAGTGATTCTCTGGACTCGCAAATAAGTGTAATAATAATAACATCTGATAAAAATCTCGTAACAACCAAATATAGAATATACCAAAAACAGAAAATTATAAACCAAAGGCCGTCCACCGTAAAAACACAACGGAAACCATTCATACACTCAACAACAACAAAAACCACTGTCACTTGCATAATTCCTATTTTATCTTCTTTCAATCCTCCGATTTGGATATATGAATTACTTCGCTCGTATCATTTCGCCTCACGAATATAGAACAGTTCTTGACCCAGACAAACTTGAAGTTATGTTGAGTTTTCAGTCTCTTTGCCTCCTTTAACAGTGCCTTATTACGACTGGTCAAATGCTCGTTAAAGTAAATGGATGAGTTATTGCCAGCGTAGCCCAAATCGCAAGCTTTAAGGTCCCTAAGTTTCCTCAAATTGGCCAGGCAGTCATCTTTCTTATATCTAGCTAAGAAGCGAACCACGATGGCTTTAGGTCGCTTGCTGTCACTATTCATAGGCGCCACACGTGTAATAAAATATATTCTACATCCACCGGAGACTCTGTAAGATCCGTCATCTTCTGAAATACGTCTAACAGGTTCTCACCTTTTTTTTCCGGGTGTACTGGTACACGAGTGTAGTGTCCTTTTTAAAATCCATTTTAAAAACTCAGGTTAATCTTCGCCATCAGACAGCTAGAAATTAGTCATTAGATTTTCTAAACAAACTGAAAACAGCGCTCTCTCTGGAAAACATTGACAACTATTTAAACGATTAGACATTAAAATTTGACAGATTAATTCTGAGCGACTAGCGTAAATATAGGTTCACTTTGAGTTACCTAGATGGCGCTGAGGTGTGAAATAAAAGAAATTAATAATATGAATTAAAACAGATCATTCTAATTAGAATTTAGGAAATAAATAGATTTATTTCGTTATGTTAGTAAAATAAATTAAAGAGGGAAGGTTTACACAAATTATTTTGTAGTGAAGTAACATTATAGTTGTGTAACCTAATAAAGAAAGATCGAATTGGCTGGAAGTTGAATTAAAAAAGAAATGACGGTTATAATGCTAAGGAGAGTAGGAGACAAGTTCAAAGTATAATGAACTAGACGATTAGACATTTAAAATTGACAGGTTAATTCTGAGCGACTAGCGGAGAAATGGGTTCACTTTGAATTACCTAGATGGCGCTGTGGAGCAAGCGAAGGAAATGGTTGAAATTAAATAAAGGAAAAGGTTTATTTCATTATGTTAGTAAGATAAATTAAAGAGGAAAGAATTGCACAAATTATTTTGTAATGAGGTAACATTATAGTTGTAAAACCTAATAAATAAGGATCGAATAGGCTGGAAGTTGAAAAAAAAAAAAAAAAGAAGAATTATGACCGCTATGTTGCTAAAATGGTCAAATTCAAAGGATAATGAACCTTGTTTGTTACATATTAAGTTAGAATAATCATTGTCGTTAGAAAAGTAAATACATTATTGCGGGAAAATATCTGCGCATCCCAGCTACGAAATACGCAGGGGACGCTAGAGAGACGCTAATATGAGGAGAGATGAGTTCAAACGAAAGTGAGCTTTATTTGTTACTTGAAATGATGAAATAGACACTAAAGTTGAATAATTGAAATTTCTTTTGCGGGAAAAGTTTACGCATCCAAGCGATCTTATACGCATGTTTCATACAGCGGGGCCGAAAATTAGGGGATTCTACGCATGCTCAGGGTTTTCTATATAAAGTCTGGCGAGGGTCTGAGCGGGGCTTTTTTATTCCGGTCGTCGAAGGGGTGAGTTGATATTTTGCTGAGAGGTGTCACGTATCGTCCATTTTTGCCTTGTTGGTTTTTATTTATTTGTGTTGTGCTCGTATATTATAGGTGATATTATTTTGGGTGTCGCTTCACGTTGCGTTCGAGTAACGCTACAAGTTAACGATTATCGCTACACAGGAATGTTGTAGTTGACTTTCTTTTGCTAGGATTGTGAGAATGTTTTAATAACTGGTGTTTGTGTGTTCCGGGATTGTTTTAACATGTTTATTAACCTTCTTTTGTTTTCCAGAACTCTGTAACGTCGCCACAAATGGTAGTCGGTTACGCAGAGCTCCAGGCAGTTGTAGTTTACGAAAATGAATACCTACACTCACATTTTGGTTGTGAGTTGAGACCTGAACATTTCCACAATCAGGAAACGGACGGTTTTAACTCATTAACTGAGTGAGTTTGGAAGGTACGCGTACAAGGTTTCCTGATACCTTTATTCGGTATATCAGGCTCTGCTGAATGGTACTTTTCATGTCTCCTCTTCAGGGCCCGTAGAAGTGGATCCGAAATCAGTTTGCGATTGTTGTGTGGCCATCTAAAGTACCTTTGGCATTGATCCCCTTATTTATATATGTATATATAGACCACCGTAGGTATTTTCCCCACCTGGAAGCCAACTAAAGGCTAGAAATAGCCGGTTGAAGGGTCTTAGGACTACACACAGGAAGTTTTACTTCCGAAATCGAGGTTATGTTAGGTCTTAGTTGGTCTAGCAAAGGTTTTCTTACACCGGAATTCCTTTACACTACTCACACGTTTAACGTAACTGTAAAAGTCATTTTGTACTTTTAATTGCTCTAAAACAATAGATTAATAGGTGGTTAGGGGTTATAGGTAGTCAGTAGCTTTTCCTTTACACCGAGGTAAGCTTATAAACACGTAATGTGACTAGCTAGGTATATGTAGACAAAGTTTGTTCTACTACTGGCATAGTAAAACAAGCTCTGTCGACGTAAGAATTATAAATATTGAACCGAGAAGACTTAAATTAGCCTTCTAAAGCCAATAGGAAAATTAGGAACTAGTAATAATTAATTCATGTAACAAAAGTCCGCCTTTTAAATTAAATTCATATTAGGCAAATATTCAATCTAGGGTATCGAAACTTACTTATTGAATGTAATCTTGATAGTCTGTGGTTAGGTCTATCTATTCCTGTCAGAAACGTCAAATTCTAAGACCGTCCGTCTAATTAGAAAATAAATAAAGCGCTAGGCTGCGGAGTATGTATGTTGTCCAATAAACCCGTGTTGGTATGATTAGGGAGTTCGTTTAACATGAAAGGTATTGTAGTGGTTATAATTAGCAGATAGGTAGAGGTCTAAGTTTAAGAAGCATTCGCGTCTAACCTTAGTGATAAACCTAGGCGGCTAACTAGGGAGACGCCCGCAAACATGTTTTATCAGTTAGTGTGTATAAAAAGAGTTCACGTTAAAACTGTCCCAAACGAATAAAAGTAATTAGTTAGCTATGTGTATTTACACAAGGTTGTTGTCATAGAGGTCATCTAAGCACGTAACGAAACTTATTAGTCTACGGTATTATTATTAACTTTCTAGGATAGTAAGGGTAAATTAAAGAGTTCACGTTAAAACTGTCTCAAACGAATAAAAGTAATTAGTTAGCTATGTGTATTCACACCAGGTTGTTGTCATAGAAGTCATCTAAGCACAACGAGAGTCTATGATATTATTATTAACTTTCTAGGATAGTAAGGGTAAATAAGTAAGGTTACATACCTGCTAAAAGAAAAGCTAGGCTTATCATATTTAGATATTATTCCGAAGAGGTTCTAGTTGTAAGAATTAAATCGTCATCATTATAAGCTATACATTATCTTTAAACATCAGGTAAAGCAAATAAATCTAGGTTAACGTAGTCCTTTTGTATAGGTAAAATTCAAAGTGATACTTACGAGTCGGTCTGTCCTTTCAATACACCTTTAACAGCTATAGATGTGCGGTACATACCTAGCTACGGCTTACTGTCTCTGTCCAAGGACAATCAGTGGTCACTGTACTTACACATATGCTTAGTTGTTGTCTGAAGGAACCCTAGTGTTGAGTATACACTATGTAGTTCAAGAACACACCACCTTTGTGAGAATATTAAGGTTATTAAAAAGTTATTTAGTGATAAAACCAAAGGGCTACTAATTTAGTTAAATTAAGTGTTGAAACAGGATATTTGAAAGCGCACTAAATCAATTATAGGCCTACTAACTAGGGCTAATTAATTTTAGATATAATTTAGTGTTGGCAACTTCAGTGTAGTAGATGGTATATGTAAAATTTACACAATAGTGTCTCAGACTAAGTTATGAATGGTGAGGTAACACTAATTCATTATTTTATTAAATTGTAAACTAAACAGTTTATGTACTAGGGATATAGTACTGAAATTGAATTATAGTAATCTGAGTGATTCAATAATTCATACTACAATCCAGAGTATAAAGGTTGTAGAACCCGCCTAGTAGGGTTACATTTACATGATAATTACAGTAGGTATACTACTAAATAGTTTGGTAGTTATGACTACAAATTATAGAGAAAGACACACAAAGTTAGTCATAGGCATATTGAGTTTAATTCTATAAGTAAGAAGTAACAGGCTAAGAAATAAGAATAAAACCTAAAACTAAGCATTGATATTATATTGTTCTAATATATTATTTTGTGTTCAAAAGTAAAATGAATAATTGAATTAAATAGTTTAATCCTTTGAGTTTGTCTCGGTCTCTCTTCTCAAAGGATCCTTTTGGAGAGACTAGTAGAATCAAGTTTACCTAATTGACTAGAATTAGTCTACTAAATTTAACACTAATAGAATAATGTGTTATACTAAATAATAAAAGATATATTAGTGGGCGGGCTCTGAGGTTATGGATGAAGAGCAGCGGAACGGCGTGTGATGGGGCCGTTCCTTTAACCGCTAATATATTATTGCCATTTTATAAAAGTATATCTAGTAAGATATTTGAATTAAACCTAGAGTTTGTTCATAGTTATGTAGGTTATATCTGAAGCTCCAAGTAATATTCTAAGTTGCCTATAGATATTTTGTTTCAACAGTAGAATGATTATATTTTATGTTAGGATTTCTATATTCATGCTTGCCATAACTCTGTTCCTTGGTTAATAATAGAATGTTAGGTTAATTAATCCTTTCCAATAGACTATTACAATAATTTGAACCATGTTTCAATTAGGAATTTTATTAATATAATTCTTTATTGAATAGTTAATACTTTTAGTTTTGACTTAACAATATAAATATATTAGCCTGCAAATTTAATGGCATTCTTCAATAGTAAACAGTAGAAAGGAGTAATTAGGTACTTCAAAATAGACTAGTAATGATAAACTCTCGCTCATTAAAGTTCTTTGGTTTACTATTCGGTTCACAATGTAGGGTTCTTAGACATTAGACGATCATGAGGCCAACTTAAAGATAAATAGAATTATTTTAAAAATGGAGTTTTGGGGGGGATCAGTACAGTTTGGGATGCCTAGACCAGGATGTGAAACCTAAATTATTTTTTTATTACGTGATCTTAGATATAGTATAAATATTTATACTATGTCTTTCGTCACACGGGACGCCAAGGATCTCGATGTTAGAGCGCCTGACCCACTGTTCTCTAGATTCTGAGTAACTATCCGTATTTACGGCAAACTTCTTAAGGTCAGTAACCACCGCCTTCAAGGAACCAAGAGCTGTAACCTTATTTTCAAGAGAGTCGACTCGAAGCACAAGATCATCATACTTTGAATTAATAAAATTAATCGAGTCCTTAAGCTCTTGAAATTCGGCTCGCAAAGGAGAGATCTCATCATGAATGAACTTTTTCAGTGTAGATTCCAATTCAGCCTTCATTATTCTGTTTTCACCCCTAATTAATTCTCTAATGGCATCTAGAGACAGCGACGGGCTGCCAGCTTGGGAAGAAGAGGCCGCGACCAAGCCATCCCCAGACCCGCTCTCAGTCACTTTATTACTCTTACTTTGTATAGGAGTGTTAGAGTTGTCACTTTTGGGACGGGATGCGACACATTCAGGACAAGCCCACTTCGAGCGCGATACAGATGAGTTATTACTATATTTAGCACACTCTTGGTGGTAATTGTAAGAGCAACTACCATTAGTGCATTTGATGCGCTTCTGAGTGACCAGAATCGCACTCTTACAGCAATTACAATTAACCATAATTATTAACGTCGTCAAACAGACTCTCCCTCAAAAAGTCAGCAGCTCCGACCAGGATTGGATACAAGAAATATTGCTCTATTATGGAGCGCAGGCGCCCGTAGCTCCAAAGTGCGTATGCCCAAGGCCAGGAAGCGTTGTGCGGATTGTCCTGGGTCAGTACCGCGATAAGGCAATGGTCGGGTAGAAATATTTTTTAAAGTATTATTGAATTAACTCACTCAAAACCCAGCGTAGAATTGAGGAATAAACACATTTTAAAAGCACAAAACACCTGCTACAAAATTGTATATAGCACTTACTGCAGCAACAACTTTTAACACCTTTTAGAAATAAAAACGTAGAGCCAAAAAATAAGAGTGTTACTCGCGCAATTGCTCCGAGGGTAAAATAACTATTATTGTTACTGCATATTTTGTATTAAAGCCCAATTTATTTATTGAAAATATAATTACGTTTTTTTAGGACCGTATACGCAGGCCTGTTAACGTCTTGGCAGCGAACTTGCTCAGTCATTTAGTTCATAATTAGTTTTAAGTTATGGTTGGAGACTGATAACCAGCGATCTCGCTGAGTCTCAATTCCATTTTACTGCATAAACCATGTCAAATGTTTTTTTATAATGTAATTTTTTTTCTTGTTTATGTTGGTAAATAAATTTCCTTTATTATTATTATTATTATTATTATTATTTGTTGCCATCTTACTCTGTTTTGCGCAGCCCTAGTTCAGGTTTTACCTGTTTTGGCTTCGATGTCGTCCCGCCATTTTTGTAATGGTCTTCCTCTTTTTTTTTTTTTACTCCACCTTCCGTCTTTTGTCCTTGCTATGTGACCCACCCATTTCCACTTTAGCTTAGCAGCGATGTGAAGGATATCGATCAATTTTGTTTTGGACCGTATAGCGTATGTCACTACTTTTAACGCGATCGCGTAGTTTTATTGATAGCATACTTCGTTCTGCAGCTCTCTGGAAGGATCTAAGTTTTAACTTTGTGGATTTTGTTGTTACCCATGTGTGGCACCCGTATAGCAGGGCTGGTATTACAGTAGACTCAAATAGTTTTTTCTTGATACTGCTCGAGAAGTTTCCTTTAAATACCTCTTTGTATGACCAGTATTTTTTCAAAGCTATATTTTTTCTCCGGTCAATTTCTTTTTGGTTATATCAATAAAGCAAACGTTTTGGCCAAGATACACATAATCTTCAACATACTCTATGGTTCGGTTTTCTAGATACAGCGGTATAGGCTCGGCGTTTGACATAGCTTTCGTCTTTTGACGGTTTAATTTTAGTCCACATTTAGTGCTCTCGTTATTAAGTTCGGTTATCATTTGTTGTAGCTCTTCGTAATTTTCTTAAAGAAGTATTGTATCATCAGCAAATCTAAGGTGTGACAAATATGATCCGTTTATCCTTAAACCACAGGTGTCCCATTGAAGTTGTCGAAATCTATATTATATACTCTAGTATTGCGATGAAATTTTTTGGCGATATTGTGTCCCCTTGTCGTACCTTTCTCGATGTTAAACGGTTTTCCTATTTTATCAAGCTTTACTTTTGCTTGACATTCTGTTGTAACACTCCTACCCCAATGCTACATAGAATCGATAAAATATCCTACGTCGTGAAATTAAATTAAATTGGCCTTAAGTTAAAACATGTGATCGTCTAGTTATTAAATACATCTAAATTAGGACTCTACGTTGTGTAAAATAATATTGTGAACGAGATAACCCTCAACCTATTTCAATCAATAAACAAGCTAGAACCATAAATAAACACAATATACCACAATCACGATAGTCACAAAATAATAAACAAATGAGAGTTATTAAATGGGTACGAATTACCGGGAATCTCCTTAGATACCTGCACACTCGGGAATATAACTGGAGTATTGAAAACCCCTTGATTGCCTGCTCGTGGGGCCTCCGTGTACCAGAGTGTGTGTAGTTCAGATATATAAACAATTATAAATTGAAATAATTGGAAAATGACAATATGTTAATATTCCCTACCTAAACGCCTACCTCGAAAGAGGTCGGTTACAGCGAGAACCTATCGCCTAGTGCCTGCTATACGGCCGCATCTCAAAATTTTTCATTTTTGATATTATTGTAGATTCGTGGTCAGAAGGGTTTAATTTACCACCTTAACTCAAAAAAATAAGGAACACTATCCTCTAAAGCCTCTTAATGCACTTGTGGCCTTATGCAAATTTCCAAAAATTGACTATCCCTTACCTGCAATATGACCACTCGCCAGTCCGCCGCTTGCGCCCGCTACGATCGCACGCAAAACTACCATGCTGTTCAGACACTTCGGAGTTGCGGCCGTGTAGCACAAACGTTTGGAACAAGTTTTTGAGTTACGTCCACATCGCACAACAGTAAATAAGACCGTGATTACAATGAACGCGTCAAAATATAAACGAAATAAAAATCACTTGATGATAAGACAACTACAGTAAGTAGGTAACTTTATATAATAGTTATAAGCCGTTACCTATGATTAATATACCTAAAGGTTGTAATATAACAATATAAGGGTCAATCAACTTTTTTACACACACAATTCTGTCTGTTGCCCACTGTTCAGATTTTAATAAATAAAATAAAATCTCGGGACTTATTGGAAGTGAAATTATTATAAAATTATAGTTATATCATTAACTCCTTTCATTATAATGTATTGTTTTATTATTATTTTGATATTTATTTAATTTTCTGTACATAGGTTTTGTATGATAAATATTCAAATATAAAAGTAAAATAAAATACTAATACAAAAAATATACATTATAAAAAACCTAACCTATGAGTGCCCAATAGAGCGTAGCACGACCATTTTTGAGAACTGGCGCCAGTGTTTACTTATAGTACGGCACTTCAGACTCAACAAGACCATTATTGAAGAGCAAGTTGCTGATGGATGATCCTGGATGTATGAGCAAGTACTCGCCGTTGAAATTATGTATCTGAGGGACTTGCCGGGGCAGCGGCACGCTCGACAAATGTCGACCGTGCCATCCCTCAGAATATATTTCCGGTAATTGGTCGTCATTATGACCTCGTCAGCAATTGCACAGACAAAACCTTCGGTTCCCCAAAGATTTTGGTTTTCACGGACGCTAGAAAGTCTACGTCGGGCCTTGTTAGGGCCAGGTAGAAGCGTCCGCGTAGCTCGTTGCTTTTCCATACGTTCTTGCGGTCTTCAGTGCTCAACACCGTTGGTCTGCGCCAGTTTTCGTTTGCCAAGGAGAGAGGCGTGAGGCTCCTGTCTACTGCAACCACGATGCACCCCACACTCATTGCCAAGGAAATAATCCCTGAGATTGCACGCACACCTCGCGGTTGTGGAGATTCTTAGCATTTAAAATGCCTCGACCTCCACATTTCCTTGGGATGTACAATCTCATGACAGATGAGCATGGGTGCAACATGCGATGTGATTTAAGCAGTAGACGGATCCCCCTATCCAGGGCGTCCAGCTCATTCTGAGTCTACCTTAGTATGCCAAAGGAGTATGTGAGCAGCGGCACCACCCAACCATTGAAGGCGCGCCTTACTACCCCGTGACAATGTTGACATTTAATATCATATCATGTCATGCAAAAACCATGATAACAAGATCTAGAACGAATAGAACAGAAGCGGATACTGCGATAGCACGCTTTCCACCCCAGCCCGCTTCGTTCAGCTCATGTCGCCATCGCTGTTGGGTGATGAGTTCGCCACTGCACCCGACACCAGCGAGTCGAGCGACCTCCGCCGTCGCGACCACCTACGTGACGTGCGACCACCGCTGCCGGCACGCTTGGGGCCTGCCGGGCATCCTGCTCTGCGCACGGCTCCCGCTACCGGTGGTTTAGTGCACCGCATGCGATGTTCAACATCGAATAATGAAAATTGCATGCGAGCATAATACGGGGCTACAGAGGGAGGAACTAACCTCACTGCGTACCGTGATCGAATGCTGCTCCTGTTTCAGACTCTTGAACCACCCATCACTGTTACCGCCCAATGACTATCGGATCAGGTGCGGGCCATTCAGCGGCTTCGGCGACTGGATCAGTCTGTACCTTGATCGGCTACGCCTTGAATCGCTACATATTCGTACAGCCTCCGCTTCATCACGGGACCCTCCTGCTGCGTTATCGGCTTCGATGCCAGTCGCCCAACACGCACTGATATCAGTGCAGTATGATCCCGTTAGCGACGTCGAGGATTGTGTGAATATAAGCGTAACTAACCAGGTGAATGAGCAACTGAGGAGGGCTTTGGAAGACGCGATCGCGCAGTATCGGTCCACACCCAACTCTAGGTCTCGTTTACCACGCTTGCCTGGCAGTAAACGAAATTTAGCACTTATGGGAGCCCTAAACGCCTTGCTGGCGTCATATTTACAAGCCAGCGAGGATATTATCGATACCCACTCAAATTTGTACTGTGGGGCCAGCACTGCATGCCGCGTAGCTCGAGTCAAGTTTTCGGACACTGACCGAGCGACGTGCGCTCGCGGGTCTGTCCCCGCTTGGCAAGTGCGAGTTGAGCGGCGTATTGATAAGTTTAGGACTCTTATAGGAAAGCTAGTCTGCTTCAGGGTGGCAATGAACGCCCCCGAGTCATACGTTTCGTGAACCAGGCTTTTGCTTGGACCGGAATAAGGCCCCAACATTATTATGGCCTGTGTCACGGAACGTATCGACTTCCTGAAGCAGAAAGTTTGCGCGTGGGCAAGCCGTATTCGTCGCTATAGAGAGCGTGTGGATAGATACCAGCAAAATCACCTCTTCCAAAGTGATCCAAGGAAGGTGTACCGAAAGTGGGAAGGAACCGATCAAGGAGTGAGCGACGGACACCTACCGGATGCTCCTGCTATGGTTAATTTCTGGCGCAGCATCTGGTTGGTGCCTGTCGTGCACACAGAAGGAGACTGGATTTTAGCTTGGCAGATATTCAAACATAGGTAATTTAAATTATATACCTATCTGTCAAGAGAATTTACGCGTTAGGCATACTTCGAGACATTGATTATCGCATATAATAATGTTTTACTGTGCCAAAGATGATTAATAAAGGTATCTGATAACAATTTTTCGTGTTTTTCATTTATTTTATTATTTTTAAATGTATTTTTGTATGATAGTATGCTTATTACCGTCATTTAATTCTTTTGCGATTTTGGACACATCTCGAAATTCCGTAAAATACTTTCTGCGATATGGCCACAACACGAAGTGCCTATATTTGAAGGCCAGTACTTTAAAAACTACGCATACTTGAAAAAAAAAATGCACGTTCATTTGAAGCTCTATATAATGAACAGCAAAATAACCTAAACCACAGTGTTATTGACCCAAAACTTAAGGAATTAGACCCTTTTTTCTGCCGCACACTCAACTCGCAAAACTTTGAGCGGCGATTTCTCTTAATATTGGTTTTTTGAGATGTGCCCGTATAGCAGGCACTAGGTGCTATATCTTAGATTTAATCTACTTTCTTAAGTACTCGTAATATTTAATTGAACAAGAAGTAATAATCAAATTGGTCGTTACATTGGATGGGGTCTGACCTCATCAAGACAAACTACCCTGCTATCTTGCATCCTTTCTCTCAATTTACGACCGTACAAGTCATCAGTATACGTTTGGATTTCTAATTCAAACATTACGACACTATCTACGAACACTACGCTAACTCGATTTTCGCTACTTTACAGGAGACGTGTTTTCATGGAAAAGTTTAATAACTCCCTTGATTTTTGCCATTTGCCTTTGAAATTTGGAATAGAAATAACTTAATAGTTACTTTATTAATTGGTATATATTGACTCACTAAAATCTTGTTCGTTTTGGATTTATGACGACTTAGCGTTCTATACTTCAATTGTACCATTAAAAACTGCAATGAATAATACGCCAAGTAACACTTAGCCTAATATATCTCGCTACGGTTTATGATGAAAATATTCATTTTATTGTCCAAAAATCTATGCTTCCCACTTGTAGGAAGTGAGCTGAGCTATAAACAGGCAGAATTAAGTACAAACACAATAAAGCAATGGCAATTTAGTGAATTCTATGACTTAGCGTAATATACACCTGATAAATGTTTTTATCGTTCCATTCTAAACTACGCTATTGAGCACTTAGCTGGTTCTACGATTGCCGATACTGTTACTTAGCTTTTTATTCACAATATGAAACTATGAAAAATTAAATTAAGTAGGTGATTTTATGAACCACAAAATTAAATAGGTAAAAAGTTAGTTTAATCAAGCAGTGAACATTTTAAATTTAATCACACTTATATAATACAATGAGTTGTTCGCGTCCGTAGGTCTTACCCTTGATACCCTTCACGTGTCGGATGGCAGGACGATGAACCAAATCCATTACATCCTTACTAACAAAAAACGCATTATGCGGGAAGTCGATGTCCTTAATAAAGTGAGTACGGAAAGCGATCACCATATTGTCAGAGCTCGGAATGCTGTCTCAAAAGACATCCTCGAACTTTGAAGGAACGGAAATTATTGCTAGCATCACCAAACCAGTCGGGTATCTATCAACATCATTAATAAAAAAAATAAGGTACGCTATTAGGAAGGAGCAGAGGCCAAAGAAGCACAGACTACCTTGACATGATAGAAAAATACCGGGGACTCGAGGTGTTTAGAAGGCAGCTCAAGCATGGAAACTACCAAATACTTACACAAACTCACCGCCTGACGGATCCAGACTAACATCAGACCGCAAGGAAATACTAGAAGTTGTAGAGAAATTTTACTCCGACTTATACAGCTCCCAAAAGATTGAACAATCTCCTACTAAGTCAGGAAAATATCCACGAGCTACATAAATTGGCAAGGCACAAAACCTAAGAGTTGCGCGAGTTGTGCTTATATGAGACTAAAAACTGCTTGAAAGCAATGAAGAAAGGGAAAACGTCAAGAGATGACAAAGTTACATACGAACATCTGCAACTCGGTGGGAAACCAGTGTTAAAGCAGCTCCAGCTCCTGTTCAACAAGGCCTCTATTCGAGGGAGTAACTCCAGAAACGTGTAAAAATGCGGATGTAATTCTACTGCACAAGAAAGGAGACTTTCAAATTACTGACCCATTTCGCTCCTCAGTCATGTGTACAAGTTATTAACCAAGGTTTATAACATTGCGGCTCTTCAACAGCCTTGACTCGGGGCAACCAAATGAGCAAGCAGGCTTTAAGAGCGGTGTCTCAACGGTTGACCACATCCACACAGTTCGACAACTTGTGGAAAAGTGTAAAGGGGCTTCTAAACGGGCCATATTTTCACTGCAATATATGGCCGGCAACTATTGGTGTCCCTTTCTTACTCGTATGTTAGAGAAAGACACCAATAGTTGCCGACCACATATTGAAGCCCCTTAATGAGTACAACCAGCCCGTAGCATTAGCCTTCATTTCAACACTGGGCTGTCATTCACTCTCTTGAGAGATGTCAGGTCAACTAATAAGTATGTGCAAGCGATTAAAGATGTGTACCATGCAGCCACACTGCAAGTAAAGCTGCACGACCTTACAAAGCCGGTTCCCGTTTTAAGGGGGGTTAGACAGAGAGACACAATATCACAAAAATTGTTCACAGCATGTTTGGAGGACATAATTAAAGCTTCTCGACTGGTCCAATAGTGGCATAAATATCCACGGAGAATACCTGTCACACTTGGGCTTCGCTGATGATATTGTCTTGTTTGCCGAAAACACCGAGAACTTGCTATATATAATATAAGGCTATATTGGAAGAGCTGTATTCCACTTCACTCAACGTTAGTCGAATGAACAGCTTTAAAACAAAACTGATATGCTGCAATGCCGATGTTGACTATATAACTGTGCATGGTCAACAAATCAATAGTGTTGGCGAGTACGTCTACTTGGGCCAAGTTATAAGTCTCGAGAGGAGGAGACAAGAACGCAAAATTCAGCGACGTATCCGGCTGGGATGGGGGCCTTCGGCAAGCTCTCCGACATATTCAAGGACATTAGATTGCCTTTAAACCTCAAACGCCACACTTTTGAACAGTGCATTCTCTCCGTGATGGTCTATGGAGCCGAAACCTGGACGATGACTAAGCAGCTCATCCACCGACTACAAGTCACCCAAAGGGCCATGGAAAGACTAAACCTAAGCAGGCCTTAAAAAAAATAAAAAAAATAAAAATAATAATCTTGACAGCGTTGGTTAAATACAAAAGCGACACAAACCAAAATGTGTATGTGTTGCATTTAAAATCGGAATGCTATTTACTTTAAGTTTTAAATCAAAATATATTTGTTTTTGATTTGTGGCGCTTTTTTATTTAAGCAGCATGGACATACAGACAAATATACAAACAGACAACCAATGGTAATCCTATAACGGGGGTTCTGTTTTAGGTAAATGAGGCACGAAACTCATTAATATTGTTGTTATCCTCTTTTGAGTACTTTGACCGTATATTACGCTAACTCAGACTTAGCGTTGGCTTAGTCGGACCTTTGAAAATATAACTTAGCAGTTTGTACTAAGTTATATAGTTAGTACAATCGCAACAACATAACTTTATCCCATTTAAATAAAAAACAATGTAAAAGCGCGCGCGTCCCGGTAACAAGCGCCTAAGTCAGACTTAGACGGCAACAAACAAACTAGCGCCCCTTCCGCTCCCCCCGTACGAGCGGCTATCACAGTTGGCGCGGCGTACGTCGTTCAATTTCGAATTTGTCATAAACTTAGCGCTGCACTGTGTTCCGCGTAGAACATCGTAGCTGGACAAAAGTCATTAAAGCTTTTCTCGAAAATGCTTTCTAAAAGTGATAAACAACCCCTTGGTCATAACGATTCCAATAATTGTTTTGCAAATTGGAAGGTCAAGATATAAGAAAGAGGGTAAATTCATTTAAAATTATTTGCATTTCTGCTCCTGTTGTGGCATATTATTCCAGTGACATACCTATCGATTTTGAAATAATACAGTGATGGACTAAGAAGTTTAAGGTCAGTATTTTATTTATGTATTACTGTTTTTACATTTTAAAAAAATAGTATCCGAAAAAAAAATTCGCAAAATTAAAGTTTTATGATTTTTTTCAATTTTTTCATGTTCTTTAGATCTGAAACAACATGTCTCCACTAGTCCCCGGTCTGAATTTTATATATGTGTTAGCCACAACCTTTACCTAACATATTATGATTATATTTGATTGCAAAAATTTGCAAAACTATTTTTTTTATATTTTTTTTTAGAGTACCATCACGTTGTCCCAAAAATGGAGTTATTTGAAGAGTGGCTTGTACATGCGAAAGAAAACCAAAATAACATGCTTTACAAGTTTTTGATGGCAAAATTTTATCTATCAGGTATTACCGAGGTATCCACAAAAGAGGTCAAGAAAGTTATTAGCAGGTTTTCATCGAAACTTGGAATAAAATGGAATTAATCTGGAAGAGCCCGTGAATACTTTCTGGCCAGAAATTCAGAGTGGATAGCCGGGGATTTACAGTTCTGTGTATCTTGTTCTCAATCTCAGCCATCAAATTCAGATGCCACTGCAACTTTGGGGCGGCCTCCTAAGGAATTTGACGCATTAAGTGACAAAACTAAAAGACAAAGAACTTTATCATCTGGATAATGATATTCAAATAGACAAATTTAATAGTTTTGCTCAAGATACAAAAAACCTGTATCTACATCACTATTCGTGGTATTATATGCCTGCTACTGTTCACAAAATTCTCGTGCACAGTGCAGATATTATTCAATTGGCTCTTCTGCCAAATCTCAGGAAGCTCAGAAAGCTCGCAACAAAGATTGCAGAAGATTTCGAGAACATAATACCCGCAAGTGCTCACGTATTGCTACGAATAGGGATTTGTTAAATATGTTACTAATCACATCTGACCCTATTCCAAAAAAAAGACCTGGCCTGAGGTTCTAAAAAAAAGACCGGTATTCTCCCTTTCGAACTTATAGAATTAGTTATTCCCAATGACTAGTCATTATTACAATTCCCAGGATTATCTTGTAGATGATTCTTCAGAGGAAGAATTTAGTGATAATGACTAGGTAATTAAATTAATTATTTCGACAGAAAGTAATACATTTAACATAATACAATTAAAAGTTAAAACTAAACTTATTTAAATTAAAATAATAACTAAGCTACTCAAATATTAATAAAAAAATAAATAAAAAATAAGTTAATATAAAGGTATTATATCTGTAGCGAACTAGCTTCAATGAAAACAAATTACTTCCACATAAATAATATATTAATTAAGTAACTAACTAATACACTTGGAGCAACGTACATGGTCGGTGCTTAATGGATGATTTTATATTGTGTGAATGAGGGTAACTTATCCCCTCGTATGACACCTGTCTAGCTGCGTTTAGTTACATATTATATACTTGTTTTGTACATAAGCTGCGGCCCAGCCGAAAGAATAGTCACCTCTACCTTTAAGCAATGAACGCAGTTAACTAATAAAAGAAAAACATTATACATTTTATAAGTATACGGCATATTTTCTTTTAAATCTTGAATTACAACCAATAATAATCCTGTATAACACAAAAACAGTATATCTCTACATATATGTTTGTTAAACTAATTAATACTAACAACTAATTAATACTTACAATAAATTAAACCGTGGACGTTGGAATGGAGCATAAACAATCCAGCAACGAGAAAGAGTATACTTAAATAATAACCTTACAAATAATGACATTATTATTTACTCATCAATAGGTAGCGGGCAGACCTTCATAACGCTAGTGCGCATGATGTGACAAGTTGATGTTTTCACATCGAGCGCCCGGACCTTATTGTCATTGCCTGGATAAACATTTACAATCCTGGCCATTGGCCATTTTAAAGGCGAAATATTATCACACCTTAGTATAACCAGTGTTCCAATTTTCAAATTGGGTTCCTCACTCTTCCACTTGGGGCGATGCTGAAGCATTGTAAGGTATTGCTTCGACCATTGTTTAAAGAAATTCTGTTGTATTTGCATGCATTGCCTCCAAAAGGATAAGCGATTAACCGATTTGTTTGTTACATCGGGTTCAGGGTAACTTGTTAATGGGGCTCCTGTCAAAAAGTGACCTGGAGATAGGTACGACATATCATTTGGATCTGATGACATACTTGTGAGTGGGCGAGAATTTAACATGCCCTCGATTTGAATGAATACCGTATTGAACTCTTCATTATGTCAACACATTGTTACCTACGACTCTTTTGAGGTGGTATTTAATACTTTTAACTCCAGCTTCCCACAGCCCGGCGAAGACTGGACTATAAGCAGGCACAAATTTGAATTCAATCCCCTGATCTGCAGTATACAAATTGACAGAGCTTATGTGGTCTGTGGAAGACTGTAGTTTATACAAATCTCGTAGTTGCGAGTTAGCGCATCTAAACGTGGCAGCACTGTCGCAGAAAATTTGACAGGGTTTGTTTCGACTAGCTATGAATCGTTTTAAACAGTTTAAGAAGTTTTCTGTAGTCATGTCTGAGGCTAATTCAATGTGAATTGCTTTCGTGACGAAACAAACGAATATGAGTACATAACCTTTATGAAGAACTGGCTTTCTAACGCGAGCAAATTTCATGCTAAACGGGCCAGCGTAGTCGATCCCAACTCTCTCAAATGGTCTCGCGACACGCACTCTTTGCTTAGGCAAAGATCCCATAAGTTGGGTTGCATTTTTAGCTTTAAGTCTAAACATATTATACATTAGTGAATCACACTTTTAATTTCTCTAAGAGCATCAATCAACCAATATTTTTCATTTAAGTAACACAAAATTGCCTTTTGACTCGCGTGCATTAACTGCTTATGAGCCTCGAGTATAATTAACTTTGTAATATTTGATCCCTTTACTAATATAATCGGATGCATCGCTGAATAGGACAATGCCGAATTTTGCAAACGTCCACTTACTCGTAACATTTCATTTTTATCTAAGTAAGGGCTCAAGGAACTCAAGCTACCCTTTATAACCTTTTCAACCTTTAAACACGCAATCTCTAATGAATAATTGTGATGCTGATCAATCCTGATAACAGTATGCAAAGCGTCTTCAAGTTCGGTAGGTGAAATTTTATCATACATTCTACTTTCCTTTTTTGTTCTGCAATTCTTACAAAATCTCAAGACATAAGCCATCACTCTTTTTATGGTACCTATATTAGAATATTTTAACATGAAATTAAAATCTTTTATTCTATTTATTACATTACATATCTTTGAAACATCTTTTAACTCAGGCAGGTTGATTTGTGCTTCCAAATTTGTTTTAAAATGTGTGAATTCTTTGTCATGTAACACTAATGGTGCATGCCACCAGAGTAAGTTTTTTTGTAACAAGTGTGGTTGCACTCCCCGCGATACACAGTCAGCAGGGTTCTGATCGGTCGGCACATAGAACCAGGAAAAATTGCAAGTAAGCTCATTAATTCTTTTAACCCTGTTCGCAACGTATGCTTGCAATTTCATCGGCTCAATGCTTAACCATGCCAGCACAATCATAGAATCAAGGTATAAGTATACTTTAAAGTCATATTTAGTCTTAAGAATATTACATAACTTGTTAACGAGCGTTGACAACAACAAAGCACTATTTAACTCAAGGCGAGGCGTACTAAGAATTTTGTTAATTGGACATATCCTAGATTTAGAGCATAAAAAGTTAACTGATACACCTCCACTATTGTCGACTACTCTTAAATACAACGCGCATCCATAAGCTCTATTTGACGCATCGGCATATCCAATTAACTCAATCTTCCGCGCATCCCTCATATCAATATGTCGGTTTATTTTTATGCTAGACATTTCAAATAAACTTTTTGCAAACTCTTTCTATTCTTCATTTAAATCTATCGGGAGCTCATCATCCCATGAACAATGCAACTGACAAATCTTTTGTAGGATTATTTTTGAGGATACAAATAGCGGGCTTTCCAAACCTAGGGGGTCGTAAAACCTACTAATGAAGGATAACACTTGCCTCCTAGTATATTTATCCTAAATATCAGTTTGAGGACAATTTATAAAAAATGTATCTGTACTCACGTTATATTTCAAGCCAAGAGTTTTCACATACAACTCATCTTTATTTATGTCAACGTCATCGCTGAAACTAAGTTTCTCTTTAGGGATATCGTCCAATAACTGCTGACTATTAGCGCACCACTTATGCAACTCAAAACCGCCTAGTTTAAGCAATTTGATCAATTGATCTTTAATCTGCAATAAGACATGAATATTGCCATGCCCTGTATTTACGTCATCGATATAAATTTGCTGGCGCAGCACCTCTTCGGCCAGCGGAAAGTCATCCTTGAACCTTTGTGCAAGCTCAAGCAAACATCTTGTTGCTAGAAATGATGAACTTTTGAGTCCGCAAGTAACAGTTTTTAACTGTATGCATGAGATTGGAGAGTCTACATTTTCTCGCCATAGAATATTTTGTAGTGGCCTATATTTAGGATCAATAAAAATCATTCTAAACATTTTTTTTATGTCCGCAATTAAATATATTTAGGAAACCTAAACTGCACGAGGACATTGAACAACTCGCTTTGAACAATCGGTCCGTTTAATAACACATCATTCAATGAAATTTTATTTTTTGTTAGCATACTCCCATCAAAGACCGTCCTTAATTTAATAGTTTTGCTTTGCTCGTTAAAGACAAGATGATGGGGCAAAAAATACACCGCATCGTTGACCAGATCGTAATTCGAAATATTATATACTTCAGCATGCCCAAGTTCAATGTACTCGCGAATAAAGTCTTTATATCTTTGATAAAGTGAGCCATCCTTTACAAGCCGCTTTTCCAGATTCAAAAACCTCTGCAAGGCACTAGAGAAAGAGTCGCCCAAATCAAGATCAGTCATTGGTTGTTTCAATGGTAATGCTACTTGAAATTTTCCGTTTTTTAAAATAACTGAGTCTTTAAAGCTAATTTCGGTAAGGTCTTGTTCTGTGCTACGTTCTGGAACTTTTTCTACTTCCCAAAATTGTTTCAAGTTCTCGTTAAGTATCGACTCCGATTCAAAAATGGAATGACATTGGCTGAACTTATTGATCGCAAACAAACTTGTTTTTTTTATTGAAGCATGCTGAGTAGGCACAGCTCCCGCGACCACGTGACCGAACTGTGTGCTGACTAAATACGGCCCATCTAAGCTAAGCGGCCGGACATGATGCAGGAGTGCCTGGAAGAATA
This sequence comes from Acleris cristana, assembly GCA_948252455.1. Lineage (NCBI taxonomy): Eukaryota > Metazoa > Arthropoda > Insecta > Lepidoptera > Tortricidae > Acleris > Acleris cristana. The sequence goes on along the minus strand of OX411771.1, from coordinate 14,174,394 downwards.
GATCACATCCCAATAAGATAGTTATTGGAGCCATTTTGTCAAAGTTTTCATCGGCTAATGAAATATTCTCAGGAATATTTAAATCCTTCCTAGAAAAGTGAAATTGTGGCATGTCATCTGTAATTTTTTCTACGATGCAGCAATTGACCTTTAATTTAAAATTATTCGAGCAAGAATGAATATCAAAGTTTGCCATTTCTTGACTATGACTTTTACCATTACAAATACCTACAATAGTATTGTTCTCGGTGTGTTTAACACACTGAATTTTGTCAATCAGACTTGAGAGCACAAAGGATACCTGGCTGCCCGAGTCTAGAAGAGCTCGAGTTTTTATGTAAGTACCGTCCTTGGTCTTCACGTGCAGCTCTACGGTAGGTAATATTAAATCTGTTTGATTGTTACACAGAAGCCCTACCCTACTGGTAGAAGCTACGCTCTGTGATTTCTCTATAGAAGAACCACTTAAATTATCTGCGGGCGCGTCCTGATGTAAAAGTGTGTTGTGAGGCGCCTTACACACAGCACATTTAAAATTAAACCTACACTTTTCACTATGCTCATTCAAACAAGTAGAACAGAATCTTTCATTTTTGTTTATGAATTCGTTACGCTCAAATGCGCTTGCTAGTCTAAATTTAGGACAAACGTAAAGCCTATGTACATTAGAGCTACAATACTTACACTTTATCTTCCTCATTCTCTCGTCATTACTTGCCGCCAGACTAGAGGCCAGCGAGGTTCTCCTCGGCCTCTCATACTGCTGAGGTATGGAGGTCTGCGCTAAAGTTTCTAAGGCTGCTGCCTTTTTCTCTATAAAATTACAAAACAAATCTAATGTAGGCATAATGTTTACAGATTCCTTTTCTAAATAAAACGAACGATAATACAATTTGTCACATTTTGACAATTTAACATTTTGGTCTACAATAGACAGAAAAAAGTTAATAAAGTGGTGGTACTCACTCATGTCTCCATTAAAAGTTTTGATCACAATGCGAGGCAATCTTTGAAATTGTGAATCCGACCCCGCCGGAAACCGGCTACTGCCCTCGTTGCTGCCGGCCAAGGTGAATATAGCCGTATTTAAATCGGCCAATAATTTACAAAATCATTCTTCTATCTCATCAAAATCTTCTGTATCAGCCGGGTTCAAACCTGAACCTCGATGTGCAGCTCCGAAAATGAATTAGACGCTGAGATAAGTCGTTCTTTCTTAACTTTCAGTAATTCAATATCCGACTTGTCGGAATTCGGATTCCGTAGAAAGTTATCAGTCTTCGTAACAATACCTTTGCACTGGCCCCGGCTGGCAACGAGACGCTTTAGCTCGTCCACCGGGTCATCCCTTTTCGGCATCTTTAAATTGTTGTTTTACACGCTCAACAACAAACAACGCAATACACTCGCAATGGACACAAACACAGCTTATTAATTTTCAACCTCTCCCAACTGAGATCGTAATAACGTTTAAAACAATATTTCAAATTCCTAGTACTTAAACTAATTAATAGGTTTAACAAAACAAAACAAATAGCCGGCCGCTTTGCACCAAAACAAATCGACGTAAACAACAAGATGGCCGCCGCCTTGCACTTACGATAATCTGGTTAGTTCGTATTTCGTAACTTCTTTTTAGCGCCGCTGTGGCGCTGCTGTCGCGTGACGGTGCAATGCAATAAGTTCATAAACCACGGCCGCTCAGCGCGACGCGACACACGCTCGACACGGCTGACACTGTGCTTGCACCCGATGACGTATAGCGCGCTTGAAGGCCGCCGATAATGACATTGTGCCTTACAGTGCCTTAGTTGGAACACAATTGTGCTCTTTGCATTAAATGATTTCGTTGATTTAAATAATTTGATAAACTTACTTGATGACGATAATTATAGATTACCGTTACAAATCAGGTGTGAAGAATTTTTCAATGGAGAATGTCTCTGCAGTCCTTATAGCTTTGGTATCATAGATACCAACGTGGCTGCCGCCCCAAAGGCTTATTATTGAGAAGGCTTAAATTCTTCAAAGTTTTGTTTCTTTTGTTCGAAGGACCATTTTATGTAGCGAACTAGCTTCAATGAAAACAAATTACTTCCACATAAATAATATATTAATTAAGTAACTAACTAATACACTTGGAGCAACGTACATGGTCGGTGCTTAATGGATGATTTTATATTGTGTGAATGAGGGTGACTTATCCCCTCGTATGACACCTGTCTAGCTGCGTTTAGTTACATATTATGTACTTGTTTTGTACAATATCGACGGTGGAAAGGAGAAACCCTTTAAGCGACATGATAGGCGAAATTGAGTAACCCGGCTTTTGAGCACAAAAAAAGAAGACGCAGAAAAAAAGGCGATTCCAACGATATATATAACTCAATTTCGCCCATCATGTCGCTTAAAGGGGTTCTCCATTCCACCGTCTATATTATAAGTAGTGTAAATATTAAGTAATTCGAATAAATTAGGTTACCTTAGATTAGCGATAACCTTGTTAATTTATTTGTTTTGTATTGTTGTTATATTTCTAACTAATCGTAAGTAATTATAATAATTAGGTAACCTTAGATTAGATTGTTAATTTATGTTGTTTTGTGTTGTTATTCGTTTTTTTTTTAATAAAACATGACTTTTCCTTCCTTGATCCTTAAAAACATTCAAAAATAAAAAAAGTTAGTAAAACATTCAGACAATATAATTGAATCAAAAAAGGTTATAAAATATTTTTGTCCAGCTACGATGTTCTACGCGGAACACAGTGCGCTGTTTACGTTTCGTAACTTTGTTATTTTTATCGATAGTTGAAAAATAACAATAGGATTATGTAAAGAATGAACTTCTAAGACCTTGGGCATTAAAAAGTGAAAATCACCCAAAATCGAGTTAGCGTAGTATTCGTAGATAGTGTCGTATGTAGTGTAAATAGAGGATTAAGAAAAACCTTAGTAACGCTAAGCCGCCGCTTTCATCATCAACCATTTCGGGAGAGAGGGTTAAGTGTACGCAAGTAACCCAAAGCCGACGATTCCATCATCATCCATCTCGGAAAAGAGGGTGAGAGTACATATGTGCCTAAGTAATGTGAAGCCGCCGATTCCATCATCAACCATCCCGGAAGAGAGGGTTGAGAGTACATTATGTGCATAAGTAAAGTGGAGCCGCCGATTCCATCATCAACCATCTCGGAAGAGAGGGTGAGAGTACATATGTATGTGCCTAAGTAATGTGAAGCCGCCGATTCCTTCATCATCCGTCATTTACACATATAAAACAATAGAAAAAAATGATAACGTAATCCAGTCGTACAATGAATGTTTTGTCTGATCATTAGTTATTTAACACACACTTTCATCTCTAATTTACACACACACACATTTCTTCGATACAAGCCTAACTAGATGCACTAACCAAACTCAATATTAAAAAACAAAAAACCGCCTTCAAAAACGCCAAAAATAACTTCTACTACTAGGTACTTAGTAGTAGGTACCTATCCTATTAGGTTAGTCCAACTGAAGTCGGCTTTTTGTTGAAAATATTGTGGTCGCCGACTTCAGTTAGACTAACCTAATAGGATAGGTACCTACTACTAAGTACCTAGTAGTAGAAGTTATTTTTGGCGTTTTTGAAGGCGGTTTTTTGTTTTTTAAAACATTTATTTTATTTTACACTTTTTAGTGATCATAATAAGCTTATGTAGTCCCACTTTTTTGTTGATATATGAAACTTTAAGACATTTCAAGCTCGCCGCAAGCAACGCCGCGGGAAAATCATAGTCATTTTAAAACAATCAAATGTGCTTCGTTGTAGTCGCTCAACTATCTTAATCGAGATATCTTATCGCCACCCTTGAAATCGGTACCGTTGAGGAGTTCCGGTGGCCATTTGTGGTCTTCAACATCAGTCAGGAGTTCCCTCAATTCCTCACTGATCCCTTCATTAGATTCAGATTTGCTGACAATGGGACCACCTCGGAAGTTAACTCTATCAAACCAAAAAAGAATTTTTAAAATCGGTCCACAATTGACGGAGTAATCGGTGAACATACATAAAAAAAAAATTTAAAAAAAAAAATACATACAGTGGAACGTATAACCTCCTCCTTTTTTGAAATCGGTTAAAAACTAATTCAATCTTTAAACTCAAACCATCACTGTCTAGCTACATGTATAACCGACCGCGTCTGTTCTTAGATATTTGACCAATAACTTTCGTAGCTTCTCCCCAGACCGTCTTGTCCCTAGGTTCGTTACCAACTATCCTTAAGTACCGATATCTCAGTTTCGCGTCCCGGGGGTAAATGCTCGGTCTAAAAAACTTGTGTTTCCTAAATTCCAAAGGAAAAATTACATTCTGCCAACCTATTAGACTCTGTAACCATATTTTGCGACATTAAAAAAACAAAATCTATGGTAATATATTTATGTGCAGTTTTGAGGTTGCCGTCGTAAGATTGCAGTCCTGAGATTGCCATCGTAAGAATGTAGTCTTGAGACTACCATTGTAAGATTGCAGTCTTGAGATTGCAGTCTTAAGATTGCGATCGTAAAATTGCAGTCTTGAGATCGCCATCGTAAGATGGCAGTCTTGAGATAGCCATCGTAAGATTGCAGTCTTGAGATTGCCATCGTAAAATTGCACAGTCTTGAGATTGCCATCGTAAAATTGCACAGTCTTGAGATTGCCATCGTAAGATTGCAGTCTTGAGATTGCCATCGTAAGATTGCAGTCTGGAGATTGCCATCGTAAGATTGCAGTCTTGAGATTGCAGTCTTATGATTACCATCGTAAGATTGCAGTCTTGAGATTGCCATCGTAAGATTGCAGTCTTGAGATTACAGTCTTAAGATTGGCATTGTAAGATTGCAGTCTTGAGATTGCCATCGTAAGATTGCAGTCTAGAGATTGCCATCGTAACATTGCAGTCTTAAGATTGCCATCGTAAGATTTCAGTCTAGAGATTGCCATCGTAACATTGCAGTCTTAAAATTGCCATCGTAAGATGGCAGTCTTGAGATTACCATCGTAAGATTTCAGTCTTGATATTGCCATCGTAAAATTTCAGTCTTGAGATTGCCATCGTAAGATTGCAGTCTTGAGATTGCCATCGTAAGATTGCAGTCTTAAGATTACCATCGTAAGATTGCAGTCTTAAGTCTTAAGGTTTTGAGATTGCCATCGTAAGATTGCACAGTCTTGAGATTGCCATCGTAAGATTGCAGTCTTGAGATTGCAGTCTTAAGATTGGCATCGTAAGATTGCAGTCTTGAGATTGCCATCGTAAGATTGCAGTCTTACGATTGCCATCGTAAGATCCTGACTTCACGGCCTCTTCAGTAATGTACTATTTTAATGTTGAACTCGTACAAAAAGTATTGTTCACAATAGTGTCATAATCAAGCTTTTTAATCTCGTACCTTACTTAGGTCACTCAGCAAGCTTCGTGTCGTGGCCTAAACACGGTACTCGACTAAAAAGCTCTCTATTATAACACGATTGTGAAAAATACTATTTAAGTTTCGCTATTGTTCTTACACGTGTACGTTTCGAAGAACTGTGAAAGCTCCGCCATAAAAAAGGGAATTTAACACTACGTCTGTTTTTAACAATCTAGCAAACAGTATGTAGGTACAAGAAATTATCTAAATGACCTGCAGCTGCGGAGCCAAAAATCACAAAAGCGGCTCCTTTGTTTGTAACCTTTTATTGTTATAGGTTATTCTAAGATTTCGAAAAATACGACAAAATAAGTTTATGGGTAATATATTACTTACTTTGTATGAGATGTTCAATATATTTATATATTAACGTATAGCGGGTAATATACACGCGTTACACTGTGTAGATGTTCCGTGTTAACCTCAGGTATTTTCCTCTTCCTTGATCGACTAAAACTTCCCAGATCTTTTCATGGTTAATAGAGTCAAAAGCTTTAGTATAATCTATGTATACAATATACAATGGCTTACGATACTCTATGTAGTTCTGTATAATTTGAGTGAGTGTGAATAATTAATTATGGTCAATTGTTGAATAGGTTTTTCTAAAGCCGGCCTAAGACAACATTGAAAAGGTCTGTCAAAATCAATGAGGATATAATGAATCATCAAAAGCCTTGATTATATCATTAGTGACACCATCGTCGCCTGGGCTTGTGTTAGTTTTTTAATTTTTGTATAATTGTTCTGATTTCAGACTGTAGGAAGGGTTGTGTTTCTTCTTCTGTAGAGGGTTTGGTTTTGACTTGGTACAGTATGGCATCATTATTTTTGTATAGGTTGCGGTAGAACTCTGTGGCAGACAGTAATAGTTCTTGTCTTGAAGTTGTTCGGTCACTCTCATTCTCTTTTAAGTTAACAATCTATTCACTTTATATATTTGAAATTATTTTGTTTGTCCGATCAAATATTTCTTCGTTTGCAAAAGTAAACGTCATCGGCAAACAACTCCGCCACACAGGGCGTTTGAGAACTGTTCCTCGTCGCATGGCACTTGCAGGTAAGAACCCGCGCGTCATCGGTCCCACGTACTACGAGCGTCTACCCGCAGAACTCAAACGCGAGCCATCTGACGAAATTTTTAGGCGCTGGCTTAGGAATCTTTTGTTGGATAACCCAGTCTATTTAGTAAATGAGTATATGGAACTTGACTTATATATATATATATATATATATATATATATACAGTGGTGGTCACATAATTAGAGACACTTGTTTTTTTCCCATACAACTGCCTACAAATATGACTTTTCAATTTTGACCACCAATCAAAAAATTCTCGACCAATTTTATTGCTAAATACTATTTACTTTAGATAATTAACTAAGATTTAAACTGATGTACAGTGAACTGCTGTTAAAAATGGACCTTACATTTTATAAGGATTTAAAAACTTAGTGCTGACGCGTCCATACAAAGTTTTACAACTTTGTATGAACGCCAAATATTTATTTTTTCAAATCCTTATAAAATGAAAGATTCGTTTCCAACAGAGATAAATTGTACATACATTTAAATTTTAGTTTATTAGTAAACAATAAGTCTAACTAAAGATAAAATTTATTAAGAACTTTTTGGCTGGTTGTCAAAATTGAAAAGTAATATTTGTAGGCAATTGTATGGGAAAAAAACAAGTGTCTCTAATTATGTGACCACCACTGTATATATAAATTGACTTTTTTTTTATGTAGGTACTTGGTATTTGTGTTGACTTTTACTATTTTTACTACTATAATTTAATTATATTTCTGTTTCTGACGACCTCAATGTAACTGCATATAATTTGACATGTAATGTAATTTTTACTGTGTTATATTGAGTAATAAAATCCGAATCTGAATCTGAATCTGATTTAACTTTACTTTTTATAAGCCCTTTTGCCGGATCCTGTTTGTTCGAGTTCTTCTTGAAGCATTTTGACTTTGTGTTGCTTTATTTTATTTTTTAACTTATCTTTTAGTATCATATAGAGCTTTCTTGGTCGTTTTCTTTCTGCAAATGTTTTTTTTTTTAAGATACTCTCTTTCATTTATAAGCGCCACAATATCGTCTGTAATAAAGACTGATGTTTTGGTTTTGCTATTGTTTAGGGGGATATTTGAAACGCATTTATTCAATGAATTCAATAAGTTGCTGTAACTTTCATCTATGCTCATGCTTATTTTTATTGTTTGCTCTTGTAGCATGTTTTTAAGGGATTCCTTTTCTATAGGTGTGAATAGTTTTGTTTTTGGTCTGGAAAATCTTATTCGACTTTGTTTATACACACCCGCAAGCTTGATTTCACATCATCTGCAAGTAATATTATAGTAACTGTCTTCGGTTGCAACACTCACATAATTGGAATCAAACATCACAAGGTAAGTTCGTTTGATTCTTAATTATATTTCGTGTTGCAACCGAAGACAGTTACTATAATATTACTTGCAGATGTTTAGAGCATCGCAATATAGACGTGTAAAAAATAAAATAAAATATCAAAGCTAGTAATCTTAATCAATGTAATGTTGATTTCTTTGCTTCTAGACAATTAGGTACAAAAATTGTTGATTTAAGGATAAATTAACATTTCCTCCCACATGCTCGGAAATGTCAACCTTACTGTCGTAAAATCAGCCCGCGAAGTTCTGAGTTCCAGGTCCAGGCAAAATTAAAAAAAAAAAGTTATTATTTACCAGCGGCAGCGGCCGCGAAAATGTATACAAATTTCATTACGTACCTGGTGTTTTACTTTTTAAAACCCTGTTTGGACTAGGATAACTAACTCCAAACAGCCAAACACTCGTGCAATCAAAATTCTTCCTTGTATATTTTACTTTTTAAATGTCATAGACTAAAAAGTTAAACAATTTCAAACAGCGTTTACAGCGTATTTAAAAGTGTATTCGTAAACAAAATGAATTGCCGAAATAACATAAACGCGTAATAAATGTTATAATTTAAACCATATTTTATTCAAATTGAATTTATTATGTTTGCTTGTGTGATTTTATTTAATGCTTTGTTTCAGTACTTTTAATCGTACGTGATTCTGTTCTTTTTTTTCAAGGAAATTTTGACCTGTTTAATATTTTAACAATTTGTGTTATATTTTCTCGCATTGTTGGAGAAAAGCACTATACAAGCCTCGACCGGGAAGGGCGGTTGCTGGACTCGTATATAGCGCGGCCTCGACTGCGTCTCGGCCACGCTAACTCTACTCGTCCCGCAACGGCCTATTTCCCGGTCTGTGCAGTAATGTACTATTATCGGCTTCTTAACATATCTGTTAATAAATAAATGAAATTAACCTTTACTGTGTGCTAAATATGGAATTAATAAAGTCATTATTATTTGATTCTACAATTTCTCTGCAATAGTACTTAAGAAATACATTGGAGCGATCGCTCCAGCCTGCCGCCTTTCGAACCGACTCCAGATTGACCCCGGCGCGGTGCGTGGCCGACGTGGCCGCTGCGCGGGTGCTGTGCGCGCCGAAACAACTAATGTCTATGCCACTGGATTGTAACACCTTTTTTACCCAGTGCGCTAATGTCTGAGACCCAACTTGTTTATGTGGTCTTCGTATTCCAATAAAGAGAGGTCCTCCAGTGCGGTCTTGCCGCAACATTATTGTTTTACGTATGTATGTTTGAACTGCCAACGCTGGACAAATACTAGGATTTTCACGAATATAGGGTAATCTGATGAGCGGTTGACAAGCTCCAGGCTTTGATGTCTTAATTAGATCGGTAATCTTAATGACAATTAAATCGTTTTGTATTGACACATTTTCTAATTTAATTAAACTAAGGGTCTGCATCATTTGAGCAGAAGCTATAGCTAAAAGAGTACAAACTTTATATGATAAATCGCCTAGTGCCTGCTATACGGCCGCATCTCAAAATTTTTCATTTTTGATATTATTGCAGATTCGTGGTCAGAAGGGTTTAATTTACCACCTTAACTCAAAAAAATAAGGAAAACTATCCTCTAAAGCCTCTTAATGCACTTGTGGCCTTATGCAAATTTCCAAAAATCGACTATCCCTTACCTGCAATATGGCCACTCGCCAGTCCGCCGCTTGCGCCCGCGACGATCGCACGCAAAACTACCATGCTGTTCAGACACTTCGGAGTTGCGGCCGTGTAGCACAAACGTTCGGAACAAGTTTTTGAGTTACGTCCACATCGCACAACAGTAAATAAGACCGTGATTACAATGAACGGGTCAAAATATAAACGAAATAAAAATCACTTGATGATAAGACAACTACAGTAAGTAGGTACCTTTATATAATACTTATAAGTCGTTACCTATGATTAATATACCTAAAGGTTGTAATATAACAATATAAGGGTCAATCAACTTTTTTACACACACAATTCTGTCTGTTACCCACTGTTCAGATTTTAATAAATAAAATAAAATCTGGGGACTTATTGGAAGTGAAATTATTATAAAATTATAGTTATATCATTAACTCCTTTCATTATAATGTATTGTTTTATTATTATTTTGATATTGATTTAATTTTCTGTACAAAGGTTTTGTATGATAAATATTCAAATATAAAAGTAAAATAAAATACTAATACAAAAAATATACATTACAAAAAACCTAACCTATGAGTGCCGCCGGCAGCGGGGCAGGGCTCAAGCTATCGGTGGTTAGGGCTGCAGAGAGAGGAACCTCCTCACAATGCGTGCCGAGGAGTACTACCTTCTGTATCTGGCCCTAAATCCAGCGAGAGTCTCTTGAGGTGTTGGTCGAGACTCTTCGCTATAAGACCGTTTGCCGAAACAACTATTGGGACAAAGATCGTCGAAACAACATCCCACATGGCGGTCACCTCGTGAGCCAAGTCAAGGTACTTGCTGAGCTTGTCCTTCTCGGCCTTCACGAGGTTCTCGTCATGCGGGATGGTGACGTCGACGAGCACTGCCGCCGGGCAGATCGATCGATTGAGATCGATCTGTCAATACGATATCAGGCTTATTGGCGACAATAGTCCTGTCCGTGATGACAAATCGGTCTCAATAGAGCGTAGCACGACCATTTTCGAGAACTGGCGCCGGTGTTTACTTATAGTACGGCACTTCAGACTCAACAAGACCATTATTGAAGAGCAAGTTGCTGATGGATGATCCTGGATGTATGAGCAAGTACTCGACGTTGAAATTATGTGTCTGAGGGACTTGCCGGGGCAACGGCACGCTCGACAAATGTCGACCGTGCCATCCCTCAGAATATATTTCCGGTAATTGTTCGTCATTATGACCTCGTCAGCAATTGCACAGACATAACCTTCGGTTCCCCAAAGATTTCGGTTTTCACGGACGCTAAAAAGTCTACGTCGGGCCTTGTTAGGGCCAGGTAGAAGCGTCCGTGTAGCTCGTTGCTTTTCCATACGTTCTTGCGGTCTTCAGTGCTCAACACCGTTGGTCTGCGCCAGTTTTCGTTTGCCAAGGAGAGAGGCGTGAGGCTCCTGTCTACTGCAACCATGATGCACCCCACACTCATTGCCAAGGAAATAATCCCTAAGATTGCACGCACACCTCGCGGTTGTGGAGATTCTTAGCATTTAAAATGCCTCGACCTCCACATTTCCTTGGGATGTACAATCTCATGACAGATGAGCGTGGGTGCAACATGCGATGTGATTTAAGCAGTAGACGGATCCCCCTATCCAGGGCGTCCAGCTCAGTCTGAGTCCACCTTAGTATGCCAAAGGAGTATGTGAGCAGCGGCACCACCCAACCATTGAAGGCGCGCCTTACTACCCCGTGACACTGTTGACATTTAATATCATATCATGTCATGCCAAAACCATGATAACAAGATCTAGAACAAATAGAACAGAAGCGGATACTGCGATAGCACGCCCTCCACCCCAGCCCGCTTCATTCCCAGCCCGCTTCGTTCAGCTCATGTCGCCATCGCCGTTGGGTGATGAGTTCGCCACTGCACTCGACACCAGCGAGTCGAGCGACCTCCGCCGTCGCGACCACCTACGTGACGTGCGACCACCGCTGCCGGCACGCTTGGGGCCTGCCGGGCATCCTGCTCTGCGCACGGCTCCCGCTACCGGTGGTTTAGTGCACCGCATGCGATGTTCAACATCGAATAATGAAAATTGCATGCGAGCATAATACGGGGCTACAGAGGGAGGAACTAACCTCACTGCGTACCGTGATCGAATGCTGCTCCTGTTTCAGACTCTTGAACCACCCATCACTGTTACCGCCCAATGACTATCGGATCAGGTGCGGGCCATTCAGCGGCTTCGGCGACTGGACCAGTCTGTACCTTGATCGGCTACGCCTTGAATCGCTACATATTCGTACAACCTCCGCTTCATCACGGGACCCTCCTGCTGCGTTATCGGCTTCGATGCCAGTCGCCCAACACGCACTGATATCAGTGCAGTATGATCCCGTTAGCGACGTTAAGGATTGTGTGAATATAAGCGTAACTAGCCAGGTGAATGAGCAACTGAGGAGGGCTTTGGAAGACGCGATCGCGCAGTATCGGTCCACACCCAACTCTAGGTCTCGTTTACCACGCTTGCCTGGCAGTAAACGAAATTTAGCACTTATGGGAGCCCTAAACGCCTTGCTGGCGTCATATTTACAAGCCAGCGAGGATATTATCGATACCCACCCAAATTTGTACTGCGGGGCCAGCACTGCATGCCGCGTAGCTCGAGTCAAGTTTTCGGACACTGACCGAGAGACGCGCGCTCGCGGGTCTGTCCCCGCTTGGCAAGTGCGAGTTGAGCGGCGTATTGATAAGTTTAGGACTCTCATAGGAAAGCTGGTCTGCTTCAGGGGGGCAATGAACGCCCCCGAGTCATACGTTTCGTGAACCAGGCTTTTGCTTGGATCGGAATAAGGCCCCAACATTATTATGGCCTGTGTCACGGAACCTATCGACTTCCTGAAGCAGAAAGTTTGCGCGTGGGCAAGCCGTATTCGTCGCTATAGAGAGCGTGTGGATAGATACCAGCAAAATCACCTCTTCCAAAGTGATCCGAGGAAGGTGAACCGAAAGTGGGAAGGAACCAATCAAGGAGTGAGCGACGGACACCTACTGGATGCTCCTGCTATGGTTAATTTCTGGCGCAGCATCTGGTCGGTGCCTGTCGTGCACACAGAAGGAGACTGGATTTTAGCTGGGCAGATATTCAAACATAGGTAATTTAAATTATATACCTATCTGTCAAGAGAATTTACGCGTTAGGCATACTTTGAGACATTGATTATCGCATATAATAATGTTTTACTGTGCCAAAGATGATTAATAAAGGTATCTGATAACTATTTTTCGTGTTTTTCATTTATTTCATTATTTTTTAATGTATTTTTGTATGATAGTATGCTTATTACCGTCATTTAATTATTTTGCGATTTTGGACACATCTCGAAATTCCGTAAAATACTTTCTGCGATATGGCCACAACACGAAGTGCCTATATTTGAAGGCCAGTACTTTAAAAACTACGCATACTTGAAAAAAAAAATGCATTAATTCATTTGAAGCTCTATATAATGAACAACAAAATAATCTAAACCGCAGTGTTATTGACCCAAAACTTAAGGAATTAGACCCTTTTTTCTGCCGCACACTCAACTCGCAAAACTTTGATCGGCGATTTCTCTTAATATTGGTTTTTTGAGATGTGGCCGTATAGCAGGCACTAGGCGAAATCAGCTAATGAAGTATCCTCATAGGGATACAATTTGGAGAGGTGGTTCAACACTACATTTGTGTCCCACGTCGATCTATATTTAGGATTTGGGGGCCTAAGTCGGTAAGCGCCCTTAAGAAATCGATTTACACATAAATTACGTTTACGTTCTTATCTAAATTTTTTGATAAAGCTGATCTATGTGTATCTATTGATACTACTGTAACTAGCGCCTTCGTTAAATTTTAATGTTAAAAAAGATATTACTCTTTCAATGCTGGATTCATAAACATCACGTTTATTATTTTTACAAAAGAGCCACCAAGACTTAATTGAACTGCTATACTGATTTAAAGTGTTAGTTGCCATGGAACCCATTAATATATCCAAAGACTCCTGTGGTACGCCACGCTTGATCATTGACTCCCGGATAATATGGCTGCCACCAGGAAGCGGATGGCAGATTCTGAAAGGGGAATGTAACATGTATTTGTCGGGCCCAAAAAATATTTTTTCTGATGTTACAAGTCTGGACCACAAGGGGTACCATGGCTGTGATGGCCAGAAGGTGTAACGTTGCATATCTTGCGTGAAACGGAACCTAAAGACTGGGGAAATATTTAAGGTGTTAATGGCAATACTGTTCATTACTTTTGATTGTCAAACGTCAACACCATAGTTTTGTAGGTTGGTGTTGCCGCGTTAGGGTAAATTACTTTGGATTAGAGGAATATTAAATATTTGGAATTAATCAATAAATGGAGTAAATAGTTAAATGCATTTATCAAATAAACAAAACGATTCAAAGATTTCTTTTGGCAGTAATTGTACATACAAGAATTAAACAAACACATTTCAGTCAAAAGATAATTTAATCTAGTACTTTCATGTAGGTAATATATTAATTGGGTACCTAATTACCCAGACTACCTAAATTGTATAGCTACATTCTATGCATTTTGATTGCATCTATGTTTTGACTAGCTTTCATCAAGATGTCCAAGATGATAGCCCATTATAAAATCAGATTTAAGCTGAATGAAAGCGGAGGAGCCATCCTCGATAATGTAACCAGCACCTGCTGTGGAGATACACTACCGGTCAAAAGTTTAAGTTCACACTGTGATTTCGGTTGAATTGAGTTATAGCACAATTCATTAATAAAATTATTTAATAGTCTTTAATTATAAGTTAAAACAAAGCTAACCTTCTAACTTTAAAACAAAGTATATACAAAAAAATATCAGCTTTTGCCAACTTTAGACTCTTCAAAATATCCGCCTTTTGCTTTCAACACTGACGCACACACTTTCGGCATTCGTGTAATTAATTTTTGCAGTGTTGGTGCCGAAATTTGATTCCAACAAATCTGCAGGTATTCCCACTGCTCAGCTGTTCTTGATTAGTTGGCCGCATTTTTCGCACACTCCTGTCCAACTCATCCCATAATAGCTCAATAGGATTGAGGTCGGGCGATTGAGGGGCCAATCCATATGTTTTAATTCCTTTTCTTTTTCTTTCGATGAAATGTAGTTCTTGCATAATTTTGAAGTATGTTTGGGATCGTTGTCTTGTTGAAAAACAAAACCTCTGCCTACTATTCATTTTCCAGACGGAAAAGCGTGACGTTGCAAAATGTTATGGTACATTTTCTTATCCATTATACCATTGACTCTCACGAGATCACCGACTTTATCGCCCGCAAAGCATCCCCAGACCATAACTGAACCTCCACCGTGCTTCACTGTTGGCATTACGCATTGTTTCGTCATTCGTTCGCCTACTTGTCGCCGGACATATTGACGACGTTTCCCCCCAAAAATTTCAAATTTTGATTCGTCGGAAAATAAAACTTTAGACCACTGCTCAGGCGTCCAATCTTTATGTTTTCGAGCCCATTGCAGCCTTTTACCCTTATTCTGTTTACGTAACAAAGGTTTTTTGGCAGCAATACGACCTTTTAAACCGTAGTTTCGCAGACGCCGCTGCACTGTCGAAACCGATACTGGCTGATCTCGGGTGGCGTTGAGTTCTTCGCGAATTTCTCGAGCAGTTCGAGTACGTTGGCGTTTGCTTTGCACGCAAATAAATTGGTCTTCGCTTTTCGACGTGACTTTTGGCCTACCTGAACGAAAACGACTGGAATTAAGTCCGGTTTCTTGTTTCCGTTTCAAAGCAGTTACGACTGCAGTTTGAGAAACCTTCATTTTTTCAGCGATTTTCCGTGTCGTGTAGCCTTCATTAGACAGAGCTACAATAACAGCACGAGTTTAGACACTTAAATCGGCTTTGCGACCCATTTTTAATGATTTCCAACTGTATTAAAATCTCATAGGAAATACAGAAAATATTCTTTAAACGGATCAAATTTACGAATAACAATACAACAATTCATCGAAGAGGTATTTATTTTGTTATTGGGTAGTCATGGCAACAATTAAACGTGTAAAATTCAAAATATTATTATATTCTTTATTTAAATATAATTTAATATAAAAACCTAATTTAACACAGTGAACTTAAACTTTTGACCGGTAGTGTATAGTAATACTTTCAGTCATATTTCGGTGAAAGGAACTTGTAAGTAATAATTAATAACATCTTGCTGATGGAGGCATTTGTTGCAATATAATGTGCAATTCTCTGACCAAATGGTGAATTTTCAGTTATTGTTTCTCACACGCGGGGAGGAGGGAATGTCTGAGCGTCGAGATTACCAGGGGTTTTCCTTGAAGTTTTCCGGTAAGATTCATAATTTTGTTAACCATTAAATGTCAGCCCACATGTCTCATACATTTCGTAACCGTAGCAATTTCTCTCTGTCTTTACAGCTGGACTGGGTTTTTTTCTAGTTTTGTCAGTAGGTTTTCTTTTAGTATTCAGTAGGTTTTCTTTAGTTTCTGGATATTTTCAGTATGTACTGATTTAAGCTTCCGTCTACCTAGTTTCTGTTTTCTGTTATTCGGTTTAGATACTTTAGAATAATTTAGCCTTCTGATTTGCCGTTATGGTTGGATGATTTATTTTGCATTCCGTTATTCCGATTCAGGCTCCAACTATATGCAGGTTCAGTAAAGCTATGAGTAGCTTATATAGACATTCAGTATTTGGCAGGAACTCTCATTAGATCTGTAAGTAATAAATTAATGTTTATGTTCCTGATCATTCAGTAAATATTCAAGTAGCAAAATAGGATATAAAGGTATAAACCAACCTTTAGTAGGCGTGCCATGAGCACGAGGATTCAGTACACCTTCACAAGCTGCTGTGAGCTGACCGAGGATACTGTGGCTTGCGACGCAGTATGCTGGGACCGCTCCACCAGTCTGCCGACCTGGGACTACATCGAGTCGATCGTCCAGGAAGGAAGGTTTTCTTCAGATTAAGGTCTGTGGAAATTATGTTTATAATTAGGGAATTAGGATATCAATAATAGTTATTTGAACTCTGATTGGAATTGGTGGCAACCCTATAGGGACTAACAAATTACTATCTAAGAATTGTGAATTATAACATAAGAACCTTTACTTGTGTAAAACGACCAACCTTCCGCTGAGCTAAACATTATTTTCTGGTAGAATAAGACTTATGAGCAAAGTTATATTCACAATTGATTAACATCATGACGTATAAAGCTGCATATGAATAAAGACTGTGATATTTACTAACCTGTTTCATTGAGCTCCTCATCATACGTCCTCCGTCTATTTTGTTTTACGTTTTCCGTCTATTTTGTTTTGTCACTTGGTAAAACCAACCGGGCATTATCAACGTGACAAAGGGTATCACTAGAATACCTTTGGCTCTGTCGGTAACTATTTTTTCCAATACTCTGGTTACTAGGCTGAACGGAGGAAAGGCATAGAAGTTAACACAGTTCCAGCTAAACGTGAACGCATCGACTACTTCAGAATACGGATCTAGTCCCCAAGACGCATATCTACTACACTTGTGGTTTTGAGCGCTCGCGAAAAGGTCGAATTCAGGCCTACCGAGTGTATTAGCAATTTGTGTGAACACCTGATCGGAAATTTCCCACTCCGTGTCTATATTAACTAGTCGGGACTCCCGATCTGCTATCACATTATCGCAAGATCTTACATATGATGCAAAAACATAGATGTTTCTCGACTCGCACCACTGCCAAACGTTTCTTGCAAGTTTATTTAAATGAGGGTGTTGCACACTGTACTGACCCCCCCCAAAAATACATTTTTATAATTAAATATTGGCCTCATGATCGTCTAATGTCTAGGAACCCTACATTGTGAACCGAATAGTAATCCAAAGAACTTTAATGAGCGAGAGTTTATTATTACTAGTCTATTATGAAGTTCCTAATTACTCCTTCCTACTGATTACTTTTAGAGAATACCATTAAACTTGCCAGCTAACATCTATATGTTGTTAAATCAAAACTAAAGGTATTAACTATTCAGTAAAGAATTATATTAATAAAATTCCTAATTAAAATAAGGTTCAAATTATTATAATAGTCTACTGGAAAGGATTAATTAACCTAACTTTGTATTATTAACCAAGGAACAGAGTTATAGCTAGCATGAATATAGAAAACCTAACATAAAATATAATCATTCTACTGTTGAAACAAAATATCTATAGGCAACTTAGAATATTACTTGAAGCTTCAGATATTAACTATATAACTAAGAACAAACTCTTGGTTTAATTCAAATATCATACTAGATATACTTTTATAAAATGGCAATAATATATTAGCGGTTAAGGAACGGCCTCATCACACGCCGTTCCGCTGCTCTTCAACCATAACCTCAGAGCCCGCCCACTAATATATCTTTTATTATTTAATATAACACATTATTCTATTAATGTTAAATTTAGTAGACTAATTCTAGTCAATTAGGTAAACTTGATTCTACTAGTCTCTCCAAAAGGATCCTTTGAGAAGAGAGACCGAGACAAACTCAAAGGATTAAACTATTTAATTCAATTATTCATTTTACTTTTGAACACAAAATAATATATTAGAACAATATAATATCAATGCTTAGTTTTAGGCTCTATTCTTATTTCTTAGCCTGTTACTTCTTACTTATAGGATTAAACTCAATATGCCTATGACAAACTTTGTGTGTCTTTCTCTATAATTTGTAGTCATAACTACCAAACTATTTAGTATAGTATACCTACTGTAATTATCATGTAAATGTAACCCTACTAGGCGGGTTCTACAACCTTTATACTCTGGATTGTAGTATGAATTATTGAATCACTCAGATTACTATAATTCAATTTCAGTACTATATCCCTAGTACATAAACTATTTAGTTTAAAATTTAATATAATAATGAATTAGTGTAACCTCACCATTCATAACTTAGTCTGAGACACTATTGTGTAAATTTTACATATACCATCTACTTCATTGAAATTGCCAACACTGAATTATTTCTAAAATTAATTAGCCCTAGTAAGTAGCCCTATAATTGATTTAGTGCGCTTTCAGATATCCTGTTTCAACACTTAATTTAACTAAATTAGTAGCCCTTTGGTTTTATCACTAAATAACTTTTTAATAACCTTAATACTCTCACAAAGGTGGTGTGATCTTGAACCACATAGTGTATACTCAACACTAGGGTTCCTTCAGACAACAACTAAGCATATGTGTAAGTACAGTGACCACTGATTGTCCTTGGACAGAGACAGTAAGCCGTAGCTAGGTATGTACCGCACATCTATAGCTGTTAAAGGTGTATTGGAAGGACAGACCAACTCGTAAGTATCACTTTGAATTTTACCTATACAAAAGGACTACGTTAACCTAGATTTATTTACTCTACCTGATGTTTTAAAGATAATGTATAGTTTATAATGATGACGATTTAATTCTTACAACTAGAACCTCTTCGGAATAATATCTAAATATGATAAGCCTAGCTTTTCTTTTAGCAGGTATGTAACCGTACTTATTTACCCTTGGTATCCTAGAAAATTAATAATAATATCATAGACTCTCGTTGTGCTTAGATGGCTTCTATGACAACAACCTGGTGTAAATACACATAGCTAACTAATTACTTTTATACGTTTGAGACAGTTTTAACGTGAACTCTTTAATTTACCCTTACTATCCTAGAAAGTTAATAATAATACCGTAGACTAATAAGTTTCGTTACGTGCTTAGATGACTTCTATGACAACAACCTTGTGTAAATACACATAGCTAACTAAATACTTTTATTCGTTTGGGACAGTTTTAACGTGAACTCTTTATACACACTAACTGATAAAACATGTTTGCGGGCATCTCCCTAGTTAGCCGCCTAGGTTTATCACTAAGGTTAGGCGCGAATGCTTCTTAAACTTAGATCTCTACCTATCTGCTAATTATAACCACTACAATACCTTTCATGTTAAACGAACTCCCTAATCATACCAACACGGGTTTATCGGACAACATACATACTCCGCAGCCTAGCGCCCTAGCGCTTCATTTACTTTCTAACTAGACGGACGGTCTTAGAATTTGACGTTTCTGACAAGTATAGATAGACCTAACCACAGACTATCAAGATTACATTCAATAAGTAAGTTTCGATACCCTAGATTGAATATTTGCCTAATATGAATTTAATTTAAAAGGCTTACTTTTCTAACATGAATTAATTATTACTAGTTCCTAATTTTCCTATTGGCTTTAGAAGGCTAATTTAAGTCTTCTCGGTTCAATATTTATAATTCTTACGTCGACAGAGCTTGTTTTACTATGCCTGTAGTAGAACAAACTTTGTCTACGTATACCTAGCTAGTCACATTACGTGTTTATAAGCATACCTCGGTGTAAAGGAAAAGCTACTGACTACCTATAACCCCTAACCACCTATTAATCTATTGTTTTAGAGCAATTAAAAGTCCAAAATGACTTTTACAGTTACGTTAAACGTGTGAGTAGTGTAAAGGAATTCCGGTGTAAGAAAACCTTTGCTAGACCAACTAAGACCTAACATAACCTCGATTTCGGAAGTAAAACTTCCTGTGTGTAGTCCTAAGACCCTTCAACCGGCTATTTCTAGCCTTTAGTTGGCTTCCAGGTGGGGAAAATACCTACGGTGGTCTATATATACATATATAAATAAGGGGATCAATGCCAAAGGTACTTTAGATGGCCACACAACAATCGCAAACTGATTTCGGATCCACTTCTACGGGCCCTGAAGAGGAGACATAAAAAGTACCATTCAGCAGAGCCTGATATACCGAATAAAGGTATCAGGAAACCTTGTACGCGTACCTTCCAAACTCACTCAGTTAATGAGTTAAAACCGTCCGTTTCCTGATTGTGGAAATCTTCAGGTCTCAACTCACAACCAAAATGTGAGTGTAGGTATTCATTTTCGTAAACTACAACTGCCTGGAGCTCTGCGTAACCAACTACCATTTGTGGCGTCGTTACAGAGTTCTGGAAA
The DNA here is from genome assembly GCA_948252455.1 of Acleris cristana. Lineage (NCBI taxonomy): Eukaryota > Metazoa > Arthropoda > Insecta > Lepidoptera > Tortricidae > Acleris > Acleris cristana. The sequence goes on along the minus strand of OX411771.1, from coordinate 14,153,767 downwards.
ACAAAAGAAGGTTAATAAACATGTTAAAACAATCCCGGAACACACAAACACCAGTTATTAAAACATTCTCACAATCCTAGCAAAAGAAAGTCAACTACAACATTCCTGTGTAGCGATAATCGTTAACTTGTAGCGTTACTCGAACGCAACGTGAAGCGACACCCAAAATAATATCACCTATAATATACGAGCACAACATAAATAAATAAAAACCAACAAGGCAAAAATGGACGATACGTGATTACGTGACACCTCTCAGCAAAATATCAACTCACCCCTTCGACGACCGGAATAAAAAAGCCCCGCTCAGACCCTCGCCAGACTTTATATAGAAAACCCTGAGCATGCGTAGAAACCCCTAATTTTCGGCCCCGCTGTATGAAACATGCGTATAAGATTGCTTGGGTGCGTAAACTTTTCCCGCAAAAGAAATTTCAATTATTCAACTTTAGTGTCTATTTCATCATTTCAAGTAACAAATAAAGCTCACTTTCGTTTGAACTCATCTCTCCTCATATTAGCGTCTCTCTAGCGTCTCTGCGTATAGAGAAGCTGGGATGCGCAGAAGTTTTCCCGCAATAATGCATTTACTCTTCTAATGACAATGATTATTCTAACATAACATGTAACAAACAAAGTTCATTATCCTTTGAATTTGACCCCTACTCATTTTAGCAACATAGCGGTCATAATTCTTCTTTTTTTTTTTTTTCAACTTCCAGCCTATTCGATCCTTATTTATTAGGTTTTACAACTATAATGTTACCTCATTACAAAATAATTTGTGCAATTCTTTCCTCTTTAATTTATCTTACTAACATAATGAAATAAACCTATTTATTTCCTAAATTCTAATTAGAATGATGTTTTTTTTTTATTTAATTTCAACCATTTCCTTCGCTTGCTCCACAGCGCCATCTAGGTAATTCAAAGTGAACCCATTTCTCTGCTAGTCGCCCAGAATTAACCTGTCAATTTTAAATGTCTAATCGTTTAGTTCATTATACTTTGAACTTGTCTCCTACTCTCCTTAGCATTATAACCGTCATTTCTTTTTTAATTCAACTTCCAGCCAATTCTTTATTACAAAATAATTTGTGCAAACTTTCCCTCTTTAATTTATTTTACTAACATAATGAAACAAATTTATTTATTTCTAAATTCTAATTAGAATGATCTGTTTTTATTTAATTTCAACCATTTCCTTTGCTTGCACCACAGCGCCATCTAGGTAATTCAAAGTGAACCCATTTCTCCGCTAGTCGCTGAGAATTAACCTGTCAATTTTAAATGTCTAATCGTCTAGTTCATTATACTTTGAACTTGTCTCCTACTCTCCTTAGCATTATAGCCGTCATTTCTTTTTTTATTAAACTTCCAGCCAATTCGATCTTTCTTTATTAGGTTACACAACTATAATGTTACTTCACTACAAAATAATTTGTGTAAACCTTCCCTCTTTAATTTATTTTACTAACATAACGAAATAAATCTATTTATTTCCTAAATTCTAATTAGAATGATCTGTTTTAATTCATATTATTAATTTCTTTTATTTCACACCTCAGCGCCATCTAGGTAACTCAAAGTGAACCTATATTTCCGCTAGTCGCTCAGAATTGATCTGTCAAATTTTAATGTCTAATCGTTTAAATAGTTGTCAATGTTTTCCAGAGAGAGCGCTGTTTTCAGTTTGTTTAGAAAATCTAATGACTAATTTCTAGCTGTCTGATGGCGAAGATTAACCTGAGTTTTTTTAAATGTACTTTAAAAAGGACACAACGCTCTTGTTCCAGTACAGCTCACCCCCACAATGACTAAGAAAGACAACATCTTTGATGTTATCTGTAAGAGACATTGGAAAACAAAAAGGATGACCTCCTTTAACTGGAACCCTATATCAAAATTTTGAATTCTCAACTCTTTGATATATTCACTAATTAGAAATAGATATGTATTTATCATAACTAATTTTACACAATGAATCACGTCCTTTCTATTTTATATAATCTGTCCTGATGTGTGTTAATAATTTGCATAACTCAAACTACACCAATGTAGTTAGAGATATAATCACATTGTTCCCTCATATGTTCTTATACCTCCATCACTGCACCGATTATAGGAGTAAAAGAAAATACCTTCAGACTCCACTTTTTCAATTAGAACTTAGTCACATTGCCCGACTATTGTTCATATCCAACATTGCTCTGGTAAAAGAAACAGTTGAGTCCTCTCATACAAATCGATAATACCTTCCCTACATGTTTACCTTAAAGTACGTGATTCAGAATGTCAATTATAGTCAAAGTTCTTTAATCTTAGCTTTTACTCCTTTTTTTATTATTCTCAAATACCTATTTCCTTACCCTAACCTTATATGGGAAACCAAATCCGTTGATATCTGTTCCGACCACTATGCTTTAATGTGTTGTGTATTTAACCAATCACAAGACAAACATACGACACCTTAGGTAGAAGCTTGGATCTATGATTCCTAGTATTAATTTATGATGATATGTTCCTCTAATTTTATTAGTTCGCAAAAGTAGCACTTACTTGTGAGATAAGTGTATTCTAGTAATAATTTTCCTGGGAATCAATCGAAATCTGTACGCTCTCATTGCCCGAACTCAAATTTCTTTTCCACAATGCCCGGAATAAGAGATTCCTCCGAGAAAATCTACTTGCAAACTAATATAATGTTAAACAAGTACTAATATCTTCAAAAGTCAAAACCAAAAACCATTCCTCACCCCCACAAAATTAGTCATCTGTTATCTCCTTTTTGGTGCATGTGTTACTTTCAACAACTAAATAGTTCAACTTCAGCTATATTAGCACACTCAATATTGTGACTATTAAGCATGTCAATACACCCAGATACCTTTTTTTTATTATTATTATTTAACATTTAACTTTGAACCTTTCATCACTGAAAGTAGGTGTGTATTTTTCTGTTATAACCTTCTTACACTTGTATAGTATTAATTATCAAGAACTACCCCTTCCAATGGGTCTAATCGTAAATACGATTTTAACCTAACACATAAATTCTTGACAATTAGTTGTGTATAATTCCCCTCCCAGAGGTTCAGATACCGACAGATCCAGCCTGGTTACAATTCAAAAACGTCTACTCCAAAATGGTCCAATTATAATTAAACCTCAAACCATACTTCATCCTCTGAATTCATCTCAAACCATGATACCACACTCTCATTTCACTATTTAATATAATAACCAAATAACCAAATTTGAGTAGTCGTCCCTATAAATTCTTAACCAGATTTCTTTTCAAGAAATCTCCCTTCCCTTAACCTTATTATTCATTAATTAATTTCACCTTATTATGATACAAGTCATTTTCGCAATTAAATTTTATTTAACTATAACCTCTCCCTATTCCTCAAGTTAATATCGCCAGCAAACAACCTAATTATTTTATTATTATTATTATTATTATTATTCTAGTATGCTTAATCGCCTTATTCTAAAACTCTTCCTTTTATTTATTTTTTTATCCGTTATTTAGATTTTCTGTTTTTATTTTAAATTTTATTTGTCCTACTTACTTATATTAAATAAGAAAATCCACCTTCAAAAACTATAGATCTACTAATACCACACTATGTCCAATTTGAATTTAATACTCAAATAGTTTCATATATTATGTCCAGTGCATAATTCCAGTGTTTCCCTAAATATTTTAAAAGTATAAAAACACTATACTTGGCGTATATTTTCCACCATATCTAACAAGTGAAATTACTATTATAGTTATTCATATATACATCTAGTCTGATTGTATATCTCTCAGCGGATCTAGCATGAGATTCTCAAAGTATATACATAACGTCCGATGTATATTTATCTGCGGATCCAGCAAGAGAAAACTTTGATAAAAGTTCTTAACTATGTATGAACTATATATATATTTACATATACATTGACTGGTATATATTTCTCAAGCAAGAGAAAATTCAGTCATTTACACTACGCGTAAATCAGATGTTGTTACTCCGCGAATTTAAAATGAAAAACTTCGATAATAACTCGATAGTTTTGATTCTTTAATCTAATGTGTACTAAATACCATTTAATTTGACTCATTCTTATACAAAACCATAAACTTACATTTTATTATTATAACCACTGACAGTCAAAACCTTCGAAGCTAATTAATTTTGACACTAACTTATTATAACTTACGCCATGATTACCAAGTTAATTCCAGGCTCGCGTAATTATTTTTGCACTATAAAAGTTTCTTTCACTAAACTTTGAATAAAATATTCATAACTAAATACATTATGACAGATAAACACAAACAAACTCTGACAGCCCCCTATTTTGACATTGTCACCTATTACGATTGACATGTCACATTCACGGTCCAACTCGCAGGCAACAACTTCAAAAAGGGATTTTATCGTAATCTGTATAAAGGTACGGCCACATGTTTTATTATTCGTTGACCATCCTTGCCTTAAATATCTCCGCATCCATCATAACCAATAAAAATAAAGTAACCGCACGTAGTGATACATAGCAACTATAGCTAAATAAATGTGAGATTATTATTATTATGTTTTCACTCAACATTTTCAGACCTGTTTTTTTTTCGACTTGAACGTGTTTAGGTTTCTGAACGGACAGAGACGCGCCTTACATTATCTGTGGATGCTACTGCAAAATATGACAGCTAAACAGCTTTGTTTGAGCTTATTGTTCGTTACCAACTCTATGACTAATATTGTTTGTTTATCAAAATAAAACAGAAGTCCCGTGTTTTACGTACTTAACCAAAATCGAACATTCCTGACATTGGCACCAGGCTCTGAGATTGCCATTAAAGAGAAGAACAAGAAGTTTTATATAGCTAAATTTATCACCCGGTGTGATTAGCAAACCAAATTGGCTAATGTGTTCCTGCCTGTTAATAACTTGGACCATATTACAACCTAGTGGAGAAAACTGCTCATATTACGTAAGTATACAATCCTATTCTATGTATAGTGAGTTATACCTATAACTTATTTATATTAACCTTAGTTCATGTCGATGCGCATAACTCCTTTATGTAGCATAATTCTAAACTTAAATTTAGTATTATTACTACCTTTATGTACCTTTATGTACCTTAGTCTTTCTAGTAATGAATATAGTTGTTAGATATGAAGTTTACTTAATGTTGTTTTCAGTAACTAACGGAATATTCTGCTTTTATTTCAGCAATATTGAGAGATGACACCCTCTGCAGTTATGATAGAGTTCATTACCCTACTAACATAATGTTTAATCGCCTGCAAGTTTTAACCAATCTAGCAGTAACCATTCTACGTGTGAAACCATTGCAAGCTACCCGGTCCGGCTTCCTGCTAAGTGAACGATTGTGATTTGTGTTGTGCTAAACCTTATTTTTCTTTCTACTAACCCTGTTTTATGTACTGTTCATGGATTACATAATAATGTCTTATGATTTACCTACTTTACCTTAAACCAAGCATGATTTGTTTCTTTTATGTATCAGCTGGGATAAGTTGATGCAATTTTGTTTACCTCTGTTTTTATAAATAAAATCTAGTTTTACTTTAAATTTCTTCCTGACTTAAAGGTTATGAATGATTCATGATAATGTAAGCTTTACATTATTTTTAATTACTAAAAATACATCAAAACAATGTTTATGCCTAACTTCTTATACAATATGACTAAATATTGCCTGATGTTTATGTTATGATCTTAGTTCCTTACTAACAAACAATTATCACCCCCCCATATGCAAATCTCTTAATCAGTTTTAAATTTGTCAAACATATCTATAAGATGGGTAAGTATAGTCCATTTTATTAATCTTACCCAAAAACCAGCTTGGTCTTGTAAATTCAAATAAGATACCAGCTTTTACTTATTACAAGTTAAATTCTAAATATCTCCTAATTTATCTCATCTAACCCATTCAAATATCTACCTACCTACCTATATATCAACGTCTTATCCATTTTCGGGTCTAGATAAGCGATTTTTTTTTATTAATTTAATAAGTATAATCGATACTCACTATCAATAAAATTCTATAATTATGGAATGAATGTTATAGAATCCTAATTACTAACAGTTAACTTAGAATCAGTAGTTAAATAACCAACTTGGGTATTTAACATGTCTTTTTTTTTTTCAATTATATTGTAAGTCTAAATAATATAATGAATTTTAATTATTACAAATGACTATCGAATTTACCAATCATCGAATAAATCTCCTGTAAAACGTAACGCAATATTTATTATTACATTATGTATGAGCCACGCGCGACTTTTTCTTTTAAAGTACTCCTAAATCCGTCATATGGCAAGTAATTAGCCTTTTACTTAAAAACGTATTATATAAAATTTAGGGGCTTTGATTCTAAAAATTAATATACTCGTATGGAACTAGGTATTTACAACTTTTTATGAGACGAAGCGTGTATAATAATCATTTTGTCTTCGCTTCGTTTCACATTATAAAAACGCCCCTGACTACTGTCAATGCGATGACCACAGATTGGTCAAATAGATGATAAACATAACGATTTCGACCAATCCTAGCGTTCCGTGACGTTAGATGATAGGAGAACGTAACACGGTTTTACTAAACGCTTCTAAACGACCAACGAGTAAACTGTAACATTACTATCTATCTATAAACTCGTCTCTTTCCAACTCACTAAAGCTCTGTAAATCTGTTTAGTATAAAAAGGTCAAACATACATATCTCATTGATATTTAAATCCAGACTTGCAAAAATTATAATTACTTTAATTAGATTAGGTACCACTAAACACGGAGTCACGTTCATCTAATAAAACCCGGTTAAGTTCTAGTGACTAAAACAATCAGTGATTATAAGTGAAAAGTGCGTTACAAGATGTGATTTAGTGGAAACACAGTGCCTTAGTGAACCCAGTCAGTGCCATTACTACGCTGTCGCGGGCAATCGTCATGGACGTATTTTAGTGAAATGGTGGACATGCATGTCAGAACAAAATGGATCGGATAGCCTGCATAGAATTCACCTATAGATTTAGCTAAATACTTCGACTAGACTTAACCTAACCCATTGTAATACAGAGAATTAAAATTAATGATATTCAATTTGTGTTGTTAATTTATTTATCTAATGAAACGACCTCAACTAAGATTATAAATAATACTCTCAAGCTCACTCCTTTTACACGTACATCAAATTGTGACCAAAGACATAGCATAAATATTTATACTATATCTAAGATCACGTAATAAATAATAATTTAGGTTTCACATCCTGGTCCAGGCATCCCAAACTGTACTGACCCCCCCAAAATACAGTTTTTAAAATTATATATATTTATATTAAACTTGGCCTCATGATCGTCTAATGTCTAGGAACCCTACATTGTGAACCGAATAGTAATCCAAAGAACTTTAATGAGCGAGAGTTTATTATTACTAGTCTATTATGAAGTTCCTAATTACTCCTTCCTACTGATTACTTTTAGAGAATACCATTAAACTTGCCAGCTAACATCTATATGTTGTTAAATCAAAACTAAAGGTATTAACTATTCAGTAAAGAATTATATTAATAAAATTCCTAATTAAAATAAGGTTCAAATTATTATAATAGTCTACTGGAAAGGATTAATTAACCTAACTTTGTATTATTAACCAAGGAACAGAGTTATAGCTAGCATGAATATAGAAAACCTAACATAAAATATAATCATTCTACTGTTGAAACAAAATATCTATAGGCAACTTAGAATATTACTTGAAGCTTCAGATATTAACTATATAACTAAGAACAAACTCTTGGTTTAATTCAAATATCATACTAGATATACTTTTATAAAATGGCAATAATATATTAGCGGTTAAGGAACGGCCCCATCACACGCCGTTCCGCTGCTCTTCAACCATAACCTCAGAGCCCGCCCACTAATATATCTTTTATTATTTAATATAACACATTATTCTATTAATGTTAAATTTAGTAGACTAATTCTAGTCAATTAGGTAAACTTGATTCTACTAGTCTCTCCAAAAGGATCCTTTGAGAAGAGAGACCGAGACAAACTCAAAGGATTAAACTATTTAATTCAATTATTCATTTTACTTTTGAACACAAAATAATATATTAGAACAATATAATATCAATGCTTAGTTTTAGGCTCTATTCTTATTTCTTAGCCTGTTACTTCTTACTTATAGGATTAAACTCAATATGCCTATGACAAACTTTGTGTGTCTTTCTCTATAATTTGTAGTCATAACTACCAAACTATTTAGTATAGTATACCTACTGTAATTATCATGTAAATGTAACCCTACTAGGCGGGTTCTACAACCTTTATACTCTGGATTGTAGTATGAATTATTGAATCACTCAGATTACTATAATTCAATTTCAGTACTATATCCCTAGTACATAAACTATTTAGTTTAAAATTTAATATAATAATGAATTAGTGTAACCTCACCATTCATAACTTAGTCTGAGACACTATTGTGTAAATTTTACATATACCATCTACTTCATTGAAATTGCCAACACTGAATTATTTCTAAAATTAATTAGCCCTAGTAAGTAGCCCTATAATTGATTTAGTGCGCTTTCAGATATCCTGTTTCAACACTTAATTTAACTAAATTAGTAGCCCTTTGGTTTTATCACTAAATAACTTTTTAATAACCTTAATACTCTCACAAAGGTGGTGTGATCTTGAACCACATAGTGTATACTCAACACTAGGGTTCCTTCAGACAACAACTAAGCATATGTGTAAGTACAGTGACCACTGATTGTCCTTGGACAGAGACAGTAAGCCGTAGCTAGGTATGTACCGCACATCTATAGCTGTTAAAGGTGTATTGGAAGGACAGACCAACTCGTAAGTATCACTTTGAATTTTACCTATACAAAAGGACTACGTTAACCTAGATTTATTTACTCTACCTGATGTTTTAAAGATAATGTATAGTTTATAATGATGACGATTTAATTCTTACAACTAGAACCTCTTCGGAATAATATCTAAATATGATAAGCCTAGCTTTTCTTTTAGCAGGTATGTAACCGTACTTATTTACCCTTGGTATCCTAGAAAATTAATAATAATATCATAGACTCTCGTTGTGCTTAGATGGCTTCTATGACAACAACCTGGTGTAAATACACATAGCTAACTAATTACTTTTATACGTTTGAGACAGTTTTAACGTGAACTCTTTAATTTACCCTTACTATCCTAGAAAGTTAATAATAATACCGTAGACTAATAAGTTTCGTTACGTGCTTAGATGACTTCTATGACAACAACCTTGTGTAAATACACATAGCTAACTAAATACTTTTATTCGTTTGGGACAGTTTTAACGTGAACTCTTTATACACACTAACTGATAAAACATGTTTGCGGGCATCTCCCTAGTTAGCCGCCTAGGTTTATCACTAAGGTTAGGCGCGAATGCTTCTTAAACTTAGATCTCTACCTATCTGCTAATTATAACCACTACAATACCTTTCATGTTAAACGAACTCCCTAATCATACCAACACGGGTTTATCGGACAACATACATACTCCGCAGCCTAGCGCCCTAGCGCTTCATTTACTTTCTAACTAGACGGACGGTCTTAGAATTTGACGTTTCTGACAAGTATAGATAGACCTAACCACAGACTATCAAGATTACATTCAATAAGTAAGTTTCGATACCCTAGATTGAATATTTGCCTAATATGAATTTAATTTAAAAGGCTTACTTTTCTAACATGAATTAATTATTACTAGTTCCTAATTTTCCTATTGGCTTTAGAAGGCTAATTTAAGTCTTCTCGGTTCAATATTTATAATTCTTACGTCGACAGAGCTTGTTTTACTATGCCTGTAGTAGAACAAACTTTGTCTACGTATACCTAGCTAGTCACATTACGTGTTTATAAGCTTACCTCGGTGTAAAGGAAAAGCTACTGACTACCTATAACCCCTAACCACCTATTAATCTATTGTTTTAGAGCAATTAAAAGTCCAAAATGACTTTTACAGTTACGTTAAACGTGTGAGTAGTGTAAAGGAATTCCGGTGTAAGAAAACCTTTGCTAGACCAACTAAGACCTAACATAACCTCGATTTCGGAAGTAAAACTTCCTGTGTGTAGTCCTAAGACCCTTCAACCGGCTATTTCTAGCCTTTAGTTGGCTTCCAGGTGGGGAAAATACCTACGGTGGTCTATATATACATATATAAATAAGGGGATCAATGCCAAAGGTACTTTAGATGGCCACACAACAATCGCAAACTGATTTCGGATCCACTTCTACGGGCCCTGAAGAGGAGACATAAAAAGTACCATTCAGCAGAGCCTGATATACCGAATAAAGGTATCAGGAAACCTTGTACGCGTACCTTCCAAACTCACTCAGTTAATGAGTTAAAACCGTCCGTTTCCTGATTGTGGAAATCTTCAGGTCTCAACTCACAACCAAAATGTGAGTGTAGGTATTCATTTTCGTAAACTACAACTGCCTGGAGCTCTGCGTAACCAACTACCATTTGTGGCGTCGTTACAGAGTTCTGGAAAACAAAAGAAGGTTAATAAACATGTTAAAACAATCCCGGAACACACAAACACCAGTTATTAAAACATTCTCACAATCCTAGCAAAAGAAAGTCAACTACAACATTCCTGTGTAGCGATAATCGTTAACTTGTAGCGTTACTCGAACGCAACGTGAAGCGACACCCAAAATAATATCACCTATAATATACGAGCACAACATAAATAAATAAAAACCAACAAGGCAAAAATGGACGATACGTGATTACGTGACACCTCTCAGCAAAATATCAACTCACCCCTTCGACGACCGGAATAAAAAAGCCCCGCTCAGACCCTCGCCAGACTTTATATAGAAAACCCTGAGCATGCGTAGAAACCCCTAATTTTCGGCCCCGCTGTATGAAACATGCGTATAAGATTGCTTGGGTGCGTAAACTTTTCCCGCAAAAGAAATTTCAATTATTCAACTTTAGTGTCTATTTCATCATTTCAAGTAACAAATAAAGCTCACTTTCGTTTGAACTCATCTCTCCTCATATTAGCGTCTCTCTAGCGTCTCTGCGTATAGAGAAGCTGGGATGCGCAGAAGTTTTCCCGCAATAATGCATTTACTCTTCTAATGACAATGATTATTCTAACATAACATGTAACAAACAAAGTTCATTATCCTTTGAATTTGACCCCTACTCATTTTAGCAACATAGCGGTCATAATTCTTCTTTTTTTTTTTTTTCAACTTCCAGCCTATTCGATCCTTATTTATTAGGTTTTACAACTATAATGTTACCTCATTACAAAATAATTTGTGCAATTCTTTCCTCTTTAATTTATCTTACTAACATAATGAAATAAACCTATTTATTTCCTAAATTCTAATTAGAATGATGTTTTTTTTTTATTTAATTTCAACCATTTCCTTCGCTTGCTCCACAGCGCCATCTAGGTAATTCAAAGTGAACCCATTTCTCTGCTAGTCGCCCAGAATTAACCTGTCAATTTTAAATGTCTAATCGTTTAGTTCATTATACTTTGAACTTGTCTCCTACTCTCCTTAGCATTATAACCGTCATTTCTTTTTTAATTCAACTTCCAGCCAATTCTTTATTACAAAATAATTTGTGCAAACTTTCCCTCTTTAATTTATTTTACTAACATAATGAAACAAATTTATTTATTTCTAAATTCTAATTAGAATGATCTGTTTTTATTTAATTTCAACCATTTCCTTTGCTTGCACCACAGCGCCATCTAGGTAATTCAAAGTGAACCCATTTCTCCGCTAGTCGCTGAGAATTAACCTGTCAATTTTAAATGTCTAATCGTCTAGTTCATTATACTTTGAACTTGTCTCCTACTCTCCTTAGCATTATAGCCGTCATTTCTTTTTTTATTCAACTTCCAGCCAATTCGATCTTTCTTTATTAGGTTACACAACTATAATGTTACTTCACTACAAAATAATTTGTGTAAACCTTCCCTCTTTAATTTATTTTACTAACATAACGAAATAAATCTATTTATTTCCTAAATTCTAATTAGAATGATCTGTTTTAATTCATATTATTAATTTCTTTTATTTCACACCTCAGCGCCATCTAGGTAACTCAAAGTGAACCTATATTTCCGCTAGTCGCTCAGAATTGATCTGTCAAATTTTAATGTCTAATCGTTTAAATAGTTGTCAATGTTTTCCAGAGAGAGCGCTGTTTTCAGTTTGTTTAGAAAATCTAATGACTAATTTCTAGCTGTCTGATGGCGAAGATTAACCTGAGTTTTTTTAAATGTACTTTAAAAAGGACACAACGCTCTTGTTCCAGTACAACACCACCCATTTTGTTTATATAACATATGGCAGTAGTGTTGTCGATTCTTAATAAAATATTGCAATCTCTTAAGTCCGTTGTAAATATCTTTAGACCATAAAACGCAGCCGTTAGCTCCTACGTGTTTATATGTTGGCTCATTTCGATATCTGGCCAGTTACCGTGAGCACTTCGACCATCGCATGTCACGCCCCAGACCGTCATTGACGAATCGCTTAAAATTTCTAATGAATAATAATTATTTTTACGAATTGGACAAAATGACATAATTATGTTGTCTTTCCACCATGAGAAGTCCTGATTTAGATGGTTTTTCTATTTACATTTGTTTGTTGTAATTTTGCGAATAATTTAGTGCCAAAAATTTCTCCCGTTCGAATAATTTAGTATACACCCAGCCGTAACTGACGGCGGGACATGCGGAGGTCAAGAGCCCTATAAATTCGGCAAAGTATCAAATTGAACAATTATTCATGCGCATAAGCTTAACAGTTCGATTTTGAATGCGCTGTTTCTTTTCGTCGGGTAATGTGATAGTCATATCTGAAGTATTAAAGATAAAACCTAAAAATTTGCAAATCGTAGTTGGTATCATAATACTTGTCTTGTGATTGATAACAAACCCTACATACTCTAAAACGCGTTTTGTAGTATAAACATTAATTAAACATTCTTCATATGATTTACCGATACATAAAAAATCATCTAAGTAATTTACTGATAGTAAAACTGATTTACGTAGGTATTCCAAGATAGGTTTTAACAGCTTTGTATAAACAAACGGTGCAGTGCAGATACCGAACGGAAGCACGTTAAATTCATACAATTGAGACTTCCACTTAAATCGTAATCGTTTACGATAATTTTTGTCTACTGATATTAGAAAGTACGCGTCTTGTAAATCTATTGTAGACATAAAGTAATTATCATTTAATAATTTTAGCGCAGTGCGATAGTCCTCCATCTTGAAATGATTAACATTTATAAATTTGTTTAATTCTTTTAAATTTAATATAAATCGATGGCTACCGTTCGGTTTTGCAACTGTAAAAATAGGTGAAAGGAATTGTCCTTCACATGGGGTACAAGTCGATATGAAATTATAACGTAATAGGTCCACAATACATTCGTCAATAGTTTCAATTTAAGACTGACCGTTACAAGCGTTATTTTGAGGTTCAAAAGTCTGTAGGGGTTCGCTATTAAAAGGTATTTTATACCCCTGAACCTAGTTTAAAATAGTGGGATCGTTAGTGAATTCACACCAACGGTCGTAAAAGTGAGATAATCGACCCGCGATAGGTACCTGTGGTTCCACTAGTAGCGCCTCTTCGCGTGGTGGCGCGAGTAGCCGGTCGGGCGGCGGCCCCGCAGCGCGTCCTGGCGACGGTCCCGCGGCGGCCGGCGGGGCGCGGGGGGCGGCCGCTGCTCCACCGCTGCTGCTACTCGCGGCGGCGCCCCCCGGTAGTTTAAAGTGCCGCGATGCGGCTGAGTAGCTCCTGCAGATTGTCTGTACGGAGGCCGTTGAGCTATCGACTTCATTTCTGAACCAGTCTTGATGATGGCCTTTGAAGACTTTATATGATCCACTAAAGCGGACCCGAAAAGATGCTCCTCAATTCTTGTATTTTTGACCGTATCTCTAATGTTTTTATTTAGAGTATTTAGGGCCGCGAACCGCCGGGACTGGGATTCTCTATAATGGCTGTCGCATATAAGTCTGCCCGCGTCACTTAAGGTTTTTATTATTTCTTGGGGAACATTTTTAGAAGCCAGGGCCCAATTTAGAACTTGTCCTATTGCTGTGAGACTACTTGAAAGTTGATTTTGCTTGCTCTGACTGTATAAATCCTTTTTTACATTTACCTCTAAAAGGGCTGCCTTAATTTCTGGATTTAGTATTGGAACTCTCATGTTTGGACAGTTTTCAGGCGGTAAGTAACGCTTGACTAGCTCCAATTGGATATCCTTGGTTAATCCATTCGTCAAAATATGTATCCACCTTGTCGCAATATCCTTGTGCAGGTTTTCCCCGTAATTTTTTTGAGATATAGGATCCTCGCCAAGTAGGTCTAAAATTTCGGGTTCCAATGACGGTACAGTTTCGTCATCAAGGGGCTTCGTATGGATATTTTCTAAATCTATCCCCGGTGGTTCATATGGGCCTGTGGACGCCGCGGCCAACGGGCGCCGCGCGAGGGGCGCGAGGGCCGCGGGAGGCGCGGGAGGAGCGGCAGGCGCGGCCGACGTGGAAGGCACAGGGGGCAAGTCAGTCAGTTCGAGCGACTCATTTTGAGCCTCATCGAGGTTTTCATACATACCAGGGCTATGATCCCCTAGAAATAAATTATACTTTTTCAGACAGATTTAACTACCTAATAGGTGTATTAAACTTGTAATTAGGTACTACTTTATACTATGTACCTAGGTGAATATGTATCCTCATCACGGCTAGCGTGGAGTTTACTTATATGTGAAATAGGTGCAAAATATTTATTTACGATCTACAGGATTTACGTGGAATGATAAAACCTCATCACTGTAAAAGTGGAGGGGTAAGAACAAATCCTCTACACGACTCGCGTGGAGTAACGGGCCTCAACACTGTTCAAGTGGAGTGAATGTTATATAGGTACATCCTCTACACGATTTACGTGGAGTTGAGCAAACCATACGTACAAATTATAATGGGGTTGGTATGCACATACGCTCAATTTCGAAACGCTCAATTTCATTTGAAATACCAAAGATAAGAAATAAAAAATAAAATCAGGGTAGTTGTACCCTAACGGTAATTATGTTCTGGACACATATTTATTCTACTATGTTAAAATAAAATTTACAAGTTTACCTTGGTAATCCCTGTTATACTCGTCATATTCGCCATGATTAGACTCGTCGTACGAGTGATCGCTTTCTGAGGACATTGATGATGCGGAACGTCGCCGATTTCTTGATTTGGACGCGATCTTTTTGATTTTCCGCAATATATCGTCGTAATCACGATCTCTTGACTTTGACGGCTTTCGTTTTCCCATAGTCACTTCACTAACAGATATTTTAATTCTCAACGACAAAATACGTGCGACTTTGATAACACAAAAACATGTAATGAGGGCAGGCGTAGGGTTGCCAGTGTCAGATGGGATACCCACCTTGGGAGCAACAGATATTTTTTTTCAGGATACTATAGCTTTAAATGTGTGACAGAGATAGCACCATGTCATGTACTGCTGCAAGTAATATTAAAGTAATTGTCTTCGGTTGCAACACGAAATATAATTTTCATCACACTTGCTCGGAAAGGGTGTTATAACACGCAGACGTCTATGGCAGTTATAGCCGATTTAGCTAACGCGGGAGTTATGGATTTTTATAACTCCCTAGGGAGTTATGAGTTATGGATTTTTATAACTACCTAGGGAGTTATGAGTTTAGTTTTAAAATATAGAATCCACTCGTACATTATTTTAGACTAAGGAGGTGTAAATTCAGCCAAGGTTATACAAAACTTGTCTACAAACCAATTTTACGGTATAATTAAACTTATACGGTACATTTATCTGCATTATATTTATATTTTACCATTGTTTCAGAGACTGCAATTATTTTATTAAATTTCATTTTGAAAATCGGTACTATCTGGCAGTATGGCCTGTCAAGTTTAAAACTAAAACAGTTCTAAGATTATCTGTTGAAGACTATATTGAAAATAGTTAACAAACTCTTTTAGCGAGTCGAGTTAATTTGTTTGATTGTTGTTTTTTTTCTCTATATTTTTTTTTATTTCCTCGCAAATGTGATGAAAAACATTGTGCATCAAGGGCGGTAAGACGGGGATTGCCAACTCGAGTCATTAAAAGCCCTCCGCCTTCGGCGTCGGGCTTCTAATAGCCTCTCGTTAGCAATCCCCGTCTTACCGCCCTTGATGCACAATGTACTATTGAACTTTGTTATGATAAAAATAATATTTCATTTTTACTTTTCCGTTTGGGGATTTCCAGGTCCATTTCTTCTCTGGGCGTTTTGTAAATTTAGTGTTGGCTATAAAAAAAATGTTTTCAAAACAGAAATCTATTAATTTTTTACCTCTTTCGTTTCTTTTTCCATATCCAAATTTTCCCAGCACCAATTCTTCACACTTTTGAGTTATCCTAGGCTAAATATATATTTTAAAACGGTTTTAATTTATTAAAATATTTAGTAATAAACATAAAATAATTAAATTTTAATTCCAAGTATTTCGAGATTGTATTTTATTCAGCTAAAATGTATTTAAATAAATACATAACGCATGTTAAATAACTTCAACAATTTTAACCATATTGCTTTTGGAAAGTGGCAATGTAGAATGATCCCATGTCACTTTATGCCTAGCTTACGTGATTATAAGCTTCTCACGGTATAATGAGAGAACTTCTAGCTGCATAAGGTCCATAAAAAAACCTATAAGTCTACTGATTTAAATCAAAACAAAAAGCCCCATAAGCTGACTTTTACATTTACATTAATTTTGTGGGTGTGTGATGTCAGAATACTTCGGTGTAAAGATATCCTGCTAGACCAGCTAAACTTAAAATAACAACGACTTTGGAAACTAGATTTCTTATGTGTGGTACTAAGGCTTTTCTGCCGGCTAATGGAAGACAATTAACAAATAAGACTCATTTTAATTTAGTTGTTTTTTTTTATTTAACTTCTGCAAAACTGGCCATTCAGTACAATACGAAATAAATAAAACAATTAATTCCCTACGAGACGACGTTGCGTTCATGCGTGCAGGGAACAGATGCGCCCTTATTTTGATAGCTGTAATTTTGTACTTTGAGATTCTACTTTTTGTCATTAGACTCGATTTTACTTTCTTAGTTAGGTTCTGTAGGTATAATATTGTTCTATTATAAATAAAATTTGTGTTATCTTTCCACCTTCAATTTATTTTCAAACATAGATGAATTAAGTTTTTTATTAATTAAGTATAAATAAAATATCAGCAACTTTGTCTAGCTCAAATTGTATCCTTATTCGGCGGTGTCAAATTAAACTATCCTTTATAATTTCTACTATCAGAAGATTATTTGCTCCTGAGATTAACATACTTACACTGGAACCGAGATCATTTTGCACACGTATTCCAGTACAGCGTCACAATATGAAATTTAAAAATATGAATTTAGGAAAGTTGAAGGACACTGCTTTAAACTCCTGCCTAAATAACATAATCGGATATATGACGCCACGCTTCCGTGTCAATATTCGATCTATTCTTCACTGTAACAACGGTGTGACGCCATTTATTCATAGCGGGGACACGTTCTATTTGATCACACTTATAAATAACTATTTAATTCGTTGAAATGTGTCCCTAATTAGGCCTCGTTTAATTGACGTGCAACACCGTTTGCTTTTTTTTTACCAATGTTATTCTCCAAAGCTGCAACGTCGTTCTCGCTATCACTCCCTAAGAGGTCCCTCACAATCACTTTCTTAGACTCGGTCTTCGCTTTTTTTTGCATTTTGAACTCAAAAGAGCACGATGTTCGTTCTTCGTCCGTTTCTTTGAGGCCGTTTTCTCACTGCGCGATCGTTCCGCCACATCATCCAAGGGGAATGTTTAGTAAAAATTCGCTTTCAAACCGCAAGCGTGTAGTTATTTATTATATATATATAGCTATCCTAATATGTTATCCTATGCCTTGTGTGACGCATGGTTAGTTGCATTAAAATACTATGGAAGATCGACGTGTTTAATTATCACAAAAGACCTTCACTGAAATATCTACCTTAGTAACACACATATTATATCGAACCAGGATTAATTTTCGGTAATCTATTTTTCGGAGTAAAGTTTACAGATTTTGGACAAAAATGAGTGATAATAAGTGAAAAATATTGTTGATTTGACTGTGTTAAAGTGAATTAAAGTGAAAAGAACAATAAGGATTCGTACAAAGTGGAGTTATAAGCATTTATACTTTTAACGACAAGTTCGGCGTAATTAATAAGGTTAAGGTTAAGGAAGCCCTATGTGGTAAAAAATATACAGAATAGTAAAATGTGTTCCTATTATGCATAGCTAAGCCAACTCTGGACATTATTGAATACATTCGCGCCTGCTCACGCTTACCCTACGCATTCAAAATACATCGTTGGAAATTTCTAGAACGTTGCTTTGTTCTTCGTAATATTCCTTAATTACGTTTTGAAGTTACAACATGGAGCAGATAGAAAGCCTTATATTACAAGTGGATACTTACAAAAGAGTTGAAAAGGCACTCAAATATAAATTTTAAAAAATCACCAAAGGAAAGGAAAACTACAGGTTATGTGCAAGGTCGAGGTTGAAGGTCGGTCGATGGACACGTTGGATACGTATTGATGGGACTTCAAGAAATCTCACGAGAAAATTATCCTGACATGTTCAAGGGAAGACAGAGATTTATTGCCGTATTTTGCTGAAGATACATTCGATAAGTTTGCAGAGTTTGAAAAAGGTGAATTGAAAAATATGCTAGAACGATTGACACCTGGAACTAAGAAAGTGGATTTACCTGGTCGAACTCACGTGAGTACTCCAAAAATATCGAGCAGTGAAATTAAATTACCCCGTATTTCAATTCATACGTTTAATGAAAACTACACAGAATGGCAGTCGTTCCATGATCTGTTTAGGGCCCTAATTCACAACAATTCATCCTTGGAAAACGTACATAAGCTACATTACCTTAAAAGTAGTTTAACTGGTGATGCTGAAGCTCTATTGCGACAGCTTTCAATAACGGGAGAAAAATATGAAGATGCGTGGGCGATCCTTAAAAACCGTTATGATAACAAGAGATATATTGCTAATATTGGAGAGGGTAGTTTGCGACTGCTACCGATTGGACGTCTTGCGAATCAGCTCTGTGTATTTTATTTTATTAACTCGTTAAAATTAACCGATAATCAGAGTGTTGCGTTTTAATGGACAGTTTGCTGTAAATACTAGACATTCATGGTGTTTATACATCCCAACTCCTGTGAATTTACGTATTTATTGACTTAAAAAGTGTTAACGTAACGGTTGATTTGGTTATTGTGCGGACCTGTAAATTAGTGTGTGCCTTGTGTCAATATAGCTAAGACTCATTTCGCGCTGCACAACTGCTACATTATTATTTTCTCATCCGCGGGTGCTCACTATCGAATTACTTGTTTCGTCGGTTGTTGAATTTCGTCCTCGCGCAAAACACAGTTGTTTTATAGTAAGAAAACATTGAAGAGGGTCATGGCCTCTAGAGTCGAATGTGCCGGGTGCAAGAAACCCGTACCAGGAAGATTATATTTGACCTGCACTACATGTATGCTTAGTTTCGACCTCGACTGTGTTAATATATCAGAAGCAAGGTTCCGTTTAATGGAGGAAGAACGCAGAGATGCGTGGATGTGCCCGCAGTGTCGCAGTGAAATACCTAAAACCGACAATCAAAACACTCCTGCGCGGGTGGCGCTGCATGCGAGCGAGGTCTCCGGCGGCGGAGCAGCCAGTACGAACAATAACCCCGACCACGTAACAATGCGAAAAAAGAACCCCAATTCGTCTTCTTTACCTCGTAACACAGACAGCAATATATATAACCAACGTCAGTAATGACATCATTAATGCTATAAAACAAGAAATTAAAGATGGTTTTAAGTCCACTATGGAGATGTACGTGACTACGGTACTCGATAAGTTCGCTGAAAAATTATTATCTAGGCTGGATAATATCACCGGGACGATGGAAGCTATCTCCCTGCGACTGACCAACTTTGACGATCGTATCTCAGCGTTGGAAAACAGAACCGGAGGTAGCGGCGAGGTCACTCATGTTAAACTCAATATGGAGCTCGAACGGCTAAAGTCTGAAATTAATGAACGCGATCAGGAACTGCTCTGCAACGATCTTGAAATAACTGGAGTGCCCGAAACGAATGGTGAGAATACTATGCACTTGCTCAGCCTCATCTCTAAGAAGATCGACGTGGTGGTGTCGGAGCGGGACGTGGTGAGCGTGGCGCGCGCTGGCCCGCGGCGCGCGGCGCAGGCCCCCGGCGAGCCTGCCGCGGCGCCGCGCCCCCTGGCGGTGCGGCTGGTGCGCCGCGCCCAGCGGGACGCGCTGCTCCGAGCGGCGCGCGTTCGCCGCGTCATCGATACATCGGGCTTTGGTTTGCCAGGCGAGCCGTCCAGAGTGTATGTCAACGAGCGACTCACGCGTACAAACAGGCAAATCTTTTACCTGACCCGTATGGAGGCCCGTCGTCAGCAATGGCGAGCCCCGTGGACGGTTCACGGTAATATCTACGTCCATCGGAACGTTGATGCGGCCCCACAGAGGGTCCGCACCGAAGCGGATCTGGCTAGGGTTTTTGGCTAGTCATAGTGTTGGTTGCCTTTCTTTTGTATGTGTGTATCTTTAAGTTTGATTTTTGCTATGCTATATGTCATAAAGTATGCCACAGTGAAACGTTTATAAGTTATAATAATAGTATTATTTTTGTGTTTCGTACTTTATATTTTATTGTCTTGCTTAAATGGGTGTATATATTACCTAAGCCTTCTATACTTTTGTGTGAGTTTTTTTACATATACTCCTAATCTTCGGGCACAGGTTGTACTTGCAACACTCTTTTTTAATATTACATTGAATTTTAA
The DNA here is from genome assembly GCA_948252455.1 of Acleris cristana. Lineage (NCBI taxonomy): Eukaryota > Metazoa > Arthropoda > Insecta > Lepidoptera > Tortricidae > Acleris > Acleris cristana. Next base: position 14,132,686 of record OX411771.1, on the reverse strand, counting down.
TGTTAATATTTCTTATGCGCTAAGTTTTCTTATGTGTTTTAAAAAGTACTTCACAATGTTTTTTATTGTCCGCAATAAAATTACTATCTCAACAACATTAGCTAGCCCTGATAAGTTTCTAGCTTCAGTGAACTGTCTCAAAACATACCTCTATCTTTATGTAAGCCCTAAACAAAGCCCTGCCAAACTTGTCATTTCAATGTACTGTAATGAAACGTTCCTCCATATCTATGTGTACTACATACTTTATATTATAATTAAAATATTTTCTTTTACTTACTTTATTTTATTTTATAAAAGTCTTCCCATAAATTATACTGTGACTTATCAACAATTTCACAGTTTTGCAACTATAAACAAACTCCTTATTCGATGTTGTACAGATTACCGCCATGTAACGTGGCTAATTAATAATAAGTATGCGTTACTGGCCTTCTCATACATTATACAAAATATTGTACAGAAATTAGTTGTTGGTCTTTTAAACCCTGGTTCGCTTGGCACGCGCCACGATGAGTTTCTCGTGGCAATGGAGACATATCCAGTTGACATCATGGCAATTAACGAAACCTGGCTTCGCTCCGGCGAGGAGGCGCGCGCGCCGGCGCCGCCAGGCTACCGGCTGCGGCACGTGCCGCGCCCCCTGGAGCTGCTCGCGCGAGGCGGCGGCGTCGGATTCTATCTTCGCCGGAGTGTCAGCACTCGCGAGCTGACTCACCCCACCTCCCCTTGCGTTAACAAATGTGGCTGGGTATTAATCTGAATGGGAAAAAGCTTGCAATTGGCACCGCCTATCGCCCCCCTTGGCTCAGTGCTGATATTTTTTTCGGTGCGTTGGTTGAGAGCATTTGTTCATTTGCAGTATTTGATAACATCGTTTTACTCGGTGATTTTAATATTAATACGTTAACTGGTAATGATATTAATGCGAAGAAATTAACAGATTTTTTGCACTGTGCACAATTGGCACACGTAAATCTCCCTACTCATTTTACTGACCATTCCAAAACGCTTATCGACCTTGTGTGTTCTAATCTGAAAATTTCCAGGCTATGTGTCAATTATATTCCCGATCTTAGCAGTCATGCCTTTATTACCTGTGAACTAAACGTAAAAAAAGTTAAACCTCCCCCTAAACGGGTCGTATACCGTCCCCTAAAAGATATAGATATAGATATGTTTAACGCGGACGTTGAAGCAGTCAGTTGGGAGCGCTTGTTGGGCGGAAATGTTAATGACACGCTTTTCAATCTGAACTCGTGTATCTTAAATTTATTTGATTGTCATGCCCCATTAAAAACAATTGTAATAAAAGAACAGCTACCACCCTGGATAACCCCCACTCTTAAGAAAATGATGAGTCTAAGGGACGAGGCCCATGCTAGGAGTCGCCGTACAAAGCAGGATAGTCACAAACAATATTATAATACTTTTAAAAGTCTCGTTTTTTCCGCCTTTTACAATGAAAAAAAAGCTTACTATGAGCACTACATTAATAAAAACTCTCATAATCCTCGCATTCTCTGGAAACATATAAAACGAAATGTAGCTGACTTCAATAAAACTGACGGGCTGCCTGTAGACCTTAAAAATCCGGACCAAATCAATGCTCATTTCATGAATGCTCCATCTGGTCCTGATATCCCTCTGTCTAATCTTACTTACTTTGAGCAACATAGATTTGGTACTACCACGTTTGCTTTGAAACCGGTTGATGAACTATCTGTGCTGAATATCATTAAATCTTTCACAAGTAACGCGGCAGGAGCTGATGGAATTTCGCTTCATATGGTGATGCTTACGCTGCCTCGAACTTTAGGTATAATCACCTCTCTGGTCAATCAGTCTATAATAACTAGTACCTTTCCCGACGCCTGGAAATCAGCTATTGTCAACCCGATACCTAAAATCTCGAATCCGACAGGCTTCAAGGACTTAAGACCGATCAGCATTTTATGTTGTTTATCAAAAATCCTTGAAAAAGTTGTGTGTAGACAGATGACAAAGTATCTCGAGGATAACAATATTCTGCCATTGAGGCAGTCGGGATTTCGGAAGGCGCGAAGCACAGCAACTGCATTATTGGATGTTATAGACAACATTTTAACCGCTAAAGATGGGGGTGAAGTAACTCTTCTTGTACTCTTGGACTTTTCTCGTGCGTTTGATACAATCAACATTCCCCTTCTAATAGTCAAAATGTCATTTTATGGATTTGATTGTAATACAATAAGATGGTTTGCAAGTTATCTGTGTGATCGATCTCAACGTGTGGGTTTGGCGAGTGCGTCTGGATCCTCTCATTTTTCTGAACTAGCTTTGTTAAGTCGTGGAGTACCTCAGGGCTCCATTTTAGGACCTATTCTTTTTATTCTGTACACTGCCGATCTCACAAAGAGCTTGCAACACTGCAAATATCATATGTACGCGGATGATCTTCAGATCTATAAACCCTTTAAGCCCGTTGATGTTTCACATGCAGTTGATCTAATCAATGAGGACCTTAAGCAGGTGTCTTCTTGGTCTATGCTTAATGGCTTGTTCCTTAACCCAACTAAATCTAAAATTCTTTTCATCGGCACTAAACGTCAAAACAACGATATGCGTAGTTTTAACTTTGAGGTAATGCTAGACCGGCAACCTTTAGAGAGGGTTATGGTTGTGCGAAATCTTGGTCTGCTCATGGATGATGAGCTGCGTTTTGAGAAACATGTATTAGACGCTGTGAGGCAATGCTTTTATCGTTTAAGAGTTCTGTACAGAGTACGTAATTATTAGGTAAGTATTGACCTAAGAATTAAACTCTGCGAATCGTTAATACTCTCAAAGCTTAACTACGCCGACACTGTCATTGGCGGCTGTTTGCTGGCTCGTTCAAGGACTCTAATTCAGAGTGTACAAAATGCCTGCGCTCGGTTCTGCTTTCCGATTCCTCCACGGACGCACGTTTCTCCCTACCTTAACCGTAGTAACTTGATGAGGATGGATGCGAGACGCTCGTTGCATTTCGCAACCCTTCTCTTCGGGGTGGTTAATAGTCGCCAACCGCCATATTTATACGAGAAGCTCACGTTTTCCCAGCGCGGTGTTCGAATTGCGACCAGACTACTCTGCCCGAGACACTGTTCGGCTGCTTTTCGTGGCAGCTTTCGGTACGCTGCTACGAAATGTTGGAATAATATTCCACCACCAATTAGAAATGCCCGCACGATTAGCACTTTCAAATGTAATTTAAAAAAATACTTACTGCAAATTCAAAAGGAAAAACCTTGACAGTCCGAACAGTGGCAATATGCTATTTAATCATTTTATTTTCTTGTATATAATTTAGGATATATTAATAAGTATAACATTTATTATAGATATATAATATATATATCAGTATTGTATGTCAGTATTAATTAGTTAAAAATGGAGGAATTTCAGACTTAGACTGTAGTATAGTATTAAGATTTTTTTTATGTACTAATTGTATCATCTAGGAATAGGCGTTACATATCGGTTGCTGTCGCACACGATCTGCGCCTCTATTCCCGGCGGTTATAACGATATCGTGGTTTACCTGTTTTGGTATTGTTATGACGTCAGCCGCCATTACTGTCAAGTAAATAAGAGCTATCAAAACGGTGACAATACGATAACAGATCAAAAACGATGTTGTTTTTACCGTCTTGAATATAGGCCCTGGGCTTCACAGAATACCAGCGTTGCAACACTAACAAGTGTCGCAACACAATGCTGAGTGAAGACCCATATTGATGTCACATTACCGCAGCCTAAATGTTAAGATTAAATAATAATTAAATTACATGTTTATGTTGGTGATGGTGCTGTGTGTGAGATTGATTAAATACTTTTCATTTTCATTTTCATTTTCATTAATAACATTTTTAAGAACTTTTTCGGATAAAGAGCCATATCTCAAGAATGAGCTACCGCCGTGAAACAGCTTATAGATACAACTATTGAATGTATAAATGCACTTAAAAATTTAAGATGCAATCGGGATTTTTGTTGTTGTGTCAAAGTTGGATGTAAGCACTCACAAACAGTGAGAAGGAACGATTAGTAAGGATGACACATGATTTACTTCATTTCGAGAAATTGAAGCTGTTTTTAGAAACGCAGTTACTTACTGGAGATGGTTTAACCTGCAAGCAAAAGTTACAAACCTGTTATGAAGCCAAAGACTTTTCATACAACCGCTTACAATGGAGCCCTTCAGTGTGCTTTCTGCAAAGAAAATCACTACATATACAATTGCAAGCAATTTGCGAAGCAATCCTTAGAAGATAGGTATTACTTTGTGCAAAGAAACCACCTGTGTTTTAATTTTTAGATTCACGTGGACTAGATTTTCTATTAAGTTGTATGATTTTAGTAGGTTATATTTTGAGGTTATTCTAAAATACCCTCGGTGTCCAACAATGAAACAGTTCAAAGGAGGACACAATGAAACACTGTTTCATTGTGTACAACAACTATTTCATTTTGTACTACTTTATTTGTTGTATACCATGTTGTGTCATATCAATGTGGTTTGTTCATTAGGTACTGCAATGCATGATTTTACTTAAGTGAACATTTATTATATACATAACATTTTTTTTAAATACTAAATCACTGACAAATACATACATTTTTTTTAAATGGCGCGTACAAAAACTGCAGTAAGAAAAAAAGGCAACCATTCTTCTGAAAATATGTTAAAAGCTATAAGACTCAATAGAGAAGGAATGAGCTTACGAAAAGCCGCAAAAGAGTGTAACTTGGCTTATCCTACACTGTTCCGGTACATCAAAAAACATAAAAATGTTAGTGATGCATCATTGGAAGGTCAAAAAATAACACCTAACTACGACATTAACAAAACATTTACAGACGAACAAGAAGCATCACTCGAAACATACATAAAAGACTGCGCATTAATATTTTATGGATTATCCAGCAAAGATGTTCGCTGCGTCGCTTATCAAATGGCGATAATGAACGACATCAAATGTCCTGATTCTAGGAAAAAGGAAGAAATGGCATGGAAAGAGTGGCTTCGGTCTTTTAAGTCAAGACATTCAGATTTATCAATGAAAAAGCCTGAGGCTTGTAGTTTGGCTCGTGCCACTGCATTTAATAAAGAAACGTTCAACATTTTCGATGATAATCTGAAATCTGTTATGAATCGTCATCCCTCTTTTTGCGATGGTACAAGAGTGTATAACCTCGATGAAACTGCCACAACAACAGTCCAAAAGCCTCAAAAAGTCTTGGCGCCAAAAGGGAAGCACAACATTGGCAAAGTAACTAGCGGGGAAAGGGGTACTTTGGTGATTACTTGTGCCATTGTATGTGCTGCAGGACAAGCATTACCTCCGTTTCTCGTTTTCCCAAGGAAAAAATACAAAGATATAATGTTGCATGGTGCTCCTCCAGGGTCCCTCGGCCTTGCGACTCCAACTGGGTGGATGAATGCGGAACTGTTTGTTCAGGTCATGCAACATTTTATTAAACAATACCTCAGCAAGCCGTGAAAATCCTGCGCTTTTAATATTTGATAACTATGAATCTCACCTTAGTATTGAAGCTTTGAATTTAGCCAAAGAATCTGGGGTAACAGTTCTAACGTTGCACCCTCATACAATTGCAAAGATGCAGCCACTTGATGTGGGCTTAAACAGCCCCTTCAAAGTATATTACAATAGCGCTGTGGATTCATGATTGATGAAGAATCCTGGTAAACCAATGACTATCTATAATGTCGCTGAGTGCGTAAGCCAGGCATGTACGAAATCAATGACGCCAATAAATATAGCATCTGCTTTCAAAAAGTGTGGGATTTTCCCGTATGATGCAGACATTTTCTCCGAAATTGATTTCATGCCGTCATCAGTTACTGACAGAGATCAACCAGCAGGGCCGTCTTCATCTACTGATGCTCCTGATGAACTGCAAAACAGACAAAATGTTGCTAGTCCCTCATCAGATAGGACACGTGCTGATAGTTTATCTATATTGGAACCTATGGATGAGTCTACGATCGAAGATGTTCCTGAAATGACACCTCCTAATAAAAAAGATTCTGCGAGTTCCGGACCTAAATTCAAAACTCCTGAAGAGTTTATGCCTGCTTTAAAGGCTGGTCCGCAGACTGGAAATCGTCAAGCAAGAAAGCTCGGGAAAAGCATGGTTGCAAGTGATACTCCAGAGAAAGACCAGATAGCTAAAGAATCTCAATTAAGGAAATTAGCGGCAAAAGTAATGAAGCGACCTGTTTTATCTCATAAAAAAGGAAAAAAGAAACCACAAAAGACTAAAATTGAATCAGATCCTGAAACCAGTACCGATGATGATGAGGAAATATTATGCCTTAGTGAAACTGATTTAAGTGGACTAGACGATGAAGAAGAACTTGATGAGGATGGCCTGCCTTTGATTACGAAAAATTTCAAAAAGCTTGAGCGTCTACCTAGGTTTTATTGGACAGTAAGAAACGGAAGGTATATTATGCTGCAAAGATAATTGATGAAGTAAGTGCTAATAAATACGAGGTCCCGTTAATGAGATTGAAAGTGAAAGACAAATGATGAAATCCCAAATGCCATTAGAACCTGATATGTCAGAAATTCATAAAGATGAGATAAAAATAATTCTTCCTCCACCGCAAATAAATGGGACGAAAAGCCGCAATTTATTTTATGTTTTCCCAGTTCGCGTGTCACCAAATTTAAAGTTGCGTTAAATTTTCATTCCTAATAATTGCGATTTTCGGGATTTTTATAATATAATAATGTAACTATTACTTAATATTTGTGATTATAAGACTCATTATGTAACAGTGGCGAAGCGTCACGTAAATAAATAGACAAGCCGGAGCAAAAAAAGGTGTATGGCGTGTGTGCTTGTTTGCCCCTTCCATGACATGAATAAATAAACCTAATAAAATGGATGTCGTCTTTTTACTTCCTGGAAATCAGTGCTAAAATGTACCGTGCGGTAACTGTTTCTACATACGATCCGACCGAATCAATTAAGTTTCATTAAATTTCGATTATCTACGTTCCACTTTACGATTGTGGGGGGCCTCAAAATGATTACCAAAAAAAGTTTCTATTTACTGTTTCCACACTCATGTAATAATATACAACTCTGTATATAGTATATAACATCTCGCTCTGAGCATGTTTCCAAGCTAAATTAATTCATTTTTGATATCAGATATCAGGTTTGCAGATTCTGAAAACCGGTTTGATCCTAAACACTGCTAGAATCCAAATAAAAATTAAATTAAATTAATTTGCAACTACCAGTGAGCCAATTGTATTTAAGTATCATATAATTAGCTGTGGTGTGGAAGTGTTTGTTATGATGTCTGTGCGAGCGCGTCCTAACTTAATCACAGGTTCTTTATTTTCAAAGGGTAACTTAACTATGAAAAACATGTTAGTTTATTAAGTAAGGTAATCTGTAAAACAATGCGGCGGTACTTTGAATAATACTTACTTACAGACAAAAATATTTAAGAACCACGAATATAACCTAATAGATAGAAGCAAGTAATCAAAACCAATAGGTACCTATACCTTGTCTGTTTAAGAGAGTTAGCAAAGCGTTGTCTCTGTTGCACTTTTGTATGAAAATGAAAGGGACAAGAAACTGCCAGTGGGCGTCAACAATCGCACGTCGATGGCGGGCTCGGCTTACATGCCGCTCGTTGGAATATTCGTAATAATTCTCGTGATTTTTGTTTGTAGTTAGAGGCACCTCAAATAGTTAAGTTATTGATAACATGACATTGTCATGTCATGTTTATTCATCTATAAATCCTAATTATGTAATTTAAAGAAGTAGATAATAATATTTAAATATGTGCCCTGCAGTGCAGTGGGACTATACTATATAGGCTATACAAGTACAAGTATGGGTGATGATGGGAAAGAGAAGTAGTAGGTAGGTATATATATACATAGAAATAAAACTACTTCTTTTTATAAATATATATTTAATCCGTATCCGAATCATATTCGACATGAATGATAAATCTCTCGGTTTCCGCCGTTGTTCTCATTTTTGGTTCTATTACCTCTACCACGTGTCGGATGCATTGTTTCCACGTCTCAGAATTAACTCTATCAATGGCTTCTTGCAGTAACTGCTTTACTTGTGCTAATTTAAATGTTCTGTTATTAGCTGCTACGTACCCCTTCACTTGTGACCAAATCAGCTCTATAGGATTCAGCTCGCAGTGGTAGGGGGGTAAGCGTAGCACAGTTTTATTTTTCAATCTTGCCATTTCGTCAATGACAAACGCCTCGTACCTACTTTTGTGAGCTGTAGCGATAGTCAACAGATTTTTTTTTGTCATTTTAATTTCTGGCAATAAATTCTTTTCTTTGAGCCAATTGATAATCTCTTCCTTTTTTGAAGCGGTGTTTGGTATTTTTTCTAATTTTCTAGAATGGTACGGGGCGTTGTCTATTACGATTACTGAGTCGTTTGGGATTTCATCCAGCACCTTCGAGAACCATTGTTCAAACACCTGCGAATTCATGTCTTCATGATAATCTCCCTGTTTTTTTGATTCGAATACTAAAAGTCCTCCTTCGACAAATCCCTCTTCGCTTCCGATGTGTGTAATTATCAATCGCTTCCCTTTACCTAGAAAACAAAAATGCATAATGAGATAAGGAAAAAAAACTATTGTTTGTTTGCACGTGCAAAGTTTATTGTTTCGACCGGGCGTTATCAACAGCTGCAGCTGCAATTTACACCATATAAAAGGATTTACTCATGACTCATTCTATTGTAATGATAAATATGAAGTTTTACTACGTACTCATTAACACTTATGATAAATAACCTACCTGATGGATTCTTTAAGCCAACAGATAAACCATTCAGCATTGCATCTCTTGCGTTTGATATTGTCGTGTCAACCCATATCATGCTTTTCGTATGTCCCTCGTTCACCCAGGTCTCATCCAAATAAAAAAAAATTTTATTCGAGTCTCTTGCTTCTTTTATCGATTTTAAATAATTTCGCCTCCAATGTTGTAAATCTTCTCGATCATTTAGCATACTGTTGCGATTTCTTTTCTTAAACTTGAATCCCATGTTTGATAATAATTTGTGTAGTGTCGTCCGCTTATAATGTCCGAGATTTGTATCTTCGTTGACAACACCCAATATTTTGTTTAATGATGGAATTTCATTTCGTGAAAAAAAACCATGCACAATTCTCCTCAATGCGTTTTTAGTGAAGTTGTCAGTTTTGCTAATAACAGATTTCCTTGTCTTTGCCTTCTTAGGCGATTTAAGGATTCCACTTGTCTGCTTTTCCTTCACAATTCTGTACACAGATACCCAGTGAATGCCTAATGATGAGGCAATTGTTTTTGCAATCTCATTGTGTGAAGCGTGTGGAAAAAAGTATCGTACAAGTTTTGTACCATTATCTTCTCTTGTGACGAGAAATGCCTTAAACACCTTCTTTTCGTCACATTTGACGGGTTTTCCATATTTTAACAAAAAATAGTCCAATAACAAGCCGAGTCACAGAAGAAGCAGAAAACAGTCCGATAAACAAGCCGAGTCACAGGTTAAATAAGAAACAGTCCAATAAACGAGCCGAGTCACAGGTTAAACGGGAAACAGTCCAATAAACGAGCCAGGTAAAAAATTGTAATCAAAGATAAGCACTTGAAAGCGTCCGCACCGTACGAGCGACAGATGTTGACTAAACTTTGACAGGCATGTAAACCTACCTTGTGCCTGTGCATCGTCCTTATCGCTGACCAATTACGTGAATTCTCTGTTTTCTAGTACTAACTCTCTTAAACAGACAAGGTATAACTAAGAAAGGTAGAAACAAGCCTCCGTCGTCGCAACGAAATGCCAAATTATAACATAATCCAAACAGTACAACAATCACAGAACACTCAGCGAGCTAAATTTCACTAGTTAAAACCCAATTCAGTCTCATAAAACACTATATTTAACACAAATTAACCAAAACTTAAAAACAAACGCCTATTTTGGCGCGAGCCGCGCGGGCGAACGCGAAAGTAATGGCGTAAAAAAGGATGCAAAATTATTATTATTAGAGGTCACGTGCGACGGCGACACGGCGCTATTTGGGAAAAGAAAGTTAATACATGCTCTTAAAGCTTAAAATTGGATGAAATAAGCCGGTGTGAGATTTCGGATCACCGAGAAAATCAGAGTGAGAAACACTCTGATTTTTATTACGTCTCACGTGTCGCTGTGTCTGTATGCAAGTTCGAAGCGCTAGGAAAATGTTTGAATGTGTTAGTGTAGGTCCGGCGGTGCATTACCGGATTGTATAGCGATTTTAATTGTAGGTGTAAGTTCGAGCGCAGTGAAATGTAACTGAGCGTGTGTGCGTATGTACGAATTATTGTAATTGTTTGTTTCTTTCTGGTAATATAGGTAAGTGAATGTGTGCGAGCGAGTGCTGCGATAGATTTCGGCTTGCTCATGCGTTTTGTTCATGCATCGTATTATGAAGATGGTAACGCAAGGTAAAGCTTTAGTATACCGGGTTACTTTCGGTTTTACGTTTTGTTTGTATATCTACTGTATACATAGGAATTTCTAGGCAACACGGCAGGAATGGGCATGTAAAGGACGCTTCGCTACTGTTATGTAGGTAAACATCTAAATAATCTTACCTAAGCAATTAATGCTTATTAAGAGCTAACTGTTGATTATATTATAGTCATTACTGTCATAGGTAACGAGTCGTATATCATATTTGTGATTTTGTAATTTTGTGACTGATTAATCTTTAAGTCGGTATGTTTCTAAAGAATCTTAGACATTATTGCCTAAAATATGGGTAATTGTTGACTGTAAATCGTTATTTCTTGTCATAAGTAACTAGATTTTTGTTGTTTTGCGACTGATTAAACTTTAATTTTGTTTAAAAAAATAATTTTTATTAGACATTATAGCTAATATACGAATTGTTGATTGTAAGACGTTATTTCCTATTAAATTAGGTAATGCCTATTTGTGATTTTTGTATTTTTGCCAATATAAGTCTATATTAATAACCGCGTTTCATTGTTGGACACAAGGCGTTTCATTGTGTACACATGGGTGTACACAATGAAACAATTCACTTTTTTTTTAAATCCTTATAATTGGTAATGTGTCTACGTTTTTAAGGAAACAATAAATGTCATAGACTACCTTCCTCTAAAAAACGGAATCCATGCTTGCAAAAATGAGAGAAATATGAGACTGAATTTTTGGTGTTTCAATGTTGAACACTGCACCCTACCTGTCAAATCTATTAAAAAAAACACCATTCCTTATTGCATAAATAATCAAAACAAATAACTGAAGATAAACAATTAACAAATGCAACTCTCAAAGAATGTATACAACCGTCTCAAGAAAATCTACAACCGAAGGTAACAGGACCGGTATTCTAGGCGCTACAAACCATATCGTGTTTGATCTGTTATCGTATTGTCAACGTTTTGATAGCTCTTATTTCCTTGACAGTAATTGCGGCTGACGTCAAAAAACAATACCGTAACAGGTCAAATACGACATGGTTTTTACCACCGGGAATGGAGGCCCAGGACATGTAGCAAGTGGAAAACAATTTGATCAAACCATTTTGTTGGCTACGGTACTGGTGGACGTCACGTCGAATTCAGGTCGGTTACACGTCTTCCGTTCGCTCATTGATTAACGGTCTGAGGCGTCCTTTATGAATGCACGAGTGGTCAAGTGGTTGGGTCTTAGGAAGACTGAAATCAGTGGCGCCGTCTCTGATGTTGGTGAAGGTAACTATGTGTCTCTTAAACAATCAGTAAAATTACAAATTAAATAAACATAAGATTTACATTTCATTTTAAGTGTTAATGCATATGTGTTAAAGTCCTTAACACTACTACCTTCAACGTACCGGGTAGGATAGATATCCTTTTTGGGGCAGACGTTTTTGGTAAGATTATAGATACAGGTTTGATGAGAGGGCCGGGCAACGTAGTCGCTCAGCTATCTCATTTAGAGTGGATTTTGTCAGGGAATATTGATCTTGCAGGATACAGAACATCACAAGTTTTCATATCACACGACAAGTGGAAGAAGACAACAATCTACTATGAAAATTCTAGGAAATAGAAACTGAACTTTACACGACCAATAAAGCTTGGTCCAAGGAGGAAGAAAGATGTAAAGAAATCTACAATAACACAACGACGCGAGACGCCACAGGTAGATATGAAGTACACACTTACCTTTGAAACAAACTGTTGAAGAAACAGTCAAGCAGTACGGGAATACAAAACAGCAAGCGATTAGAAGATTTACTATGCTAGAAAAAAGGTTTGAAAAAAATATATTTAAAGACAGAATATAAAAAAGTTATATAGGAGGACGTGGAGTTGGGACACATAAAAAAGGTTGATAGAGAGAAAGCGTGCGAAGCTATGTACCTAGCTCATCATGCTGTTATAAGAGAAGACAAGGACACTTCAAAGGTTCGAGTGGTTTTCGACGCCTCAGCTAAAGGCACCAACGGATGTTCCTTAAACAACAGCATGATGACAGGACCTACAATACAACCTGACTTTCGCAGCTTAATCAGTCGCTGGAGATCACACAAAATCTGTGTAATAGGTGTCATGGTCACGATGTATCAACAAGTGAGAATGGTAGACAAACACACAGACTTACAACATTTTTTTTGGCGTGATCTAAGAAAATTGAAAGTTACCAACTATGAACGGTGACATTTGGAACCGCAACTGCCCCATACCTGCCTGTGCAAACAGTGTACGCTTGGCTGATGACGAAATTCAAAGATACCCACGCGGAGCAGCCATAGTGAAGGATTCGTTCTATATGGATGACTTGATGACAGGACACGAAGACCTTACTGAAATAAAAAATATATGTTATGAAATAAATAAATTATGAACAGCGGGAGGTTTTCAAATGAAAAAGTGGTCCAGCAACTGTGAAAAACTACTGGAGGCCTTGCAACACGGAGCGGAGAAACTGGAACGAGAAAGAAAAGAGATTAAATTAGACAAAATAATAAAAATAGTTTGACTCATCTGGGATAGAAATGATGACAGTTTCACGATTTTAGTTAATTTATAGAAAGCAGAACTCCTGTAACAAAAAGGGTAATATTGTCTGATGTGGCTAGTGTATTTGACCCTTTTACATGGCTATCACCCGTAATAATAACTGCCGAAATCATGATTCAGAAACTGTGGCTCTCTAGTCTGGGTTAAGATGATGAGCTACCCATTGAGCTAGTCAATGAGTGGATGAGTTACCGAGAAAGTCTCCCTGAGTTACAGACTCTTGAACTCCCACGCTGGATAAAGACTACATTTCGTTGCAAGGAGGTTCAGCTCCACGGATTCTCTGATGCTTCCGCTGCAGCTATGGCAGCCGTGGTATATGTAAGAGTCATAGACGAAAGAGAGGACGTACATGTTAGCATGTTGGCGTCCAAGACAAGAGTGGCACCCCTTAAACAATTATCGATACCTCGGCTGGAACTCTGTGCCGCGTTGTTGCTAGCAAAGCTAATGCATGAGCACTCTGATTTGGTGAAAATACATATGAACGAATTATACGCTTGGACTGATTCTATGGTCGTTTTATCATGGCTGCAGTCTCAGCCAAGTCGATGGCAAGTGTTTGTTGGGTTTCAGATATAATTCAGCAAATCGATAATGATAGGTGGAGGCATGTTGTATCAGCAGACAATCCTGCGGAATTTGCGTCTAGAGGCGTGAAAGCTAGCGAATTAGACTAAATGAGCTTTGGTAGTTTTGTCTAAAATGGCTACAACTCAAAGATACAGAATTCGAGAGAAATAGCACAATCCTTCAAACCAATCTGGAAACCTAAAAAGACATTCCACATAATTACAGATGACTTAACACAGACAGTGACACCTATTTGGGAAAGATTTTGGTCAATAAAAAAATTGCGAAGAGTATTGGCTTCGTGTAAAAGATTATTCCATATCAAAAAGGAAAATAGATCAAAGGAAGTACTTACGGTTACAGAAATGAATAACGTAGAAACAATGTACGTAAAATATTATCAAAATTTAGTTTATAATGAAGAGATTAATGATCTTCCAAAAAGTGGAAAGATAAGAAATAAAAGTTCATTGATAAATCTTACACCCTATTTAGATGAGTACAATTTGTTGAGGGTTGGAGGCCGATTGAGCAAAGCAGAACTGTCAGAAGAGTTTAAACATCAGATTTTTATCCCTGGCAAGCAGCATATTTCTAAACTGATAATAACCGAAGCGCACACAAAAACCTTACACGGAACTATCCTACTCAGACCATTTCATATGTCCGAAGCAAGTAGTGGGTTATTGGCTTTAAGTCAGCTGTTCGAGAGTTTATTCGAAACTGCACAGTCTGTATAAAGGATAAGGCTTTGACTAAACAACAGCTGATGGGGCAGTTACCTGTCCCGACAGTAACTCCACAGCGTGCATTTTACAACAGTGGTGTTGATTATGCCGGCCCTGTGTATTTAAGGACATCCAAGGATCGAGGTCACAAGGCAACGTTATTTAGTAGCCGAGATATTGAAAATATACTTATATTTAAAAATGGCTGTCATGAAATCTCTAAGACTGCTAACGGAGGATTTAGATCTTACCAAAAATTTAAAGCTGAGTACCTACCTAACTAGCACCTGGAAAAAAATCGGTGCTTTTGTCCGGTGTGTCCTCATTAGTGACAAATTTGACCTACAGCGATAAAGTAGCATGAGGTCGAAATATTAGCTGGTGTCTTATTTAGGGACCAATTCAAACAGCATGCTAAAGAACCAGAACTCTGCAAAAGCCTTTAGAGCTAGGAGCGTTGGTTGTACATTCTTAGTACTTACTGGAACACTGTAAAATATTTGTCCATTGCATTAAGTATATGACTCAAAATGTCTTCATAATAAGGTCGTATACATAAGTATGTTTTTTCATAAAACCTAACATAACATAAGTTATAATGAATAATTGAAAACCCTAAATATGTTTAATAATTTAGACACCTATTTTGAAATTCCATGTGATTTAGAAACGAAGATATTGAAAATATACTAGTGTTTCAACAAAATGGCCGTAATAAAATTTACGATAGTCGACGGAGCAGCTGGTTCCTATCAAAAATAGAAACTGACAATAGAAAATGACAGTTCAAAATAAATTATAAAAAGGTACAGTTAAAAATCAGTTTTGTGAATGTTATTAAATAACACGAGTTCTAATAAATATAAATATTTTAAGCAGTCAAAAATTTACAGATTTGTCTCCACCTTTGAAAAAAACTTAAGTGACTATCTCAAACATTAAAAAATCAGAACTAAACCACCTGCGACACTAAGAAATCGGAGGACTTGGACTAAAGGGTCCACCGCCGAAAAGTTTCAAGAGACTGCTCTCCGAAAGAACAGGTTAGGTCAAGAAATACAAAACAAAATGTAGCTCTCTATGAGAGCAATAGGTACATCAAATATTGGTCTAAGATCCGAATAAGAGACGACCGTCACCCAGTTGTTTATTCGATAAAAAACTCCAATTCCAATGATCAGTCCCAACCAACACGGCTTTGTCAAGGATCGCTCCACTACTTCTTATCTCTTGTTATACACTCACAAACTATCTTCTGTCTTTAATGAAAGGTCTCAGGTCGACGCTATATACACAGATTTTGCGAAAGCCTTCGACAGAGTCAACCACAGTATCCTCTGTCTCAAAGCAGGTAGTCTTGGTATACATGGATCCTTGCTTCGCTGGCTTCATTCTTATCTCACGAATAGATCTCAACTTGTAACAGTGTATGGGTTTGAATCTGTACCAATTATAGTGTGTTCTGGTATTCCACAGGGGTCTAACTTGGAACCTCTTCTCTTCCTAATGTTTATAAATGACATCCTAGATAAATTCACCTGCGGCTGCTTAACCTATGCTGATGACATAAAGCTATATGAGAAAATTGAAACCATTGATCACTGTCATAGGCTGCAGTCAAATGTAAATATGCTTGAGAAATGGTGTGATGATAACAAGATGTGTTTAAATATAGGAAAATGCCACGTCATTACTTTTTCGAAGAAAAAATCAACTCTTTAGTTTAATTACGTTTCAAAAGATGCCTGTTTGAATAGAGTCACTGTTGTTAGGGATCTAGGTGTGTGCTTTGATACTACTCTTTCTTTTCGTACTCATTACGATTCCATCATACCAAAGGCTAATAAAGTACTGGAATTTATATTTAGAATTGCCAAGCCATTTAGAAATCCCAACAGCATTATCATATTGTATAGCGCTTTAGTTAGGAGTATATTGGAGTTTAGTTCTGTGATATGGTCGCCTCTTTATAAAATTCATGTTGAGAGGATTGAATCGGTTCAAAAAAGATTTCTTCGGCAGCTTAGCTCTAAGTTTGGACTTAGAACGACTCTCTCAACATACAAAAGGCGGCTAGAACATTTTAAACTTAATTCCCTTACAAAACGTCGTCTTATGAATGATCTTGCTATAGCACACAAAATTAATAATCATAAAATAGACTCTTCTCATTTGTTGTCCCAGTTTTTGTTAAAGGCTGCCAGGCCGAGTCGTATACCTCAACTGTTTTCTATACCACTTGTTAGAAATAATGTATTTTATAATGATCCTCTGGTACGTATGGCTAGTTTGTATAACCAACTGTTAAAAGAGAATAATAATTTAGATATACATTACCAGAAAATTGGTCCTTTTATGTTTATAGTTAAAACAGGTAATAAACAGATCAAATTATGTTATACTGATGCGGACAGCTTAATGTATTTCACATCAGTTAGCAAACAACCCATTCAACTTGGCGCACAAAAAATAGTCCACATTTTCACGTTGTATTTATGAGAGATGAATTACCAGAAGTGGCGTGACCGATAAAATTTGGCGTTATCAATTTAGATTAATCTGGAAATTCTGGTAGGTACTCGTCGGGTTATGGAAAAGTTAATGATTACATTGAATATTTTGGCAGTGGAAAGTTCTTAAAGATACTGTCTTTTAAACTTTCAGTTAGTATTAAGAAATTATCTCCCTGAAGCTTATTTAAAGCGATATCTTTTTCAATGTTGTCTACACGATTCAACAAACTCGAAGTTAGCTTTTCCAAACTTAACACTGTATTACGATTGTCCTCGACATGTTCTTTATTCGCAAAATTTGACACTCTAGGTTCATTTATAGATTTTATTTTAATGACTTCTATTTGACAACAATCAACTGAATGATATTTACTTTTCTCGATACTCATGTCTAATGCTCCTCAGAGCATTAAGTGCAATGATAGCAATAGGCGATGTTTTATTGTTTTATTATACCAGCTTCTTTTAATTCTTCGATAATAGATACGATTTCATTATCATGATTACTGTTACCGGCACTTTTAGATGCAAATAATAGTTTGAGTCTTTCAATTAAGTCATTCGGGTCATCCCAATAAACATAATCAGTATTTTTCTTGTACTTTTTTAATAAAGGCAAGAAACCACCGCTTTTTTAATTTCGTTAATTGTTCTGGGAAATCCTGATTTGCATCATTAAGCTGTGAAAATAAAGGTTTTATAATGTGACGGTATTTTGAACCTTTGTCCCCCTTCAATGGTCCGCTAGGATTGAAGTCTCGTTTGTGTGCGTTAGTATTAATTAGTATTTCTTTATACTCAATTTTGTCTTGTTCTCTTACAATGTCAAGATTAGGTTTATTGCGTAATAAAAGTTCCTTTAAACCCTCTGTTAGTTTATAGTTTTTATTTTTAATGATAACCATATATTTTTTCCCCGTGTACTGGTACACGAGTGTAGTGTCCTTTTTAAAATCCATTTTAAAAACTCAGGTTAATCTTCGCCATCAGACAGCTAGAAATTAGTCATTAGATTTTCTAAACAAACTGAAAACAGCGCTCTCTCTGGAAAACATTGACAACTATTTAAACGATTAGACATTAAAATTTGACAGATCAATTCTGAGCGACTAGCGGAAATATAGGTTCACTTTGAGTTACCTAGATGGCGCTGAGGTGTGAAATAAAAGAAATTAATAATATGAATTAAAACAGATCATTCTAATTAGAATTTAGGAAATAAATAGATTTATTTCGTTATGTTAGTAAAATAAATTAAAGAGGGAAGGTTTACACAAATTATTTTGTAGTGAAGTAACATTATAGTTGTGTAACCTAATAAAGAAAGATCGAATTGGCTGGAAGTTGAATAAAAAAAGAAATGACGGCTATAATGCTAAGGAGAGTAGGAGACAAGTTCAAAGTATAATGAACTAGACGATTAGACATTTAAAATTGACAGGTTAATTCTCAGCGACTAGCGGAGAAATGGGTTCACTTTGAATTACCTAGATGGCGCTGTGGTGCAAGCAAAGGAAATGGTTGAAATTAAATAAAAACAGATCATTCTAATTAGAATTTAGAAATAAATAAATTTGTTTCGTTATGTTAGTAAAATAAATTAAAGAGGGAAAGTTTGCACAAATTATTTTGTAATAAAGAATTGGCTGGAAGTTGAATTAAAAAAGAATTGACGGTTATAATGCTAAAGAGAGTAGGAGACAAGTTCAAAGTATAATGAACTAAACGATTAGACATTTAAAATTGACAGGTTAATTCTGGGCGACTAGCAGAGAAATGGGTTCACTTTGAATTACCTAGATGGCGCTGTGGAGCAAGCGAAGGAAATGGTTGAAATTAAATAAAAAAACAGATCATTCTAATTAGAATTTAGGAAATAAATAGGTCTATTTCATTATGTTAGTAAGATAAATTAAAGAGGAAAGAATTGCACAAATTATTTTGTAATGAGGTAACATTATAGTTGTAAAACCTAATAAATAAGGATCGAAGAGGCTGGAAGTTGAAAAAAAAAAAAGAAGAATTATGACCGCTATGTTGCTAAAATGAGTAGGGGTCAAATTCAAAGGATAATGAACTTTGTTTGTTACATGTTATGTTAGAATAATCATTGTCATTAGAAAAGTAAATGCATTATTGCGGGAAAATTTCTGCGCATCCCAGCTTCTCTATACGCAGGGACGCTAGAGAGACGCTAATATGAGGAGAGATGAGTTCAAACGAAAGTGAGCTTTATTTGTTACTTGAAATGATGAAATAGACACTAAAGTTGAATAATTGAAATTTCTTTTGCGGGAAAAGTTTACACATCCAAGCGATCTTATACGCAGGTTTCATACAGCGGGGCCGAAAATTAGGGGTTTCTACGCATGCTCAGGGTTTTCTATATAAAGTCTGGCGAGGGTCTGAGCGGGGCTTTTTTATTCCGGTCGTCGAAGGGGTGAGTTGATATTTTGCTGAGAGGTGTCACGTATCGTCCATTTTTGCCTTGTTGGTTTTTATTTATTTGTGTTGTGCTCGTATTATTATAGGTGATATTATTTTGTTCGTCGCTTCACGTTGCGTTCGAGTAACGCTACAAGTTAACGATTATCGCTACACAGGAATGTTGTAGTCGACTTTCTTTTGCTAAGATTGTGAGAATGTTTTAATAACTGGTGTTTGTGTGTTCCGGGATTGTTTTAACATGTTTATTAACCTTCTTTTGTTTTCCAGAACTCTGTAACGACGCCACAAATGGTAGTCGGTTACGCAGAGCTCCAGGCAGTTGTAGTTTACGAAAATGAATACCTACACTCACATTTTGGTTGTGAGTTGAGACCTGAAGATTTCCACAATCAGGAAATGGACGGTTTTAACTCATTAACTGAGTGAGTTTGGAAGGTACGCGTACAAGGTTTCCTGATACCTTTATTCGGTATATCAGGCTCTGCTGTTGGTACTTTTCATGGTTTCTCTCCAGGGCCCGTAGAAGTGGATCCGAAATCAGTTTGCGATTGTTGTGTGGCCATCTAAAGTACCTTTGGCATTGATCCCCTTATTTATATATGTATATATAGACCACTGTAGGTATTTTCCCCACCTGGAAGCCAACTAAAGGCTAGAAATAGCCGGTTGAAGGGTCTTAGGACTACACACAGGAAGTTTTACTTCCGAAATCGAGGTTATGTTAGGTCTTAGTTGGTCTAGCAAAGGTTTTCTTACACCGGAATTCCTTTACACTACTCACACGTTTAACGTAACTGTAAAAGTCATTTTGGACTTTTAATTGCTCTAAAACAATAGATTAATAGGTGGTTAGGGGTTATAGGTAGTCAGTAGCTTTTCCTTTACACCGAGGTAAGCTTATAAACACGTTATGTGACTAGCTAGGTATATGTAGACAAAGTTTGTTCTACTACTGGCATAGTAAAACAAGCTCTGTCGACGTAAGAATTATAAATATTGAACCGAGAAGACTTAAATTAGCCTTCTAAAGCCAATAGGAAAATTAGGAACTAGTAATAATTAATTCATGTTAGAAAAGTAATCCTTTTAAATTAAATTCATATTAGGCAAATATTCAATCTAGGGTATCGAAACTTACTTATTGAATGTAATCTTGATAGTCTGTGGTTAGGTCTATCTATACTTGTCAGAAACGTCAAATTCTAAGACCGTCCGTCTAGTTAGAAAATAACTAAAGCGCTAGGCTGCGGAGTATGTATGTTGTCCGATAAACCCGTGTTGGTATGATTAGGGAGTTCATTTAACATGAAAGGTATTGTAGTGGTTATAATTAGCAGATAGGTAGAGATTTAAGTTTAAGAAGCATTCGCGTCTAACCTTAGTGATAAACCTAGGCGGCTAACTAGGGAGACGCCCGCAAACATGTTTTATCAGTTAGTGTGTATAAAAAGAGTTCACGTTAAAACTGTCCCAAACGAATAAAAGTAATAAGTTAGCTATGTGTATTTAATTTACACAAGGTTGTTGTCATAGAGGTCATCTAAGCACGTAACGAAACTTATTAGTCTACGGTATTATTATTAACTTTCTAGGATAGTAAGGGTAAATTAAAGAGTTCACGTTAAAACTGTCTCAAACGAATAAAAGTAATTAGTTAGCTATGTGTATTTACACCAGGTTGTTGTCATAGAAGTCATCTAAGCACAACGAGAGTCTATGGTATTATTATTAACTTTCTAGGATAGTAAGGCTAAATGAGTACGGTTACATACCTGCTAAAAGAAAAGCTAGGCTTATCATATTTAGATATTATTCCGAAGAGGTTCTAGTTGTAAGAATTAAATCGTCATCATTATAAGCTATACATTATCTTTAAACATCAGGTAAAGCAAATAAATCTAGGTTAACGTAGTCCTTTTGTATAGGTAAAATTCAAAGTGATACTTACGAGTTGGTCTGTCCTTTCAATAAACCTTTAACAGCTATAGATGTGCGGTACATACCTAGCTACGGCTTACTGTCTCTGTCCAAGGACAATCAGTGGTCACTGTACTTACACATATGCTTAGTTGTTGTCTGATGGAACCCTAGTGTTGAGTATACACTATGTAGTTCAAGAACACACCACCTTTGTGAGAATATTAAGGTTATTAAAGAAGTTATTTAGCAATAAAACCAAAGGGCTACTAATTTAGTTAAATTAAGAGTTGAAACAGGATATCTGAAAGCGCAGTAAATCAATTATAGGGCTACTTACTAGGGCTAATTAATTTTAGATATAATTTAGTGTTGGCAACTTCAGTGAAGTAGATGGTATATGTAAAATTTAAACACAATAGTGTCTCAGACTAAGTTATGAATGGTGAGGAAACACTAATTCATTATTTTATTAAATTTTAAACTAAACAGTTTATGTACTAGGGATATAGTACTGAAATTGAATTATAGTAATCTGAGTGATTCAATAATTCATACTACAATCCAGAGTATAAAGGTTGTAGAACCCGCCTAGTAGGGTTACATTTACATGATAATTACAGTAGGTATACTACTAAATAGTTTGGTAGTTATGACTATCAATTATAGAGAAAGACACACAAAGTTTGTCATAGGCATATTGAGTTTAATTCTATAAGTAAGAAGTAACAGGCTAAGAAATAAGAATAAAGCCTAAAACTAAGCATTGATATTATATTGTTTTAATATATTATTTTGTGTTCAAAAGTAAAATGAATAATTGAATTAAATAGTTTAATCCTTTGAGTTTGTCTCGGTCTCTCTTCTCAAAGGATCCTTTTGGAGAGACTAGTAGAATCAAGTTTACCTAATTGACTAGAATTAGTCTACTAAATTTAACACTAATAGAATAATGTGTTATACTAAATAATAAAAGATATATTAGTGGGCGGGCTCTGAGGTTATGGTTGAAGAGCAGCGGAATGGCGAGAGATGGAGCCATTCCTTTAACCGCTAATATATTATTGCCATTTTATGAAAGGTCATCTAGTAAGATATTTGAATTAAACCAAGAGTTTGTTCTTAGTTATATAATTAATATCTGAGGCTTCAAGTAATATTCTAAGTCGCTTAATAGATATTATGTTTCAACAGAAGAATGATTATGGTTTATGATAAGACTTCTATATTCATGCTAGCTATAACTCTGTTCCTTGGTTAATAATACAAAGTTAGGTTAATTAATCCTTTCCAGTTGACTATTATAATAATTTGAACCTTATTTCCATTAGAAAATTTTATTAATACAATTCTATACTGAATAGTTAATGATTTTAGTTTTGATTTATCAATATATAGATGTTAGCAAGCACTTTTAATGGTATTCTCTAATAGTAAACAGTAGAAAGGAGTAATTAGGTACTTCATAATAGACTAGTAATAATGATCTCTCGCTCATTAAAGTTCTTTGGTTTACTATTCGGTTCACAAGGTAGGGTTCTATTAGACGATCATGAGGCCAACTTAGTTAAAGTAGGTTAAGTTAAATAAATGAGGCAACTTAGAAAATAATAATAATTTTAAAACTGTATTTTTGGGGGGTCAGTACACCCGCATCATTATTTGTTGATGACAAACGTACATCTATGTTTCCCATCATGAGCTTCTTGTTCTCGCTCCGAATACCGAATGGAACGTTAATGTTGTCATAAATATTAAGCATATCTTCTTTTTTAAGAGACAATAGTGTATCATTATTTTGCTTTCGCAAACTACCATCTGCTAAATCATAATACTCTGAGCACTTACTAGAATCAGTCTTGATTATGTCTCTAAAATTTTCGTATTCTATAGAAGAATCCAAGTCATTAAAAAAGTTTTGAAATGTTTAATTCAGGACGATCCGAGCCATTCACTTTTATCAGAGTTTCTAGAGGATCTGTAATAGGCTTGAATACTTTCTTAAATTTAAGATTAGCTGCATCCTCTTCATTTTGAATCATCTTTATTTTATTTTTTATGTTTTCAACAGATTTAATTAGTTGTTCTTTTACATTTGTCTCCATCGCAATGACTGTTTAATACTAATACTCATCATCTAGTGACATATTTTAAGCTTTGAATAAGTATTTATGAGAAGCCTTAAAATGGATAAATATGTCAAATCCTTTTCTATACCTTCCTTTATCAATAGCACAATCTTTATTAATCAGCAGGAAGTTGAACTGATCATGCCAAACAGCGGCACAAAGCTGTTTAAATTTTATCCACTCTACATCTGTATTGACAGGCTCATTGTATATGTATATGTTTTAAATTTGTATCATCTTGTTTGTAGTAAATTAAAAGATTAACGTTATCTCTAGTAAGCTGTTTTGGTATCTTTGAGTATGTTTGAGATAAATAAAAACAATCTATCCGTCTGTGTCTTCCCATGGCAAAGTAATTTCGTACGTTCACCTGATTTTCACACGCAACGTCATCGAAAATTATGATTGAATTGATCAAAGCATCATTAGGGTGAAGAACTTCTTTATTCTCATTGTATAAAAAGAATTCAGCTACTGGAATTTTCTGTATGATTTGTTTGTCTTAAGAAAATATACGTCGCTTGAAAGGCTGTCTTTGAATACAAATATATATGCTTAAACTTCAAACCGTTTTCATGTAACAATAAATTTAACATAACATTCGTTTTACCACAGTTAGAAGGTCCACATATTATGCATCGAATTGTGTTTGGTAACAGTGTGCTATGTTTGACTTTTTGTGAGCGATTTTCTATATCAATAGTTTTCACTTCTAAAGTTTGAGTTTGCTTGACGAATTTCATTGTGTAGTGTGAACTTAATTGAATTTTCCAAGTATTTATATACCACATAAAATTATGTTATTTGAAGTAAAATGTCATTATAAATTGGAACAGATTGTAAATGGTGGCATTACATTAAGATGTACGAAATCGTAGTTGGATTCCTTTATTTAGGTACATGATGAGTACCTAAAAGATAGAATAAGATTTAACCCTTCTTTTTCTATAATCCTTCCTTTTCTATAGAAATGCAGTTTGAACGTGATATGGTAATTGAATCGGCTTAGCCATAGCTAGAAAGTAAAAAACAGATCAATTCACTTCAACAGTTTATTATAATTATTCGTATTATTAATTATACATGTTCTTGCTGTAATACAATAATATAATAAAACAAATAAGAAATACCTATATTATTACATATACTAAAACTTAATTTTTTTCTTTTCGCTACTCAATCATCTATTAAATTTGATGTTAATGTAATTAATACCTCATTAATAACAAATTTAAAAATTAAAACAACAATCTGCATTTGTCATTACCGATAGTATTATTCATGAGTAAATATTTATTACACGTAACCAACATTCATAATAACCAAAGACGACTTTTACACTTTATTCATGAACAATACTTAATCATTTAAAATATCGTCTCACAATGACCCCATGGTAATGTATGTATTTGATCTCTCAAAACTTGTCTCTTATCATCACTTCTGTTCAATACTTGTTTGTCTACTTGTTGAGAATACAAAACATGTTTTATAGACCGTATCATGTTCATCTTACAACGAAGTTGTTTATCAGCTATCAATGCCATATTATAGTCATTTAGTGTTAAACGCTTAGAAATATATTTAGAGATGCCTTTTGCTTTTTTAATGGCACTGTTCTCACTTTTGATGCAATATAGTTTAGCCCTCAAACCTACAAATTCTGTTATTACATCACCTCCCATCTCGTCTTTGAATATGCCTTATTGATTGCAAAGTTTCTAGTGTCAAATTTAGAAATATCACGATACATCTCTTGATAAAAATCTTCTGTATAAATCAAGTACAACAGGCTGTCAGTATCTGTGTAGCACAGGTGTGCATCGTTTTTGAATTTATTTTTGATGTAGTCGTAATGAAACTGATATAGGTGTTGTTTCGCAAGCTCTAAAACTGTGAACCGATATAAATTGGTCTAAAACAATTTTTTCATGGTTTAACTGTATTCCCACAAAGTTTTCTGAAAATATAGTTACACTTTTAAAGTTAGGTTTGGAGATCAATTTTTCAGCTGTAAGATGTTTATTTGTTACATTTTCATTGTCTTTCCATTTAGTTACCAATTTTACATCGATTTGGTTACGATTATCTTGCAGTCTTTCCGAAAATTGCGTTATTGGATAATTTAAAATGGTTCTTTTCATATTCAGTTTTAGCTGCTTGACGAAGGGTTGTATTTAAGTCAATGTATTTTTTCAAATAATTTTCTTGCCTAAAACTAAGAATGCGGTGAATTTTATTTAAAACTAGACCATGTTTCAAACAATGTTTTAAGTTGGTGTAGTGAATAATGTAGTTAAATTTATCATAAAGATTTGCTATTAGCTTTGCACATTTACCACCGGGGGGGATGAACTTTTCTGCAGCGAACGGTAAGTCATTATGCTTACTATGCAAATGATCAGGGTATGCCAGGTCTACCTCCAAAATATAGCCATACTCATTGTTAGCAGGAATACTCATCACATCAATTGTTTCAATTTCATTTTGACTCAAAAATTTGAACTCTGATATAGGAAATCGTTGCATCATGGCGTAACCATAAAAGTTATTACAGTCAAGATAAATCAAATAACTAGACGGTTCAGCATCATTGAAATCAGACATATATTTATTATTTGCTTTGGCGTGTCGAAGGGAGCACTGTGCTAATCCTCCGCGTATTCCTTTTTCTAACATTTGATATATCTCTAAGTCGCTTATTAACTCTAATTCAACCTGAGTATACAGAAGCATTGCATCCCAACTTAAACTTGGGGAAGTGATGTAATACGCAAGATCTAGATTATAATAATGCAAACTAGTCATCCTAAACTTTTCGAAAATGTCACATAATAATAATACGTCAATTTTAAAATATAAGTCGGTATATTCACCTAGTGATTTTATATTAAAGACTTTCCATATTGTTCGCGCGCGTTCGTATTCAGCTTCAGTGATATGAATATCATTCAAACTGTAGTAGAAACAAGATTTTAGAGGAAGTTCGGTTTCGGAAAATTTTAAACAACTATTCATGTAATCATACGGGTAGACACCTTTTTTACACAATAAGTCACGACGATTTTTATCAGGAAACTCACGTGATAAATTGACAAAATCGTTTTCCGATAAACTTTTGCTTAACGCACCCAGACTTGAACTCATAAACTGATACGAATCAATGAATTTAATTTGAATAGAAAGAGTTGCTATCTGTTTTTATGTATTTTGTTATAGAAAGGTACTTTTCTTTAGTTTGAGGAATAATTTTAACGGAACCTTCTTGTTTTACTAACTCCTCAATAAATAAGTGAGAATCGTAACCTGATAAGTTATGAAAAACAACAGGTATGAATGGACATACTCTATGCATTAAGTTACAATGAGAGTGCGCCGGCCCTTTGTACATGGATGTAACATGATCATGATCCCGCACCTTGTCACCGAACAGATGTTGTTTATATATATGACAATATGTTGCGTTTTGATAAGATGACTCTTGTTCAGCAGTTAATGGGGTCATAGGTTTAACATTAGATAATATTTTATGTAATCGTTTTACATCCTTTATTATTCTCTTGACAAAATTTTCAACACAGTCTTCACCTCGATATGTCACAAATTTATTTAATTGATCATCATACGAGCAACATATATAATAAGCAAAACATGATGGGCGGTGTTTTTTCAAAATGTTAGTGTTTTCAGATATGTTTTCGGTGTGGTTGAGTTTCTGTTGTCTTTCATAATGTTCGAATTTTAAAACAGAATTTCTTTTAGGCAAAGTAACAAAGACGTCACTACAATCATGAGATCTATATTTTATTTCATCATTATAAAATTGTAAACATGTCTCACATAAATATATCTTACCTTTGTGGTGCGAAACTTGCCTTCGAACTAACCTTACAAGATCTTTTATTAAACAGTAATGTGATTTTCCCCCCCTTTCAATATATAGTAAACTAATGTGATTAATTTCTCTTATTTTTGTCTTGTATAGAGGTCAGGTAACTTTTGATTTATTATCTAACCCGTATATATTAACGCTTATATTCGTTTTTTTTTTTCAAAAAGTTCGATTTGTTTAGGCGAAGGTGGGAATGACATTCCTTCTGTGTTGAGAACGAAAGAATAATGCGGATATGAATTGACTTTACTTACATACATTCCTTGTAGAAGGAAACAAACCGGCCATAATACTCCACAGAAAACAATGATTATCGCTATTCTGTATACTTATACAACTTTTCGAACTTCTGATTGTCGGAGGTAACGGAATATAAGAACCGCCTCGCAAAGGAGAATACTTGTTCATGTTAATTTCAATATGACTTATAGAGTGGTACGTCCATCCATATTCACGAAGTTCGAATTCGGTTAGTTTTTCTTTCAGAGTGTTACTTGCTTTCAATAATAATTCATTCAAATCAGTGCTCTAGTAAACAGTTTCATATTTAGTGTTGAATGACTTTAGCTCGTGTTTGTCTGAGTGAGGTTGTATAAAGTACGCAAAGAATTCAAAGTTAACTTTAATACAAGTAAGGCTCTCTACTGATATATTGATAAGTTTTATAAGATCTTTCTGACACTCATTAAATAATATCTCTGGCGTGAAATAATCTACTTTCTGAGGTGGATTTATACGATATGAAACAATTCTGTTTTTAAAAGCAGTAGCAATCATATGAATATTATCGAATTCTGTGTTCAGTAAGCAGTTTGACTTATGTAAATTAGTTTTTAAGTGAGATGAGTATTCTTTTCGAGACATCTCAATTTTACAGTTTTCACATTTCATTAATTCATATTCTGGTATTAAGGCTGATACAGAATGAACTGTAAAGAAAAGAAAAAATTAAAGGTTTACAATATACTCATTTATTTTATAAATCCTAGTAATAGTTGCAAGCTGTAGTTTCATAAGCTTTACACTTTATTATTAACTGTTCAAAAGTTAAACATTTTTGAATACATCTCAACAATGGGTACAATAGAGGGGTACAATTAAGAGCAAGCTCTATTTTAATAATAACTACCGATAAAAGTAGGCGGACAAGGCTTGAACTCCTTTCGCGTAGCTCTTATATATTCGGTTAACGCACGCCAGCCCTCCGTACAATCATCTGTTCTGTTTTTTAAGCTTATTATTGCGTGGCGCCACCGGTTCGGGGAGCTACGCGCTCTATTTCATCGCATTTATATACTTTTAATTCTACGTAATGAGAACCGAGTTTACATTCGTTAGACCGACGAGCAACTCCGTTTGCTATTCGACGGTTTAGAAAAGATACGAGAGGAGTCATTTTTTTACCAGGTCTGAAGGCTTGCTCATCTACTTCGTCAACCTCAGAGTCGGTCCCGAACACGTCGCGCGCAGACTCCTTTCTGTTAACGGGAGGGAGGATTAGGGCTCGCAGTAGTTGGAGTAATAATGCTGACTTTACTTTTCTTTCGCTTCGGCTGCTCCAATTCACTATTATGTGGCTCTTTGCTTCCATGTTTTCCCGCCTTTTGTATTTTAGGGTTTTCACACCGTACTTCATCTTGAACAAAAGAATAAACATGATGACTAGTGTTAATGCTATAACTTTTTGGATATCTTTTAAACTCTTTTCTTATAATGCTTACAAACTGCTTTAGATATTGCCAGGCTTCTGAGTCGTTGTTGGTTTAATTTTTAATTTTTAGATCAAATAATATTTCATCATACTTGTACAATTTCAAAACTATGTAGTATGTTCCTTTTTTATGTTTATCGATCTGACGTGAAAATCCTTTCGGAATTTTGTTAGTGATGTAGGAATAAAGATGATTGTATTGCTCCTTACCACTATCGTCAGTGTTTCGTTCCTCCCCCTCGCTATCTGTCCCGAACAATTCATACGATAACGCTGGATCGACGCGAGCCGGATTAATTCGCTTTTTTTCCCCTTTTTCGAAGTGCTGGCCTGAGGTGCTGATTTCGAGCCGTGACCCGCCTCTCGGATCACGGGTTTTTTTACATTTGTTATGTGTATAATTCTTCTCATCCTCCTCCGTCCGAAGTGGTCTCTCTTGAACATGGTGGGACCTGAAAATGGGAGATTTTATTAAATTAATTTGTAATTGAACCCACAATCAATCAGTAAAACAACTCAGATCGCGAAACAAAATACAAATTTATTTTAAACTTTAACAGTCTAAACATACGAGAGAATATTGAATGGATGCATTCATTTCTCTACCACTTGTCAAACTACACGATGTGCTAAGCCTGCAGCTCAGAAAAGATAATCGTATTTAAATAGATGAAATATCTAATAGATGAATAGATGAATATTCAAAAGATACTTACATGATAGCAGATATGTTGACACTTATTGATGCACTTTAGTAACTTGAAGATCAGAAGACTTCGGCTGCTGATGACTTTGTGTCTCGGTCTCACAATTCCCGCTTTAAATATATGCAAGCGATATCCATTTTTGGAACGAAGAAACACACATTCAAATAAAAATCAAGCAGACTTGCACTTTTGCTGCTCCATACTTATCATGCGCAATAGCTGTTGTCAGCGTTCTGTATCCCGATATAAACGTAAAAAATCTAAATATTTAATTACAACCTTATCTACTATGCAACAAGCACTATAAATAAGTGCAACCAAGAAATTAATCACTATCATGTTTATTTAGTTTCAACACGATTGGAATTCAGTCGGAAGTATACGTGGGTCGAACATTGAAATTAAACTTTATTATCTGTAAATATAGTTCAATTTCAATGGCAGAAAAATCATACCTAATACGTCTCACATCAAAGCTAGAATTTAAATAGATATGGAATCATCTTGCATTCGACCCGTGCATAAACTTTCCTTTTAGGGCGTATACCATAAAGGATTAGAATGTTAGATCAATATCCAATATTAAGCTACTTTGAATTCTATCGGCACCATTTTATTTAAATATAAAGCCAAGAATTTCTTAAGGGATACCTATTGTAATAAATATTTTGAACGTACGTGGTTGTCTTTCAAAATGTCGGTAAGTTAAATTTAATTATAAATATCCGTATATGTTTTCTGTTTATATATTGCATGCTAACCGGCATGTAAATTTCAGGATACATCTGAGCATCTATTCAATTTTGTACCCTGCAATGCATCGCGACCTACATATGAACCACGGCTCGGGTTAGATCGTAAACGAAAGCCAGAAAACACAACAATTTATTCGTATATCAAGAAACCTCTTCAGAATAGAGCTGCTAAAGTGATTAAAATTGAAATTTATGACGGAGACAAAATAGAAGATAGTGAGCAAATATGCAAGTGTAATGCAGAATTGTGCTTGCAGTATGCGGTCAAAAGCGTTCCTCTAGACGGAATATATGACTCAACACTTAACGTAATAGATAAAATAACGGAGTCTATATCATCTAATCTCTGTAATCGCTACACAGTGTTGTAAAATATACATTTTACAGAATAAATATTAATCGAGTTCAATGTGTTTATTTATTTATCACACCATTAACCCCACCATTTTAAATTCGACTTATCAGTTAATAGGTAAACAATAAGTGACAGTGCAGATTCCTTGCGTTGTTTTGGAAAGGTGAGACCACTAATTACTCGTAATTACCGGTGCCGATAACACTGTACGTCTCATAATTATGCTCACGTCGATGAATGAAACACTATCTAGCGCTTAATATGAAATGATGCACTCATAATTGATGTTTTGAATACATGAATACTGATTGAGATCGATTATTAATCTTGCCTAGCTCATAACTATTATACTAGATGAAAACTTGTTCTATTCAGTATTCAGAACATGAAAACTTGATAGATTATTTATTAATAGATTCATTGATGAAAAGTGGAATTTATAGATTAATAGATGAATTGATGAAAACTTGATCTTTCACGGGTAAGATTGGGGGACCTGGATACCTCGGTCCGTATCCAGGTCCCCCAATTTTACCCTATTAAGTTATTACTTGATACGGCATAATTAAAAAGAATTGGATCATGTTTACGAGCAAAGCTAATAACAAAACATTTATCAGTATTAAGGAAAAGATGGTTATTAGAATAGTATTGGTAGAATTTATCTAAGTCTTGTTGTAATAAACGGCAGTCCACTTGCGAAGCTATAGATTTATAATTCTTTGTGTCATCTGCGTAAATGAGGTGCTCCGAGGATCGGAAGCAAGTTGCCATGTCGTTAACATACAAAATAAAAAGAAGCGGGCCTAGGTGTGACTCTTGTGGTACTCCAGAAGGAACGGGAAGAAAACAGGAAGTATAACCCTTTAAAGCAACAGCCTTACTTCGGTTGGTCACATACGATTTTATCTATCTAATGGCGGATTTCACCAAGCGAGAATAAGGTCTTATACCTAGATTAAACGCCAGATCTCAGAACGTCAGATTGATCTCGGAGTAAGTCTTATTCCAGTTGGGTGAAATTCGGCCTAAGGAGGTCACCGTGTATACCGAGTTTAAGAAGTTTCATAATTAAGATACTGTGATTAATTTTATCAAAACATTTCGAAAAATCGGTGTATACGGCATCCACCTGGCAACCAGAGGCAATTTTGTTGATGACAAAATCAGTAAAGGTGAGGAGATTCGTGTCAACACTCCGACCCCGACAGAAACCATGTTGATTCGGCGATATGTGCCGGTGAATAGAAGCAACAATCTTATTACAGACTATCTTTTCAAATATTTTACCAAAAATGTTAAACTTGCTAATAGGTCTTTAATTAGTTACTAAGTGGGAATCACCAGTTTTGTAGATAGGCGTTATAAGAGCTTTTTTCCACGTATCGGGGAAATGACCATTGCATAGTGACTTCTTAAAAATGAGAGTTAGAGGAACTGTCAACTCACGAGCACACGTTTTAACAAAAAGGGGATGAATCAGGTCAGTACCACCACCCTTCTTAATATCCAGTTTCTGTAAAAACTGGAAAAAGCAGTCTTCCTTAATATCAATAGAATGTAGATCAAGGAACGTTTCATTTGAAACGGGCAAACCACGGAATATAAAATTTTCTGTTCTGTGGGGCAAACAATCCGGTATAGGGGGTGGGTCTGAAATGGAAACGGAGTTAGAATAGTCGTTAAATAAATTGCTTATTGAGTGACCAACATTAGAAGTATCACCAAGATATGACATTTGGTCGGGTATTCTATTGGTGGGAAATTTGGATTTTATAAAAGTCCAGAAATAAGATGGACAGTCGTACATTTTATCTTCTGCTAAGGAAATATAATTATTGTAGCACTCAGTCACCATTTTATATTCTCTTGTTCTAAAAAGAATAAATTCTGCCTTGTCCAGTGGATTGCCATAAATTTTCCAACGCTTGTGGACAGACAACTTCTGCTTACGAATCTTTACCAGTCCACGAGAAAACCAGGGCGGGTAGCCATTACTTAAATTAACACTTTTGTGTGGAATGTATTTTAATATAAGTTTTCTTATAACTGAGTAAAGATAAGAAACAGACTCCTCAACATTCATGTTTTCCAAACTTGACCAATCACTCTCCAATAATTCCTTAAGAATATGCTCATAGTCACCGCGGGGATATACTGGCTTGGTAGACAGGTTAGGTTTTAATTGCGGAATATAAGTAAAAAGATTAAGGCCCAAGGAAATATCTAATGATTTATGCTGAGGATCTTCTGGTGTTAGCGGGGAGGGACTGGCGGTTACCACGCAGTCCACATTGACCACTACCAAGTCTAGTATTCGCCCAATTTACATTATAGCATGAATTAGGGTGGTATTCCACCTGTCCAATATCTTGGTCCAATGTGCAATTGCGTCTCACATTTTGCTTAAAGCGTGAGTGAGACGCAATGCACATTGGACAAAGATCTTGGACAAGTGGAATACCACCCTTACATCCGTCAACGCGACAAAGTCAAAGAGAACGGTTACAGTTGGGTCGTTACTAGCATCAAAAAGAAACCGGTTTGAGTCCGCACATAAAGACCAGGAGGCATAAGAAATGTTGACGTCACCCAGGAAAACAAAAATATCCTCAGGATCTAGCAGCGTTATCGAAAATACAACGTAAAAAATTTAGGTGGCTATCATTTTGTGGAAAATAAACACAGGCAATATGCAGGCTAGGGCGGCGCACACGCGGAACGCGGGGGGAGTGGTGCGCGGCGTCAGCGTCGGCGCAGGCCGTTGGCTCCACCGAGAGCCATAACTCCTCGTGCCGCCACGCCGCAAACCACTCGTCGCGGCGCGTTACGCGGAGCCCGCGGCGCGTTACGCGGAGCCCGCGGCGCGTTACGCGGAGCCCGCGGCGCGCCGCGACCAGCACGCCGCTGCCGCACCGCGCGGCGCGCCCCGTGCGGTCGCGCCTATACACTAGGGTGGAGCGTCGTTGTATGGGAAAAAATAAAAACTTGTTATTTAAAACAAAACCGGTACAAAAAGTTGAAGTTTGTCATGTAGATTATAGTGATTAAATCAAGTTTCAAAATAAACACTACTTTTAGCCCTCTACCCAGTCGCCAAAGACATAAATTGAGGTAAATTTTCACCAATTATTTAAATGTACTACTTTACTAAAATTTGTACATTTTATTTTATTTAAATAATACTTAATAAGGGTATAATAAGAAATTACCATAAATTTTGTGCCTTTTTCAATATTTATGAAAAAATATAATTTCTACATTTCATAGTAAACAGCAATTTCATGCAAATCAAGGAAAATGCTACTGTATAAAAAATATATACGACTTAATTTTATTAGACACTCTTATGCTAAAGTAAGGATGTTATTGATTACGAAAAGTATAATTTTTTCGCAAAAAAAAAGGTTACTTACATGTGTAATGGTTTAAAACACATTAACTGTTCACAAAACGTTTATTGGTAAAAACAAAACACAAATTGAGGCACAAATTGAACGAAGGCGTGGATTACTGAAGATAATTGTTGCACAGCAAATATGACGCGTGCCGCGGACGGAAGCTATCTGTAGAACGCGGGCGGGGAGAGCGGGAAGCGCGACCCGACCGTGAGCCGAGCGAGACCGAAGACTGGCGAGCGCGGCCGAACGTCTTTTCTATCGCACGCGAACGGCGAGATAGATGTAAACAACCTAACAAATTACGTGGGTCCGCGCGTTACATTACATCCTCCCCCTCTAACCCAGGCGTTGCGTCCCCGAAGCCGGGTTAGCTTTACGAGGTCTCCCCCTCCTACGTTTTTCTTGGAGAGGAGCTTGGACGGGCCCAACAAACGGAGTAAGCAACGAAACGTGATACCTCCCTAGCGAAATGCCGTCACTAATGCGCTCTAAGGCATAGGTCGTAGTACCGACTACCTCTAGAATACGATACGGGCCGTCGCGGCGGGGAATGAACTTCGGCGTCTGCCCTTTGTTCGTGTCGTTGGAGCACTGGGTCTTTAGTAAAACAAGATCTCCTACCTTATAGTCCGGCGCTGGATGACGATTTTCGTCAGCGTACTTTTTCTGTGCTGCTTGGGCCTTCTCGTGCACGTCCCGCGCATCAAGCAGCACACTAGACAATTTCTTGAGAAAAGGTGTAATCGACGCGACAACATTATCGTTTTCAACGATTGTTCGCATGTCAGACAACACATCAGCGGGCGCGCGCATTTCGCGTCCGTAGTTTAACAAGGCAGGCGAATAGCCTGTACTCGCAGTAACCGCAGAGTTCATCGCGAATCGGATCGCGGGAAGGTGAACGTCCCAGGTGCCGTGCTCCTTACCTACCAGAATGGCAAGCTGTGGCTTGAGGTCACGGTTTTTACGTTCGACTGGATTTGACTCCGGGTGGTAATATGAGGTCAGAGATTGCTTGATGCCCATGACGTGGCAGGTCTGCTGCATCACTTCGCTCACAAATTGCACACCGTTGTCGCTGATAAGCCTCCTGGGTGTTCCATATCGCAGGTACACTTCATTCACCAGGGTCTTAGCACACTCTTCAGCCGTGGCGGAGAGAAGAGCAAACAACTCCACCCATCTGGTGCAAGTGTCCTCTATTATCAGGATCCATTTATTACCTGAGGGTGTCTCTGGCAGCGGCCCAAACAGATCTACTGCTAGAACTTCAAATCGGCGTGTCGTGGCTGGCACCTGTAACAAGCCGGCTGGTTTTCGCGTGTCTGCTTTGTACCGCTGGCACGCCGCGCAGTCCTTTATATATTGGCTGACGTAGGCTCTCATCCCAGGCCAATAGTACCTACCAATGAGACGCTGCAACGTACGCTCTACGCCGAAATGACCAGCTGTAGGGGCGTCGTGGTACTCGGCCAGCACGTCCTTGCGCTCGTGCTCCGGTACAACCAAGCTCGCGTCGTCATTATTCTCGTTCTCGGGGCCATAACGATACAGCACACCGTCGGCCAAAATATACCCTTTGTCAGCCCATGCCCTCCCCCTAAACGGTTCGTCGGATTCTATCGCCTCGACGATCTTACGTACCTCGGGGTCCCTGAGCTGGTTTTCTCGGACATCTTTCGGGCTGCGTGAGGGCAGCTCTACCACGGCAAGACACAAGTCGCAAACGGTGTCGGTAGTGCACGCGGGGCTCGGAGCCTCGCATTCCTCGATGACGTCGGCGCTGAGCAGCTTCTGCAGTTCCTTCTCCAGAGCTTCTTTCTTCAACGGCGACAACCTGTAGGGTGGCGAAGCGAGGGGCTCCTGGTTATCACTCACCTTAATTTTATGCGTGGCGAAGTCCGTTGGGGGTCCTTCAGCAGCAAACTGGGACACTCTGCTACGCAGAAATGCGTTGAGCGCGTCCCTTTGCTCTGGTAACAACTTCGTTCCTTCCTCGCCGCGCAAGGAGACGTCGGAGATATCCGCTCGCATCAGCTCCGTATCGTTTAGAACGACCGATTGAACGAATGGGAATATCTGGTCAGGCCTATCAGAAAAGTACCAAGACTCCTGGGCTATGTCCAATGTGACCCCAGCCTTGGCAATAAAGTCATGGCCTAACAACGTTCGGGTATTTTCTCCGGGAAACACCACAAACTCGGTGGCTACCTGCCTACCTTCTAAAAACACCGGTACCGTCGCTATCCGTACCATCTTTACCTGGCGAGACCCGTCCGCAAGCCCTATGGTGCGTTCCGCCTCGCGAAATTGTACCC
This sequence comes from Acleris cristana, assembly GCA_948252455.1. Lineage (NCBI taxonomy): Eukaryota > Metazoa > Arthropoda > Insecta > Lepidoptera > Tortricidae > Acleris > Acleris cristana. Next base: position 14,096,115 of record OX411771.1, on the reverse strand, counting down.
CATCCGATAGTAAAATCGAATATAACAAGGAACCAGCAACACTACAAGTAGCCCCCGTGTCGAGTATCGCGACGCCTACCCTGTTCGCAATAGCAACGGATACTGTGGGGTGTGACGGTTCTATCACGTGAGGCGCGCGTGTGACGTCATCACCGGTCACGGAATAAAAATCGCATGACTTCGTAGGTACATTTTTCCCACAACAATTCTCACATTTCGATTTTACTACACCGGGTTGACCGCATCCATAACAACGTATCGGGTTAGGAGCGGTAGCGGCGCTCGTATCGTTAGAAACCGTATCCAAAACCTGTGATTTATTGTCTTTATTTTGTAAATTGCGACAATCGGCTACAACATGCCCATAAAACTTGCAAAACGAACAACGAACGCGCCTATCACGTTTCAAGTTTTCGTTCGAGTGAGAAGTGAGTTTCGGTCCAGTAGTACCGCTCGGACCTATGGTAACGCTGCGCTCGGCCGGGTCGACGAACTCACGCGGCGCGCGCGGGCGAGTCGCGTTGCAACTTGTCTCGATCGTCGCCGTCGTCGAAACACTCGGGTTCGCGGAGTAGGTACTTACTTTTACATCGGAAATCGCATCTTCAATGACCCTCGCCTTCTCTACAAAAGTATCAACATCACTAATGGTATCTCTAGGTAAACGTTTCCTGACACGACGATGTAACAATCCGTAAATTATGTCTATCTGCATACACGTAGGGACCGCGTAAGGAAGTTTAACTATTAAAGAACGCACTTTACAAACAAACACTTCGGCCCTTTCGGAGTCTTTCTGTTCCCTAGCAAAGATTTCACGTAAAACCTTGTGAGCCGGTTGTTGCACTCCGTACATGGCGCGCAGGCGCTCCAAGGCGTCGCGCCAGGAGGCGGCGCCGGCGCGCTCGCCGCGCCACCACACGGCCGCGTCGCCCTCCAGCAGCATGGGCAGGCCGCGCAGCGCGTGCTCGTCGCTCACGCTCGCGCACTCCTTGAATACCTGCACCGCGTCGATGAACGCCTCCAGCACCTCCGCGTCGCGAGACGTCCCGCTGAACCTCGCGGTGCACTTGGAGAAGTTTCCACCGGTGGCCGCGGGCGAGCGCTCGGCGGGCGCGCGGGTGTCGGGCGTCGGCGTCGAGGTCGCCGGGTTCCAGGGGCCGTTGTAGGGTAGTGATCTCAGGGTTTCCATTAGGGTTCGGTTGGTTTCCGCTTGCATCTTGACGAAGCTCTCCATGACTCCGGCCAGTGACGTCTCGGCGTCCACGTTCGTAGATGCGCCGGCACGGCCGGGCGGCGGGACGGCGGCGGGGGCGCCTTCGGCGCGCGGCTCCTGCGTCTCGTCGTCGTGAGGTTCACTTCCGTCATCGCTCATATCGTTGTTAGCGGCTCGCGTTTTCCGTATTTTCGGCATGGCAACAGTTCATCACACGCGTTGTGCACTTTTCGTAACAATAGGTATGTACTTGCCGCGGCACTCGCGGCGAAAACGTACGTAAAGTTCGAGGTTAGGATTCGAAGCCTCTAGTTGGGCAGCCACTGTAATGGTTTAAAACACATTAACTGTTCACAAAACGTTTATTGGTAAAAACAAAACACAAATTGAGGCACAAATTGAACGAAGGCGTGGATTACTGAAGATAATTGTTGCACAGCAAATATGACGCGTGCCGCGGACGGAAGCTATCTGTAGAACGCGGGCGGGGAGAGCGGGAAGCGCGACCCGACCGTGAGCCGAGCGAGACCGAAGACTGGCGAGCGCGGCCGAACGTCTTTTCTATCGCACGCGAACGGCGAGATAGATGTAAACAACCTAACAAATTACGTGGGTCCGCGCGTTGCATTACACATGTTTAAATAAGCGTCAAATTTCGCCAATCGGCGTCGCTTACGCCCTTTTTAGGCTATGTTTACAAGTATTATTAGCCTATATTTACTTTTACTAGTATTATTTTTATTATCTTATCATATTTACAATAGTTTTCATAGTTGTGTAATATGTTGTAAATACCAATTTGGGGCAAATTTTCTGGTAAAAGGGCCTTTTCCATAAAAACTCTATTTACGTGGTTTTACCGTGTCATAAAAAACATGTTATAAACAAAAATAAGTACAGGATTCGGGCATATCTGGTACAAAACTATGTTATTCAATTAATAAAACTTTTTATTAAAAAAATAAGCATAAATTCAATTTATTAAAAATATATGCATATTGCTTTATAAAATAAAAGTAGAGGGCTAAAAGTAGTAACTGTATATCCCGAATTTTTTTAAATTATTTTTTCCTTACATACATACATACATAAACTCACGCCTTCATTCCCAGAGTGGGGTAGGCAGAGCCACAAACTCACCAACAACTCCAAAAACTTGTTGATAATTCTAACTGTTTCATTTCAGTTTCTGTTTTATTTTTTCCTTAAATAATAATAAATTAGACATCCTTTTAGTGGGGTTTCATTGCTATATTCAAGAATTTTGGAATTCGCTCCACCCTACTATACACATCATACCTTCCATCGAAATATTAATTGCTGAAAAAATCAGGGTTAAGCCAGGTTTCAGATAAACAAATTAAATCATACTGAGAATTTATGACCCCTGCCAAAAAAGAATGAGATTTGGTCCGCAAATCCCTAACGTTCTGATAGTAAATGGAGATGTTATTATTAGCCATTTAAACGTTTACGTAAAATAATACTGACATTATAAATATTGAAAAAGCGAGTTCGCATACCTTTTCCAAACAAGTATCCATAAGTACAATTTATAGTGTTACGAGTATTTAAAAAAGTAATAACATAAAGCAAAAAACAATTACGCATTACGCATGTTAAGGATTTAAGAAATAAGTAGGCTACGATATGTAATAATGTCCATTACCATCACTGTGACTGCAACCAAACCATGGTAATTTTTATGAAAATAGTCACTTCACTTTGCCTAAATCGGAGTCGTTGGCGATAAGGAAAACTTTAGACTTATCATTCTTTCGCATGAATATTTTGCATTGCTTTACCCACAGATAATTGTAATGTAACTCATTTTTTCTGTCACGACCCCCTTTAGAAGCATCATATTAACAGTTGTGTGATGTTCGTTAAAATAGACGGCGACCGCCGGGCCCGGCAGGCCGGCGTCGGCGCTGGTGAGGCCCCGGCGGGTGCGCGCAGTCGCTACCAACTCATCCTTGCGGCGCCGCTGGCAGAAACGAACTATGATCGCAGGAGGCCTGGGATCAGCCCGAGCCCCACTACCCACTGCTGACAAGTATCGGCGCACGCGGAAATCGAATCTACAACCGTCTCTCGTAAAACAAAGCCTACTGTGACAGAGATGTTACTCAAAATGGACATTAAGTTCTCATCATCTCGCTGAGGAACACCGCTTATTTCAATATTATTAAGCCTGCTGAACTGGTCCCTGCTGCACTCATTTGCTTTTAAAGCAGCAAATTCGGTTTCCAGCTTCCTTAAATCGGTTTCAATAGACGGTAGGCGATCGACCTTGTTTTCTGTGTCGGTAAGTCGCGCGTTGAACTCTTCCAATCTGGCTTCAATTAAGTCGAACTTTCCCTCTATTTTTGTAATACCTAGATTGGCTTGGTCGAAACCGTCCTGCATTTTATGCAATTGAGATTTGAAGGCCTTAATTTCCTTAACCAATTCAGTTAGAGAGTCAGTATTATCCGATTGACGGCACAGTAGGCACCGGCAACTGGCCTTTTTCTCTGCAGTCATCCTCTTAAAAGTAGTTTCCAGTAATCCTGAGCACCGAAAGTGATAGGATCCCTCGCATTGAGATCACTGTAGGTACATCACCATCACCATCAAAATTAACATTGCACATTTTGCATGACGACATGTTTGGCACGCTTGACCGTAAGTAGGCCGTAGTAAAGTTCAAATTCGAATGGGACGAATTAACTACGCAGTTAAGTTATAAACGACAAGCGAGAGATAACCGGTCGCTGGTGCGATCGATCGCTAACTGAACTACTCTTCCAAAGCTTTAAGACAAGTGTTCACCTGGTTATAAAGGTCCCTTTTTTAGTTTTTCGTAAATAACTTGTAAACGGTGGCCCATGGCAAAAAATGATCCATTACATAATTAATCTACATTAATAAATCAAAAAATAAAAACCAACAAAAAATTCAAAATATGTTTAAAATCTTTTTCTGTAGACAATTTTATGAAGATTAAAAATGTAATGGATTTTTTTATTCTATGGGCCACCGTTTACAAGTTATTTATGAAAAACTAAAATAAATGACCTTTTCTCCCACCTGCTCGGAAATGTCAACCTTACTGTCGTAAAATCAGCCCGCGAAGTTCTGAGTTCCAGGTCCAGGCAAAATTTAAAAAAAAAAGTTATTATTTACCAGCGGCAGGGGCCGCGAAAATGTATACAAATTTCATTACGTACCTACCTGTTGTTTTACTTTTTAAAACCATGTTTGGACTAGGATAACTAACTCCAAACAGCAAAACACTCGTGCAATCAAAATTCTTCCTTTTATATTTTACTTTTTAAATGTCATAGACTAAAAAGTTAAACATTTTCAAACAGCGTTTACAGCGTATTTAAAAGTGTATCAAACAGTTCGACGTTTTTTTATAGAAATTGTGTTCATAAACAAAATAAATTGCCGAAATAACAAAAACGCGTAATAAATGTTGTAATTTTATTGAAATTGGATTTATTACGTTTAAATGTGTGATTTTATTTAATGCTTTGTTTCAGTGCTTTTAATCGTACGTGTTTCTGTTCTTTTTTTTTTCAAGGAAATTTTGACCTGTGTTTAATATCTTAACAATTTTTGTTATATTTTCTCGCATTGTTGGAGAAAAGCACTATACAAGCCTCGACCGGGAAGGGCCGTTGCTGGACTCGTATATAGTGCGGCCTCGACTGCGTCTCGGCCACGCTAACTTTACTCGTCCCGCAACGGCCTATTTCCCGGTCTGTGCAGTAATGTACTATTTCTCCCACATGCTCGGAAATGTTAACCTTACTGTCGTAAAATCAGCCCACGAAGTTCCGAGTTCCAGGTCCAGGCAAAATAAAATAAAAAGTTATTATTTACCAGCGGCAGCGGCCGCGAAAATGTATACAAATTTCATTACGTACCTGGTGTTTTACTTTTTAAAACCATATTTGGACTAGGATAACTAACTCCAAACAGCCAAACACTCGTGCAATCAAATTTTTTCCTTGCATATATTATACTTTTTAAATGTCATAGACGAAAAAGTTAAACATTTTCAAACAGCGTTTACAGCGTATTTAAAAGTGTATGAAATAGTTTGACGTTTTTTTTACAGAAATTGTGTTTATAAACAAAATTAATTGCCCAGATGAAATGAAATTTTGACCTGTGTTTAATATTTTAACAATTTGTGTTATATTTTCTCGCATTGTTGGAGAAAAGCACTAAACAAGCCTCGACCGGGAAGGGCGGTTGCTGGACTCGTATATAGCGCGGCCTCGACTGCGTCTCGGCCACGCTAACTCTACTCGTCCCGCAACGGCCTATTTCCCGGTCTGTGCAGTAATGTATGTACTATTACAAAGTTTAAAACACCATTCCCTACAACTATGCTAAAATTCGCTTACCTATACACGAGTATTTTCCCCTGAGAGGCAGTTTTTGGTCTTCGTTGGGTGGTACCTACCCCAAGCTTTTTGACAAAAAATCCATTCAAAAGAACGCGTATCACTTGCGGTATAGAAACAGGCCCATCTTTTCCGTTGGGCACACTGGCCAAGTCCCCAGGGCCCCGTGAATGAATGAATGATATTTATTTTCCAAAGTAAGTCACAGTATACATTGCATGTTATGTCAAAGTACAAGAAATTACATTTGGAATCGTCAAAAATATACCTAAATTAAATTATAATATTATCGAAAATAAAAATAAGATGTCAAGATAACAATAATTACAATAACAATACAGAACTAAGGAGTTATCACCGTTAAGGATCGTCTTAAAAATAGCAAACAAAAAATTAACAAATAACAATATAAGTCAAAATCAGAAATAATAAAAACTACAATACATATTAAATATCTAATTTGTGATCGATGGGCTCAAGTTCCTGCCAGATGCATGTGCCCAGGGTGTATAGAAATCCAGAATACGAACAAAATACTTACTCTCATTGTCTTTCTTCAGTAGTATTTTTAAGTCAATCCAACATCATGTTCCATTATTTTGGTAGCTGTGATTTGGAAGCTATCCCATTTTTCAAAAAGCTTTGAATTGCTTTCGGTATATAAATAGATAAAATCGATTTTGATCTGAAAGTATAATTTTTTTATTTATACTAATTTTACGATAAATTTTTACCCTCTTATTCCAAAAACGCGCAATAGATAAAGTGTGCTTGAAATATGCTCTGCCCTTATCTGTCGTTGTAACATTTCCATTTGACAGAAGGTGACAATATAACATACTTTTAAATAAAAAAGGTTCATAGTTAGTTAACTAATAGGGGGGTAAATATATATCTAACACTTATGATCCACAGATGGTCAAAATGAATTTGAATATTGAATATGTCAAATTACATTGTAATAATTTATATACCTATCTAATATAACTAAATAATGAGACAAATAAATATTAGGTTCATGTAATCATACAACAGAACTACCAAAATAATGAAAACTACCTACCAGTCGGTGTCCATGGCCATTCATCAAGCATTGCTGTAAGTACAACGTCACTAGCATAGGTTTTTTTTTTCGTAGTGCACAAGTTTTCTCCCATTTCTCTTCTACCAATGGCCAGGGGTCTCGGTTGAATTTGAGCCATTGTCCGTCAGTGTCTGTAAAATATTGAAGATTAACTTACATACATAGAAAAATATCACTAGGAAGAATGGGGGACGAGTTGCTCCACGTTCGCAGGAACTGCCTCTACAACCCTGCACGTGTCCCCTGGGTGGCGCCAAACGAGCAACAACCATTCGGCTGCTGCACCTGTTGTCTAAGACAACCTCACAGCACGAATACCGAGTCGCACCGATGCACTTTTAAAACAATGGATCCGCAATCAAGCACCTCAAAAGGCTCTTCTAAAAGCCCACAGTCAATCGCAATTGGCCCCAATTTACGAGTTTGCCAGTTGAATATAGAGGGCATAAGCCTGGCAAAGTGCGAAGTACTGCACAAAATCTTGACAAAGCATAACGTGGATATACTATTACTACAAGAAACGCACACTAAGGATGAACATGATCTTGAAGGGAGAGGGAAGATCCCTGGTTATATTGCAGTCCAAGCACTTCACCATCCGAAGTATGGAATCGCAAGCTACATTAAAGAAAACACACCCAACGTCACCGTTTTACCACAAATTTCCAACATGAACTATTTTCACTCGGTTATAAAAGTCCAAGATCTCACCATTACCAACATTTACAAGCCCCCTACCAACAAATGGGACGAAGGTATGTCTGTCTTTCCACACCCAAGTCTTTATGCTGGAGATTTTAATAGCCACCACACCTCTTGGCGTTATAGCTCAAACGACCAAAACGGCATACAACTCTCACATTGGGCAGAATCAAATAACATCCATCTAATTTTTGATGCAAAAGACAAAGGCTCCTTTAGATCTGCCAGATGGCAAAAGGACCCGGACCTGACATTTGTTTCGCAGGATTCAGCCGGATTACCCCTTTCTAATTTTCCGAACAGCCAGAACCGACCCATTATGATGGAGATAGGATACCAAATCCCCATGGTCAACTCCATGCCGTTACCACGCTGGAATTTCCAAAAGGCCAACTGGATGGGTTTCCTAAAAGACATGGATGCCACAGTAAGGTGGATACCCCCAAGAGTGGAGAACTATTCCAGATTCACGCGCCTAATAACCAGGGTAGCCAAAAGACACGTGCCACGTGGCTTTAGGAAGACTTATGTCCCGTGTTGGAGTCCAGACAGCCAAGACCTCTACGAACGGTACAAACAATCAGGGGACCAAGAGATAGGACGAAACCTCTTACAGTCACTGGACGAGCAACGCAAGAATAAATGGGTAGCCACAGTCGAAAAAATGGATTTCAAAGTATCTAGCCGTAAAGCGTGGAAGGTACTCAATCGCCTGTCTGGTAGGACTGGACCTGTGAACAGTTGTGCTTCTCAAAGCCTGACTAATGCCATAGCTAACCGAATAATAGAAACATCGCAAGTTAAAGGAAACCGCTCAGATAACAAAGCTATTAACAGGAGTGCCAAGGAACTAAGGAAAACGCTGCCGATTGACGAAAACCTGTCAAAGCCATTCACAACTAATGAAGTAACTACCGCTGTTAAACAACTAGCAGTGGGCAAAGCCGCGGGAGAGGATGGTGTATATAATGAGTTCATCAAGAACCTGGGACCGAACTGCAAAAAATGGCTGGCTGCTTTCTTCTCTGATATTTTGGAAAGAAATAAACTGCCACCTGGTTTCAACAACGCTAAAATTATAGCAATTCTCAAACCAGAAAAACCACCAGACGATCCAAAAAGCTATAGATCAATTGCGCTCCTGAATTCACTGTACAAGCTCCTGGAAAAACTGCTGTCAATCCGGATCACTGCTCTAATCGATAAAATCGTTCCAAATGAACAGGCAGGTTTTAGAAGCGGCCGCAATAAGTTTGCTCGGTATATGTACAAGAGGATGTACGGTTATTACCCATTTCTGTACCCATCTCGCTTCGTAGCCGGCATGACTGGGCTTGAAACTCTGGAGTTGAGGCGAAAGATGCTTTTGATGATGCACTATTGTCTGCTCTTGCGCGGTAAAGTGGACAATCCCTCGGTGCTAGAGCGCGTTCGGTTGTTTGTCCCGCAGCAGTACCGGCGCGCGGGTGCGCGACGCCGGCACCCGCTGTTCGCGTTGCCCGCTGCGCGCACCCTGCGCGCGCGAAATGCGCCTACCGCCCGCGCCCTGGCGCTTCTAAACCGCTTTCTTGACACGGTCCAAGATGCTGATGTGTTTACTGATCCACTAGGAAGGCTGCAGTTCAAAATGATTTATTTTTTATGTTCTTTTTTGTAGTATAGTTGTGCCACTTTGTTTGCGTTGTATACTTATATGTATATATAATAATTTTGTGTTGCTTATTTTTAAGTAAGTACTTGTTTGTATAATTCCGTGTCTGACGCTTTGGCATCAAGCTGTTAGTCAGATATGTTCTTTAAATAAATAAATAAATAAATAAATAAATTGTGCAGACCAAGTTTTATCCCTAACCACCAATATAGAGACTGGCTTCCAAAAACAACTGAAAACCGTGGCTGTTTTTGTCGATTTATCAGCCGCCTACGACACAGTGTGGCGCCAAGGCCTTAACTACAAACTGATGAAAGCAGTCCCGTGTCGGAAAATTACAGCTCTGATAAACAATATGCTCAGTAAACGTGAATTCACTGTCCATCTCGGAGACAAGCGCAGACAAGCCGTGCCAGGAAACTCAATAACGGACTCCCCCAGGGATCAACACTGGCGCCACTGCTGTTTAACCTGTACACACACGATCTCCCCGAGACGTCATCCAGAAAGTTTGTCTACGCGGACGATATTGCTTTAACCCACCAACCTAGCACGTTTAAAGAGTCAGAAAAACAACTCATAAATGACCTAGAGATGTTGCAAAAGTACCTTAAAAAATGGCGACTGGTTCCAAATGCCAGTAAAACTGAGGTGTCTACTTTCCACCTGAACAATAAACTTGCTTCGTACATCCCCGAAGTAATTTTCGACGGCAGAGTCCTTCAGTACAACCCACGCCCGAAGTACCTTGGAGTCACGCTGGACCGCTCCCTAACTTACGGCCCTCATCTCGAAAAGCTAAGTAAGAAATTGGGTACCCGCAACAACATCATGCATAAACTGACCGGTACCACTTGGGGAGCTGGGGCTGATGTCTTACGCACAACAGGGCTTAGTTTAGTTTACTCTGCTGGAGAGTACTGTGCGCCAGTGTGGCTGAATAGCGGTCACACGGACAGGATTGATGTGCAATTGCGCAAAACTATGCGATGCATCTCAGGCGCAATCAAATCCACTCCTATACAATGGCTACCAGCTCTAAGCCACATACCTCCGCCACATTTAAGAAGACAACAAGCCCTTCTGCATGAAAGCAACAAGATAGCCAGCAGACCAGAATTGCCGGTCTTCCACGAGTTCTCTTCTCCCCCCCGGCATCGTCTAAAATCTCGGCATCCTCCTTATCAGACAGCCCAGAACCTCCTTGCCTTTCAACCTACGATCAAAAATCAATGGAGCGAAGAGTGGAAGGCTAATCCGCCTATAGCCTCACCCTCAAGCTATGATCCAACCAGGAAACCTAACGGCTTTTCTGCCCCAAGAAGAGAATGGTGCCAGCTGAACAGACTGCGAACGGGACACGGGCGAAGCGCCGATTATCTGTTCAAATGTGGATGGAGAGATTCACCGGCGTGTGACTGCGGTGCCCCCGTGCAGACTGTAGACCACATTATAAAGGATTGCCCTATCCGAAAATACGATGGAGACCCTCAAGATCTGTTCACCCTTACTGATAACGCGGCCCAATGGGTGAAGAATTTAGATATAAAACTGTAGTGCATGTGCTTGACTCGGCTTAATAAAGCCATACGATTAAATAAATAAACTAGGAAGGCACTCATTGATATAGCTTAAACATAATTATAATAAATAAATAACATGTAATATTTATATACTTTTTTAATGTTTTATGTAAACGAACATAACATATATAAGCACTCAGTATATTTTCGCTTTTGTGGAAGCACCCCAGTTCTTCTTAATGTCCTTATTTGGTTATAATACTTGTCCACAAGTTTGCCTTTGGCAGGGATATTATTTTTGTAACCGAGAGTTCTACTCGGAAATATTAAGTTTTTTTTTTTTGATATTTAATGTTGGTGTGCTTCCACACCGCGACATCTTCGCACTTGAATTTGAGGGGGCGCTCGCTTGCGGGCGCCACGGCTCAGCTTAACCTACTTAAAATTAAAAATATAAAAATTACCGCCCGAGCATGGCGAGGGAGGTTAAGTTGGGTTGGGAATATTAAGTTTCCTAAAAAAGTATTTTTAGAAAGTTGAAAGGTGTTGTAAGGTACACGATTGGTATAGAAACATGTACCGAAAACATAAATAACAATATTAAGTAGTTAGGCACTAAAAATATAATTAGAACATATACTATTTTCTACTAAAGCAAATCAAATCATAGCGCAAAGATATTATGAAAAAGAATAAAATAATAATAGTTAAAAAACAATCCCTTAGTAAATGCACTAACAACTTTATCAAGGAATTAAATTTATTAACAATTTGAACAATAACAATTAAAAATATAAAAATATTTTTAAACAAAAATGTTTAAACTGAAAAAAAAACAATTATTTAAGATACCTATGAAGCGAGGGTTTTTCAAAGTGCGTATGTTACATACATTCTTTTTTAAAAAGGGTTTGTTATAGAGGAGTTCCTGTCAGCTGTCAGCATTCTGGTTTCATCAGCAGTCTGCTAAGACCTAGAACTTATTCAACAGGCCTAGAAATAGGAAAAGTTATACATAAAGGTACTTTACAGGTTCTCCCAGGGTTATGTTGTGAGACTTGGATAAAAATAACTTTAATAATAAAAATTGGCTATTTTAAAACGAAGCCTAACGAAGTTGATCTATATGCACATAGTGTGACGACCTTTAAAATTAGAATTGAACAAATTCTATGTTATCTGTAGTAATTATAGTGTTACGTACGTGGGGGTAGGTAACTGATAGAAATGCACAAATACACCGATAATCAAATGTAGACTTTAATAACGCAAGCACTTAAACCGTTACAAACAATTATTGCACAATAAATTCGAATACTCAGATGATCGCTCGGGTCGCTCTTGTTCGCACTGTTCGCTTTCCAATTAAAGACTGAATACGTACTTGCAATCAGTCCGCCTTTATAGTTCCCGTCTCCGATCATTCCAGAATGCGTTCTGGAATGATCGATGTACTTTGCCCCGCTAAGATCGTTCGAGACTATTCGTTGCTGGAATGTCCTACGCCTTTCTACCTTGTATTGTTCGCGATGTCCTTGACCTTGACTCACGGGTCTGGAATATTCTGCGTATTGCCGTCTCATTTTTAATCGTGTTGTCTCTTTCTCATGCTTCTCGAAGGTTCTCAGTATCGCTGTCTCTTTCTAATCATGCTATCTCTTTCACAAGCTTCTAAAGCATCGAAATTCACGATTGAAGATGAGACGCCCTATCCCATCGGCGTAACACTACCCCCTCCTAAGACATGCTCGTCCCGAGCATTATTAGTTCCGTAGTATCTCGCCAATCGGTCAACGTGGACAACCTTGCAGGGACTTTGCTGGCTCCGCTGTATCCTATACGTAACGTCGTTGATCTTAGTAACTACTTTGTACGGCCCTTCCCAATTCGGTGATAGTTTCGGGGATTTCCCTTTTCTTCGCGTGGGGTTATGCAGCCACACCAATGAACCTTCCTCGAACCCCACTTGGTTAGATTTTCGGTCATATCGAGTCTTCATCTTCTCGCTGGCTTGAAGTCCATGTTCACGAACGTGACGGTGAACATCGTCTATCCGGTTTCGCAAATCGCTGGCATACTCTGTGATCGATTTCGGCGAATCTGGAGGACGTCCAGTTAAAAGGTCTGCAGGCAAACGAAGTTCTCTTCCAAAGTTCACGTAAGCTGGGGTGACAGCCGTACTTTCGTGAGTTGCCGACCTATATGACATCAGAAAGAGAGGAATATGCCTATCTCAATCCTTTTGGTGAATTTCAACCACCTTGGCCAAATGTCTCTCCAGCGTCTGGTTGAATCTCTCGACCATTCCGTCCGATTGTGGGTGATAATGGCGTTGTCCTGGTCTTATGAATTCCCATGATTCGGCTAGTCTCCTGGAACACCTGGGACTCAAAGTTTCTGCCTTGATCACTGTGAATTTCGAGAGGCACCCCAAATCGACAACACACTTCCATCACTAATTTCTCCGCTACAGTGACTGCTTCTTGGTTAGGGATGGCAAATGCTTCAGGCCATTTGGTGAAGTAATTCATTATAACGAGGATGTACTTGTTTCCCGAGTCGGATGTCGGAAACGGGCCTGCAACGTCTAAAGCAATTCTTTCCCAAGGAGCTCCAACATTGTACAACTTGAGTGCTCCTCTACTACGTGTTTGCGGCCCTTTGACTGAAGAGCAGTTTGTACACTTCCTGCACCAGTCTTCCACATCTTCACGGCAGTGAATCCAGTAGAAGCGTTGCCGAATTTTCATTAAGGTCCTCTTGACTCCAAGGTGCCCACCGGAAATTCCATCATGGAAGGATCTCAATACATCACTTACTCTTTTTCTCGGAACAACCACCTGTAGGTGAGCATCCTTTCCATTTGCCGACTCCCAGTTCCTGCATAATACGCCATTATGCATAACCAAACTTTCCCATTGGACCCAGTAGCTTTTTGTTTCAGTACTCATCGGAGCTACTTCACACCATTTCGGTTTGGGAACGCCTGCTTTGATCCAATTGAAAATGGGTTTGATGTTCTGGTCTTCTTGCTGAGCTTGTTGCATGACTTCACTGCTCCATTCTTCACTTACAGTATCAGTCCTCAACATTCTCACACAATCTTTGCCCTCTTGCCTTAAACAATGTTTACAGTCATCCGGGCAAGGTCTTCGGGAAAGGGCGTCCGCGTTGCCGTGAGATTTTCCACTGCGATGTTCCATGATGAAGTCATTTTCTTTTTTCTCGTAACTCCGTGTCCATTGTGTAATTATCGCTTTGGAATAAGTTTTTAATCTGATCTTTCACGTTCGCTTCGGTAACTATTATGAGGTGGATAGTTATTGGACTTGTTCTGATAATGTACTCTAGTTGGGCATGATTTTTGAGTAGTGATCTTATGTTTATATGGAATAATAGTAGCTTATTCTGTTGTGGAGTTATATCGCGTGTAAAGTCGCCCCACGTATTATGACTGGTTTCAATTACACCTGTTTCGTAATAGTCCATGATAGAACAATTTAATCAAATATCTCAAATTTGTTATGAGGGGGTTAAGTAGGTCTTTGAAGTGCCTTCTTAATTGATTCTATGTCACTCGTTGAGCGCACATAGTATATTTTTTTGTCACTTTCTTCTAGGCGTGCCATGACCGTGCCATCTCGGCTCCACACGTATTTACACAACGATTTTTCCTTTAGTTCCGTTTTCGTTTTCCATAGTAGGTACGCTGTCGTTGGTGTCAGCGAGGCTCGCACATAAATCTTTGAGTGTCTGCTGCTACTGACGCCTATGCCTAAGTCGCTCGTCGTAATATTGGCACTTTTAGAAGCGTTCAGCCAGGAGTTACGGCACCCCTCCCTGAGCGTCACGCTGATTGGCGCGTCATTATAAGTGCTGCCTGTGCCGCTCCAGGCCGCGCAGGTTTTTTCTTTCTGTGGGCTCTTATTATGTCTTCTGGTTTTTGTTTGAATATTTGACCAATTATTGAAACTATGAGCTTGATGTCCTCATCCTTGTCCTCCGCAACACCGCAAATCTCGATATCGTTACAAATTTGTGTTTGTTCCATTTTATAAAGTTTTTATTCAAGGACATCATTTTTTAATTCTAGATTCTTATAGGTGTTAGAGACGTTCTTCAGTTGGTTTTCCATCAGTTTTACTTTAGTTTCATAGGCCTGCATTTTTTCTTCATAGTCGTCTATTTTTTCCGAGTAGAATTTGAGGGTACTTTGCAATTCATCGCGAATTATATCGCGGACCGTTTGTCTCATTTCTCGTACCTCATTTCGTATTTTATATAAGATTTTTTCTTGTTGTCTTTGATTCGGCCCTTCTCCATCCGATTCTTCGTCTTACGGGTCTGGTAATATGACTGAAATGCGCTTTGGCTTGCCTCCTGCTGATGTTGAGCAAGCGCGGCACTTCCAGTCAACTGACTCCGTTGCGGACAAAGCACTGAGTTGTTCTGTAGTTAAAGATGCACAAGAACCGTGCAGCCACTTGCTGCATTTGCTGCACTGCACTCCGGGTGTTTTTTTCCCGACAGTTTTGGTACATTTAGCACACTTAACCATTTTAACTTCGGCGCGTGCGCACAGACTAAAGGTCGCGCCTCTCGCTCCCGCTGCGGTCGGGTAACTGTTGTAGGGGAGACCGGGGTTGGAAGTCACATTTTTTTTCTTTTGCATTTTTAGTAATATCGTTCTAAGATAAGCATGGGCAAATGATATATAGATGGATAGGGTATTTATTCTAGTTTATATATAATACGTTTTTTTTCGCTAACACTACGTGCGAAGAAAATATTAGTTTTTTTATGAAAAAAGAGAAGTGTGACATTTAACCCCGTGTCAGGGATGGTTGTCACAGGTGTTGTGGTAGGTAGTCACATAGTAAAATAAGGGAGAAAAATAATAATTAAAACCTATTTATATCAAATCAGTTTTTTATTGAAGATATAAATGTTGTACTTAACTAATTGTACCCAGGAAAATCACAAATGTCTTATTTTTATTTAAATAAGAAAATAAAAACAAAATTCGCTTTCAGCGATTAACTTTTATAAACTTCTATAAAAGATCTTAGAGTTCTAGTAACAAAAATGTAATCCAAGTTAGGCACTTAATCTCTTTGGACGTAATATTATGTAAGTAAAATTAGGTAGGGGAGAGTGGGTCACAGTGGATCACTTTTTTTTCCAAGTCCTGCAATTCCAAAATGTATGGCTAAATGATTATTCATTTAAATTCAATTATAATATGGGTATCTAATCTTCCAAGAAAAATGCATTTATTGGCGAATGTCACATAAACTTTCAAGATATAGTCAGTTTAAAAAAAAAAGGGAAATTATCCACTGTGACCCAGGACTGGGGCACACTGAATCTATAGAAAAAAATATAGTATAAGACAAGAATTTTCATAGAATTACTTGTTTATTTGTACTAATAGATAGTCTTTTATTATATAATCGAAACAATCTCATCAATATTTAACAAATATCATGGTTAAAGAAAGTTAAAAAAAAAAACAAAAAAAAGCAAACAATTCGCTAGTGTGAATTCCAATTTTGGTTTTTCTAACTTGGATTGCGAGGCATTTTTAGCTGCAAAAAGTAAGAATGAATTTTAGCTTCACGGATCACACTGGATCATCAGTCCACTGTGACCCAAAACGAAAATATCCACTGTGACCCACAGACCGTTATGAAACAAAATATATAACTTAAAATAAACTACCTATCCCAAAGATGAATCAACATAGTTTATAAAAAAAATAAGAAATAACAAGAGTAAAACAAAAATCTAATATTTATATTTCTTAGTCACTTAAAAATAAAAAATAAAATTAAATCACCTAAAAATATACTTTCGGTCTTACTGAGTGACCGGAGTATGACAGCAGGTCAACCCGCTATGATACCGCGGCGGCGAGTAGCGCGGAGGAGAGGCGTATGGACGCGCAGTAACAACGTGTTTGTTTGTGTGCGTAAAGCGCAACACATGCTAAGTTATAGCAAATAATCCACTGTACCCCGTGATCCACTGTTACCCATTCTCCCCTAACTTAATTTAATCAGTCTAAAAAAATCAGTCTGAATATTCAGAATCACAATTCTGGCAAGTGTAACTAGGTAGCCCAGGTGTGCATGCTTCGTGAGCCCACAACTTGCATTCCTGGCACTGAATCCAGACTTCCCTAGACTTGCTAGCAGAGTATGGAGATAAGCAGTCCAAGCAAAATACTTCATCCTCTTCCTCATCGTCATCATTGACAGATGACTTCTTTTTTTTTCCTTTAGAAACAATTTTCTTTTCCTTATTTGCACTGAATGTACGTTGCAGTACTTTCTTCTTCTTCGCTTTCTGCTCTTTTTTGTCTTCCAGTACACGTTTTGTTACTTTCTTTTTCTTAGCTTGTTCCTTTTTTTTATCTTCCAAATAGGTTTTTTCCGGTGTGTCTGTTAAAATTGCTGATTTACATTTTCTTCTATCGACCCGCTGTGACTTGCGTGGAAGAGCTTTTGGCAGAGGTTTCAAAATTAGAGGCGTAACTATCAACGAACTCGTTAATCCACTTGGGCCAGAACAAATGGTCGCCGAATGTTCATTTGTCCCTTGAGGCTGTGGTGATAGCTCTGGCATCGGGTAGTCTGTTAAACCTTGTGGCGTCATTGAACGTACATTAAGATCCAGGTTATAATTTTCAGCTAATACAGGCTCATCAATGCCAGGAGTATCACATGGAGTCATTTCAGGTTCATTAGGTCCAGTGTTATTATCTTCAGGCAAAGTACGACCGTTAAGGTCAGAGTTTTCGTCTCGATTCCCGGTATCGGGTACGACGATATCGTCGTCAGGCCCCGTAATTAGTGGTCTATCAGTGACAGAAGACGGCATAAAATCATGCTCCTGGAATATATCACGATTAAATGGAGAAATCCCGCAGGCTTTAAACCCTGTAAGAATATTTGATGGAGTTGCCGCTAATGGAAAAGCCTGCGCAATAATTCCTGGTATTTCATAGATCGTCATATGTTGTCCTGGATGATTTACCATCCACTGATCCATTGCACTGTTAATGTATTTTTTTAAAGGTCCATAAACCGATCTATCTAGAGGCTGCAGGCGGTGAGTGCAGTGTGGTGGGAACGATAGCATTATTATTCCATTTTCTTTTGCAAAGTTTAGTCCTTCAATGGATAGATGAGAGCTGTGATTGTCTAAAAGCAGGAAACAAGGTTTTTCTTTACTTGATTTCACGTGGCTGTGAAAATGTTTCAGAAAAGCCACAAATAGCTCTTCTGTCATCCAACCTGAAGGATTACTTCCTTCTTTGCAGCCGATTGGCCCATCTCTAATAAAATGGTCTTTAAAATGCACCCGGGGAAAAACGAAGAAAGGCGGAACTGAATTCCCACCTCCCGAAACAGCAGCAGCTAGTGTAACTAGAGTTCCTCTCTCGGCTGAGGTAATAGCACCGACTTGCTTAAATCCTTTTCTAGCAACAACTTTGTTGGGTTTTTGCACTGTTGTCACCCCAGTTTCGTCCATGTTCCATATATCATGAGATTGAAAACTATGGCGTTTCATTACTGACTCAAGGTTGTCAAAAAAAGATCCGACATTATATGGATTGAAACTAGTGGCCCGAGCCAAACTGGTAGCTTCAGGCGTTCTAATGGACAGATCAGGATGTCTCTTCATAAAATATGTAAACCAATCGGCGCCTGCTAATTTATTTGATTCCCAAGTCTGTGGAACCTTTATATTATTGGAAACAGCAAGCTCGAACGCAACTTTGCGGATCTCCTTGGGGGCCAATCCAAAATAAATACTTGAAGCCTGAAGTATGTATTTTTCTAATTCCTTTTCCTGTTCGTCGGTAAAAATCTGTCGATTCCTTTGGTAGCCTATTTTCGTAGTAGGTGTTGATACGGCTGCGTTGTTTATCTCTTCGGTAGTAAATTTTTTACAATACCTAGTTAAGGTGCGATAATTGATTCCATAATCCTTTGCTACAGATCTTATTGATTTCCCATACATTCTCACTTCTCTTGCAGCACGCAGCATTACTTCTGGTAAAACAAGTCCACGAGTCGACTTTCTTTTGTGTTGCCTTGGCATTGTACTAGCTCTGAAAAAAAAAATGCATTTATATAGCAAACCCCCAAGCAGCCGAAAAATTAAAGGCAGCAAACATGCATGGGGTTGGTTGTCACATGTGACTACCAGCCCCCGTCGACCTGTGACAACCTGCCCCAAATCACGTTTACGCAAATAACCTTCAAAAATAAATTCAAATCAATGTTTGCCCCAAAAACCTAATAATGTAAATATGAAACACATATTTAACATTAACAATACACTAAAAATCATATTAATATACAAAATTTGAGTATACTTACGAGATTTGTCACAGATGCACCAAAAAATACTTTAACTGGCGGGAAAAAACAAGCGCACGTGGCTCCGTCACGACATTCTGGAGCGGACTGAGGTGAAGTGGGGAGGGAGATATAGCGCTCGCGGTCTTTCGACACCGGTCAATGTACTCATTCGTTCGTTCAGTTTTCTGTTATGGCTGCTGTGACAACCAACCCGTGTGACAACCATACCCGGTCTCCCCTACGTCGCAATAGTGTTGCGTAATCGCCACGTTCTATTTCTAAAGTACGCCCGGTCTGTTTCAGATGTTCGATACGGTGTTATTGCTAACCCAACTCTGCGGTCTCTGAGTATAAAAGCCAATTGCTTTTAATTTACTGCCCGAAAAGGTAAACTTCATTCATTAAAAGTGATGAGTTCACTGAAAAAAATAATTAACCGAACTAATTAAGTAATTTCAAAAATAACTCAACTAAGGTTATAAGGAAATAAACTTTGTATAAATGTAAGTAACTTATTTTGTAGTGTACCCAGTGCTAGTTATGTTAAATTATGTTTGGTAAGCAGTAAATTAATAATTGGGTACTATTTACTCAATTAAAGTAAACAAATTAGTATAGCTGGAGCAACAATATCGGTTTTTTAAGGGTAACTAAACTGTATCCTTAATTATTATCGACATGTTTGATTGTATGTTAACAAACTGTATGTTATTATTATAACTAAACTGTATATACTTATTAATTAACCGTATGTTTACTATTAAATATCTACAACAGGTTAATTAGGTATTTTTATTTTTGTAGATATTTGATAAATCGTTTACGTTCCATTTGATTCCATACTTTATTTATTAACAACGAATGGTTTTGTAATTATTTCACTTCTAGTTTGGACGTTCAACTCAACAAAGTATTAGTTATAAAATACGAAACGTTTAGAAAGACAGTTATAAAACTTTTGTTGTTATTAGCAAAGAGCGGTTGTTTATGTGTAAGTGAGTTGAATTGAGACGTTGCGACGCAGGCGGATGCGGGTGGAGGGGGAGGTGGCTGGACGAAACGAGGCGAACCTGTTTATTCTTGCTCCCGGGTTGTCATCGTCAAGTCAGTGCGCCTATTTTATTTAGCCTAGAGTAGGCTTTGGAGTACCTAGTTAATGGTGTTTGTCAAACAACTGCATAAAACAGGGCGAGGCCAGGTATTTCATCACATGGATGAATTTGATGAGACCACGGCGGCGTCGTCAGCCCAGGGCGCCGAGGCCGCCAATCCTGCTATAGCTATAGACGAATACTTAAGATCATAGGGTCTTCCAATGTACATTGACAAGTTAAAAGTTAGGTGATGTCATTATTTAGTAACATTTCCTACATGTTATTCAAAAATCGTAACATAAGTAGGTAATTTGCATTGGTTACCTACTACCTACTAAGAGGTTTCGCGGATAGTGAAAGAAGGAACCGGTGTGGTGGCATTAGTTGGAAAAGTCCAATGTTGAGCTATGTGTGCAGCGCGCGAGACGCGCGTCTCGGTGTGCCGGGGTTCCATTTGTTTTGTTGTTTTACAATTCCCTGACGCCACGCGACGCTACGCGCTGCTTCTGCCACGCGTTTGGTTTGCCGGAGCCTAGCAGTAGAATACATATTGAAGGTCTAGTGAATACCTACATAGAATTTATTGTAATTAAATTTGTAGGCTAATGGAGTTTATTTTATTTCAGAACATAGCATAGATGTAGAAATTCTACAAATATTGTCCGCAGAGGTCATTAAGGAACTTGTTTCAGTTATAGGCCATAGAGCCAAACTTTTAACACAATTTGCCATGTTAAAAAATATAATAACTGATGCATTTTCAGATGCGAACAAAACAGTAAGTATACAACATTGCCCATTTATTATTCTTTGATGGTTTGTAAAAGAAACTTGTGAAAGAGCCAACTACTTGTAATATTAGGGCACATTCCTCCTATAGAGTGCCTACCATTCCGGGAATGGGTGGTCAACGTGACAAAATGTTCAACGGTTGAAATGTGCAGGGGTCAAAATGTCTATGAGGACCGGCTGTCTATGTGGCAAAAAGTACTAACGTTAAAATGTGCTATGGTTAAAATGGACAGCAGTTAAAATGTGTTCGGGTCCAATAGAACACGCGTTTAAATGTATCAAGGTAAAAACGTGCATGTGTCAAAATGTCCATATAAGTAGAAACATTCGCTTGTAATGTAACATTTCAGATTCGATTATGTGCATTACGTCATTACATTACAATACTGCCTCACTGTTTTGACGAGTTCTCTTCCCTTTCTGATGTAGTGCTCGACTCTGTAACGTTACATTACTTACAGGAAAATGCTCCAGGTGAGGGAGCACCTTAACACAACACGAAAGTTGAACTTCTTGACAATTAGGTATTCATTTATTCTTAAGCACGTTATATCAATCGAGCATTTTGCCTATCACACCTTTGTCATATTAACATTTTGAGATGTGTACCATTTGTCACTAAAGCATTGTGACAATTAGGATATGTACATTTTGACACTCGGGCATTTTAACGTTCGTACTTTATGACACATAGACAGCCGGTCCTTATAGACATTTTGACACGTTGACTACCCATTCCCGGAATGGTGCCTACCTATGGACGTGCCTAGTTTAGGGGAGGCTTATGCTAGAAGAAATACCTACACTACACACAATAAAGGTATACTTATTGTGTATACCAATGTAGAGGTACATACTGTGTTGTACACTTTACCTATAAATACTTTTCAGATGGAGGAGGTTGATATGAGTGATGTCTATTTAATAGACACGGACACGGACACGGCATATGCGTTGGCAGAGCCACCAACAACCAACAACGACGTTACTGACTGGTTTAAGACGTAATATTTGTTAACACTTTGTAATGAGCAAAAGACGGTTGGGCGGATATTTTTGCCCCCGTGTGTAATGGTAATTTTGTTAGTGTTAGAATGTTGTGGGTTAAATAGATCTGTAATAATTACTTAAGGGTCACTGATGAGACTGAAATAAATATGAGAAGACTTATGTACATTCTGTCAAAAAAGTACCGGGAATTGATAATTTATTTATGGTTCCGAATTCAATTTTTATTTTTTTATTTTTTTGCTGGTTTGGCACGGCTGTTTTCCATTTTGGCGCGGAGTTTGAGTTTCATCTGTCAAATAGATTAAATACAGTGCTGTTTTTTGTTTGATCATCTCTAGTGTGTGATGCGAATTTCATAATGGACAAAAACATCGAACAAAGAGTTTGTCTCAAATTTTGCATCGCAAATGGAATTTCGTGTTCGGAGTCGCTGAAAATGGAACAGAAAGCTTACGGTGACTCGATGTTATCAAAAACACGTGCTTATGAGTGGCACAATGCGTTCAAAAACGGTCGAGATGTGATGGAAGATTTGCCTCACTCCGGTAGGCCCTCA
Organism: Acleris cristana; assembly: GCA_948252455.1. Lineage (NCBI taxonomy): Eukaryota > Metazoa > Arthropoda > Insecta > Lepidoptera > Tortricidae > Acleris > Acleris cristana. The sequence continues at coordinate 14,073,711 of OX411771.1, read as the reverse complement.
ACGTCGTCAACAGAAGTCTGTTGACTGTTTTCATTAACTATTGCGGTCTTGCTCACTTGAAGTGCTTTCCGAAAGGTCAAACGGTAAATAAAGAATATTATTTGAGTGTTATGCAGCGTTTAAGAGAGCCAATTCGACGAAAAAGGCCAGATTGGTGGAACGAAAATTCTTGGATTTTGCACCACGATAATGCGCCTGCGCCAAGGCCTTCATTATAAACGAATTTTTGACCAAAAACTCAACAAATACCATCGAGCAACCACCTCATTCACCAGATATGCTTATAGTTTTTAACTTCATTCACAACAAGGGGCATTGGTGTTTTTAGCCAGTGCGAGCCCGGCAGTACCTGGGCCCTCCATTCCCAGGTCTCCGGAAGGGATTTTCATCTCTGTCCCTTTTAAATGTAATTTTCAATATCCTGCTAACAAAAGCAAGGACTTAAGTCTTAAAAAATCGATCGATGCGTCGCATGTTGCATCATTCATTTCGTTTGTTGCAAACTTGCAAAGTTCGTTGTTGTTGTTGGCCGGAAAACAGGTGGGTATGCCAATAATTATTTAGTTATTTAACGTAATCAATTAAATCATCAAGTACTGTCTTCAGTGAAGTGTTGCAAACTTTGTCTATAAACTTTCAGGTCGTGTGTGCTTGTGGGTTACCTATTATATTATGGACGATGAAAACACTTATATCGTCGCGGAAGAAGATGACGTCAACCATAATTTTATTGATATAATTACTTACTGAATATTTAATACTTTTAGTTTTCATTTAACAACATATAGATGTTAGCTGGCAAGTTTAATGGTATTCTCTAATAGTAATCAGTAGAAAGGAGTAATTAGGTACTTCATAATAGACTAGTAGTAATAATCTCTCGCTCATTAAAGTTCTTTGGTTTACTATTCGGTTCACAATGTAGGGTTCATTAGACATTAGACGATCATGAGGCCAACTTAAAGACAAAAAGATAATATATATAAAATTTTAAAACGAGATATTGGGGGGGGGTCAGTACAACTTGCATATATACATATGCCCGCTGAGTGGGGATCAGTACAGTACAACGTTGAATTATGTTTTTTTTTGATATGTAAATGTAACTCCCAACCTTGATACTGGCAGAATTGTCCCATTGGACCGAAGCCACTTAATAAAGAATTAAATTGAATTCGTTTTTCGTTTTTTGCTATCATCGTAATCATTCAAATTACTTGTTGATTCAGCTTATTTTGCCTTCATACGGGCAATCATTAAATCCGCTGCAAAGACAAACAGCACATAAGGGTGAAATGGTTGAAACATTGGTTTGAAGATATAAAATGAATAAAAAGACATGATACCTGTTTCATAAAATTTTCTCTTAAGGTTTATTAATTGCCATGTTTGATTGTCGGGTGTTTCGTGTTTCATAACCGATTTATTATATTGAGTAGTTTGTTTAAATCTTGGCCAAAATGTTTCTTGTTTTTAGGTGTTATCCAAGTGATGCTGATTATAACTATATTATGGTTGACGTCATCTTCTTCCGCGACGATATAAGTGTTTTCATCGTCCATAATATAATAGGTAACCCACAAGCACACACGACCTGAAAGTTTATAGACAAAGTTTGCAACACTTCACTGAAGACAGTACTTGATGATTTAATTGATTACGTTAAATAACTAAATAATTATTGGCATACCCACCTGTTTTCCGGCCAACAACAACAACGAACTTTGCAAGTTTGCAACAAACGAAATGAATGATGCAACATGCGACGCATCGATCGATTTTTTAAGACTTAAGTCCTTGCTTTTGTTAGCAGGATATTGAAAATTACATTTAAAAGGGACAGAGATGAAAATCCCTTCCGGAGACCTGGGAATGGAGGGCCCAGGTACTGCCGGGCTCGCACTGGCTAAAAACACCAATGCCCCTTGTTGTGAATGAAGTTAAAAACTCCCGCGGATACTACACCAGCCAGTGCTGAAAGGCCGGAGGAGAAGTTCATTCCTCCGTTTATTTATCCGCGGGGTTAGAAAAAAGGGGGTGGGAATGGGGAATAGGAAGGGGTTTGCTTAACTTAGGTGAGTCGCGGAGTGGGAATCCTGACGCATGCATGCTTACAGACTACGGGCAGCATTTCTTGGCCAGTTGGGCTCTGAGCTTCGGCCACCAGGCGTTATCGAAAGCTCCCTCTATGTCTAGCGAGACAAGTAGCACGATGCGTTTTTTGTTTCTGCTTCTGTTCTTATGTGTCCCATCAAAACACATGATGCGGAAAGCATCATCCGTTGACTTTTGGGGCATGAACCCGTACTGACGTTTGTTCAGGGCCGGGAGGATATGCCACTTGATCCTGTTTACTAGCATTTTTTTCCAGGATTTTCCCTAATACTGACAATAGACCAATCGGTCGGTATGACTTGGGGTGGGTATAGTCCTCCTTACGGGGTTTCCGTAGGATGCAGACGTGTGCTGACTTCCAGGCTTTGGGGAAGTAGGCTAGCCTAAGGCAGGAATTCGCTAAGCACAAAAAAACTTCTTCATTGCACTGGATAGCTGCTGCGCATATGTCTGCAGTGAGTCCGTCCGACCCAGGTGCCTTTTTCGAGTTCATACTTCTGACTACTGAATCCGTTTCCACTTGTGTGAAAGGTGGATCATCGCCACTGCTGGGTTGTCTCCCTCCGTATCGTCCCTGATGCTCCTGTGATGGTCCGACTCACCGTCCTGACGGTCATCCGGGTAAAAGCATTCTGCCAGTCTTTGAGCCGACTGTTTCGGTGTTAGCCCTTGTTCGTCTCTGAGCAACGTGTCTTCCTGATGTCTAGCCGTTTTTCTGATTACTCGGTAGATTTTGTCCCACATAGACTCCCTATCCTGTGTGGTACAAAAATCTTTCCAGCTAGCCGTCTGAGCCTCTGTTGCTTTCACGGTGTACTCTTCCTTTACCTGGAGGTATTGGTCGAGTACCGTACTGCCTTCGGTTTGGGGCTGCGTTTCTTATTTGCCTTTTCCTTCTTAACACCTCTTTTTTCAGTCGATCCAAATCTTTGGACCACCACGGCGGCTTTACGTTTGTCTTGGAGGCTCCCGGTTTCGGGATGCATTCTTCACATTCTTTCGACACCGCACCGTTATAGGCGTTGGTCGCCTGCTCCAGTGCTTCGGTGTCTCCAATGTTATTTAAACAATGCACTGTCAAGTCTCTTTCCAGAAGCTCCCCTGACAGAGCTGTCTTAAACTTGGTCCAGTCAGTTTTCTTTGTGTTGTAAATCCTGCTTGTTGGTCTTGGTACTGGCTTCGGGGCTGCTTCACTACACACTGCAAATTGTATGGTGTTATGATCGGACGTGACAACATTCCTGTCTACTTCCCAGTCTTGGATCCTGGACAGAATGTTGGTACTGCACGCCTTCACATCAACAATGCTAGTGTATAGCTTGCCTCCCCGGTATGTTTCGAATGTCGGAGTGTGTCCAACCTTCAAAACATTCAGATCTACCTTATTGCATTCACATCACCTCCCACGATGATACTCTCCCACCCACCCAGGTCTGCACCCAGCTTAAGCATGATCTCCTTTGTTTTGGCCATGTATCCTTCTAAGTCTTGGTCTCTCTCGAAATAAACCGAAATTACTCCGACTGATACGTTACCAAGCTTCAGGAGTGCCGCCGTGATGTTCTCCGTGACCAGCTGTGGGTCGTGTTGCACCTGGACTCGATCACCTAGCACTACTTTTGCTGACTTGACTGGTTTCACGCCATTTTGTGTACACTGAATCACCTTGAAACCTCGTTGCGGCGTCATCTCTCCCTTTACGCCCACGTACGGTTCCTGTAGCAGTGCTACTTCGCAGTTTCCGTTCTGCATGACCTGGTGGAGTTCAGCTGTTACCAGCTTTGACCGTTGCAGATTGGCTTGCAGGAACTTTGTCTTGTGGGAGGCGGTGCGGGGGGGGAGGTTTGCGTGTTGTTTGCCGGTACAACTGTGTCAACAACAGTATGCCACTCTCGACCGTGCTATGGTGGCCCATTTCTGACGTTCTTTGCAATCGGGGCTAAACGCCTCCGTCGGTTCCTTGCCTGCCCTGGTGCGGTTGATGCACTTTGGTGTCTCAGGATTTTCCGGAAATTTGCCGGGTCTGTGGCAGGTCAGGCAGAAACGACAGTTGGTGCTCACTTCCTTGCACAACGTCCTTGTGTGTCCGTAGGCCAGACATTTAGAACACTGTACAAGGGGCGACTGGTCTTCCACTTTTTGCCTTTGGATGCCGATGTAGAGTTTTCCAGTCTCCACAAACCTCTTCCAGACAGGCGGTGGAAGCTCAAACACCAGGTGACAGCAGTGCGGGTTACGAGTTTTCCTGCAGTACCGGAGTTTTATCTGAGCAGGGTCCACGTTAAGGGCTCCCAGTAGGTGGTGGTTTTGAGATAACAGCATCTGCGGTAGGTCCTCGTCGTTAAGGTAACTGACGACGTCTCTGATGCAGATTAGGGGGTTTCTCATTTGCGGGTATTCTGCATTGAGTTTTCCTTCCATTATCTTTCTGAGCAGCTCAAGGTCTCTCTCCCTGCACAGCTACCCACCAACTTTTGGTTCTTGGCCTTTCGTACCCGCTCGATCCTCAACCCGGTAGACTTCACGTCACACACTTTGTTAAACTCCTTCAGGACACCATCTCTGGTCTTTGTCGGGTCCTTGGACGATACGATAGCGGTGTGGTTGGGGGTGCTGGCCTGCTTCGGGAGCGCTGCCTTCTGGGTATGTGCTTGGGCCGTGGGCTACCGTTGTCCGATGTTGCGTGACCTTCTTACTCACTTCACTGACCGACTGTTTAATCTCGGCCAGTACCATCTCCGTGTTCAAGGTTGAGGCTGGGGCTGAGTCGCATTCCTTTTCGGTCCTTATTTCTTCGGTTAAGGTTCTGACAAGCGAGCTCATTGCCTTCATCCTTTTCCTGATGTCGGTTAAGTCTTCCGATGGTTGTGTTGCTGTTTCGGGGTCTCGCCGGCTCTTAAGATCCTCAGTGGAGTATGTGAGGAGGTCAATCCGCTGCCTGAGCGTGCAGATGGCCTCCTTCAGCTCTGGGTCTTTTGGTGACTGACTTTGTGTCTCCGTCACCTTCGGCAATATTCCCTCAATGGTCTTCGGGATGGTTGCCGTGGCACTTGCTAGTGCGTCCATGGTTTTCCTCATTTGGTCTATCTGGTTCAAGACCCTGTTCACCTGGACGGACAGTATCGACACTTCGTCTGCCACTTTGCTGACGTTGGCTGGGTTTTCCTGGGCTCCGTGGCCTTTGCACAGTTTCTCCACAGCCAACTTGACTTCTTCCACCGAGGTTTTTATTTCTCCGATCTTTTGGAAAGGAGTGGCTGTTTCGTAGCCCAGCCAGTCCCTCACAGACTCTGTCTGTTGCAGAGTTCTGGTGGCTAGGTCTTTTAGCACTCCCAATTCGGCCACCACCTCCTGCCTCACTACCGCCATTTCCTTGGCATGCTGCCTCTCCATCCGGACCACTTCTCTAGCGCTTCTGGACCGCTCGAGGTTGAATTTGTGTCTGGAACGGGAGTCGGATAGCGACAAAGCTGTCTCATATAGGGTCTGCAGGCAGTCAAGAGCGGTTGCTTTACATTCCCGCGTCATCTTGCCCGCAGACTCTAGAGCGTCCTTACCTTCTAGCAGCTTCGCATTAGCCAGCTTTGTCGCCATGTCCATCTCCACTCCCGGGCCCCTCCCACTTCGCGGCACGAGGATGCTGACCCTACCCACTGATATATTATACTGATATTGATATATTCACGCTCGATGACACAACACGCAAACTAATATTTACAGCGCATCAAATAGGTATTTATAGTAAAAGTAGTATAAGGCCTGGTTATCACTATGCCGGATCCGGCAATTTTGCCGGATCCGGTAAGGGTAGTGGCTGTACAATTTATATGAAGCTGTTCACATTATGCCGTGTGAACAGCGTCATAAGCCACTAGCCTTACCGGCATCCGGCAAATTCGCCGGTCCGGCATAGTGGGAACGGGGCCTGACCTACTTCAAGTGTATAAAAAACACTATGGAAAACTAAGAACAAATATTTTATAATTATTTTTTTAATCATTAGCAAACAGAAACTGAAATTAAAATTTACAAACAACATAATTTTTTTCGCGCCATAAAACCTGTTCGACCCCGCCGCCGCCGACAGCCAAGATGGCTGCCATGATTGAGTTGCATCATGCTTAGGGATATCCCACGTTTACTTAATGGCAATGGCCTAGGTGTCGGTCGATATTCGACAGTATTTTTTTTACATTACTTGTAATTTAACCGCCAAATTCGCACACATTTCTAATTAAAATGAAGAGATCACTGCTAATAGTGTTAACTTTTGCGTTTAAAATATAATCGACGCTGGAAAGGAGGTTCTAAGCGACATTTTTGATGATGTTGAGTTATAATATGCACAGTTGGAAACGGCAGATTTTTCTACATCGAATGGGCTGGCGGTCTTGTGTCCGTCTGACGACTTTTCTGTCGCTTATCCCGTCGGTGATTTAGCAGATCACGACCATTGTTTTCTGCTAAACGACTTCGTTTTTGTCAATTTTGTGCAAAATGGAGATTAGATAACAATTTTTTTTCGCGAAAATGAACCTCGGAGCTTTTTACTTTTATTTGTCAGAACAGATTAAACTTAACTTGGATAATTTTGCTTAGTTGCAACTAACCTTTCTCTTGTTGGTTAATCGTTTTTATCAGATTTTTCGTAAAATAGGACAACTTTATCGTTCTGTTTTATAATTTACATTTAGTATGAATTTGATAATTATATTTATAAAGGCTTTTAGGCCCAGTTGCGGTACAAAATTGTGGTGGTTAGGCATTCCTTTTCGACTCTCTTGTTGCACCCAACCAAACGCCATCTTATGGTGCGCCTCCACTGAGTCGGAGCGGAGCTGAGCTGTGCCAATATTAACCCATAGAAGGCGCATGCGGTCACATGTCGAGCGGCCCTTCCGCACGTTAGTTTAGATTCTATTGGTTAATATTGGCACAGCTCCGCTCCACTCCGCTCATCTCCGCCTCAGTGGAGCCGCAGCCTAACTCAAACAGTATCTTACGAGACGTCACCTAGGCCACACGGATCCAGGCGATTCAGCGCGTTCGTCCTTCAACATCTTAATCGTAATTTAAGTAATTTTTATTCTTTTCTGTTTTTGCAGTCGGTTTTTTTTTATTTATTTTTTTTATTTTTTATAAAATTTTAATGTACTCAGTGTCACTCGTGCTGTTGAGAAGAATCTATAGACACCTCGCATGTTAAAATCCATCACACCGTTTAGGCTGCATCCCGTGAAATAGATTTTTCAAACGTAAATTATTGCGAGTAAAATCCGCCATTATAGACATAGACACCTCATACGTTAAATTCCATCAAGTCGTTTAGACTGCAGCCCGTGAAATAGAAATGATACATAGTAACATATATACATGCATACATACATACATACATACATACATACATACATACGCTCGAAAAACATAACCCTCATTTCTTTCGGCATTTGGGTAAAAACGTGTATTTCGACCTCAGAACATAGAATACTACTTATATCCATACATCTGTGATTTCGACATTCTCAAGGGAATGATCCTATAAGGGTTCCGTTTTTACCGATTGAGGTACGGAACTCTAAAAACCTAGCCGAAGATTTAAAATGAATAAATGAAATCCTTACTAATATTTTAAATTTGAAAGTGTGTTTGTTTGTTTGTTTCTCCTTCTTTCACGTAGCAACGGAGCGATGTTATGGTATGATTTTTGTGTGTGGAGATATATTCTAGTTAGGAGGCAGGAGAGTGACATAGGCTACTTTTTGCCGGGATAAAACATCTCATTCCCGCGGGAAGATCCATTATTATGATGTTACTTCTCCTTGACCACGCGGACGAAGCCGCGGGTTGTTACCCTAGCTAGTAATAATAATAATAATCTTTATTCATGAAATCATAATAATAATAATTGGCATAAAAATTCTCACATATACACAGAGCAATTTTTTTATTTTAAACCTAAACCTAGTTTTTAAAGTTTCGGTTGTTTGTATTAGGTGGATAAATATAATACAAAATAATTAGTGTCACTATTGTCTGTCCCGGAATTTTTATGAATATTAAGAGATAAATACCTATTTGATGCGCTGTAAATATTAGTTTGCGTGTTGTGTCATCGAGCGTGAATATATCGATATCAGTATAATACAGGGTGTTTTTTTGGTCGACCACTTCCAAAACAGGAGAGATAGTTTAATTAATGCTGAATCCGAATATCACATTAAAAAATTAAAAAGCCTTAGGAGGCCAGAGAAATAGCATTTTAAGTATATCCCATTATTTCACTTAATTGTGGTCACTATGCGACGTGTTTACCGAAGACTAATGACGTAATCACGGTGCACAATGTTATGATTCATCTTTCCCTTCATACTTGTTACAGGCTTAGGACCGTCAAAGATTACAAACACGGTTTAGGTTAAAAAAATGTAGATTATTGTTGTAAAAATCGTTCTGAAATAGTTTAACTACAGAATAACGGTATGGATTAAAAAACCGCAAGATTTGTCTTTGGCGTATTTAAAAAGGGAAATCAGCTTTGTACAACGATTGTTAAAAATTTACAACCAGCCAGTATTTAAACTGCTTAAAACTAAGAGAGTACTCGCCCGTGGATGTTCTTCGAAGTAATTGAGAATAGCCTGCTTAACATCCACTGCAAGCCCACTTTGGGCTCTTCCTTGAGCATGGCGTGGCGTTTCAAAAGTGCCCCACTCGTAAAGGTTGCTAGTGATAGACCTTACTGCAGTGTAACACGTAATGGCATGCCGATTAGGGAATCGTTCAGTCCAAGTTCTAACGGTATCAAACATGTCCCGATTGTCAAGAAGTAAATTTTCTTGCCGAGACATTTTTTTTATCAATCAAATGATTTAACACTTCACTTAACAAGCACTCGCTTCGAAACAAACACGGTACTGACGTCGCTTGCGCATAGTTTTGTGAGGGTAGTATCAAACAATAACAATCGTGACGATAAGCGGCCTACCCCCTTCGTAGCTACAGAAACGAGAGACCATGATTTATAATGTAGCGAGGATATTCTTTCGAAAAATCATGAAAAAAAAAAAAATTTTTTTTATATTTTTTTTGAGCTCAGTATCATGAATTTAGTAACCCCTATTGTGGAAGTTGCTGACCAAAAAAACACCCTGTATATCAGTAGAGTCAGCATCCTCGTGCCGCGAAGTGGGTGGGGCCCGGGAGTGGAGATGGACATGGCGACAAAGCTGGCTAATGCGAAGCTGCTAGAAGGTAAGTTCGCTCGCCGCGTCCAATGCGTGTGCACTTCTATCGTTAGCGCCCTCAAGAAAGTTAAATCTACCCGCCCAAGTGTAAAAAAAAAAGAAATGGCTAACCAAAAATGTGTAAGCTGTAATAAAAGTATAACGAAAAAATCACCAGGATTGGAGTGTAGCCGGTGCTCAAAGACAGTGCATGCAACACCTACCTGCTCCAAGATCTCAAACAAGCTGTTGACCGCTCTCCGCGGAACAAATGGCCTAGAGTGGAGCTGCGAAGAATGCATGCGCAACATGTCTAAACGCTCATCGTTTCTCACCCCGGATGAGGACACTGACATTGAAGATGATGATATGATGGCTGAACTAGGGAGACGCACCAGTGTTATTGACCCGCAAAAACTAGCGATGGATATTAGTTGCGAGGTGAAGAAGGCCATTAAAGACGAATTGGGTAACCTACAACATTCTTTGGAATTCGTTGGAGACCAAGTAAGTAACATCGACAAGGTCGTGATGAAACAGGATCTGGAAATAAAAGCACTTAAAAAATACAATCAAGACCTACAGAACAGTAATAAGAACCTAGAATTGCGTTTGTCGGCCCTTGAACAACAAGTCTTAGCCTTGACCCAAAAACAATTATCAAATACGCTGGAAATCTGTGGGATTCCTGAAGTGCCTCAGCAGAAAGTTGAAAGTGTTGTTAAACGAATTGCTGAAAAACTAGGTATGGATACGGATAACGTACAGTACGTAAAACGTCTACCGGCCCGAAATGAACAACCCGGTCTGCTGGTTGCCGAGATGAAGTCAAAAATGGCCTGCACCAACTGGGTATCATCAAGTCGCAACAAGGAACTAACCGTAGGAGATGTGTTCCCAGAGACTCCCAGGGAGAAGGCTGCCAACCGAATTTATGTCCGTGAGGCCCTTACGCAAGAAATCAAGTCCTTGCTGTACAACTCAAAGCAGAAGCTACGAAGCACCTTCAAATACATCTGGTGCAAGGAAGGAAGGGTGTTGGCCAGAAAAACGGACGGCAGTAAAGTGATCCCTATTCGCTCCCTTCATGATATTGAGTCCCTAGTCAGTACATAAATAGATAGGTTGTAAGTCAGTCTTCAAATTGTTCTAGTTTGTTTATAAGTAGTGATAAATATCTATTATTATTATAAATTTTTAGCATAGCTCACAGATGATAGAAGTTAAAGAAATTCTGAATTGTGTCAACATTAATAACTTTATCAGTCAGTTACCGAATCGATGTAAAACTAACCTTCTGTGTATCCATGTAAATATACGGTCTATGATAAAGAACTTTCCGAAATTATTACAAGTTATCGATTATTGTGTATACCCACCTGACATTATTATTGTTACGGAAGCCGGTATCTCGCAAGATAGCTCTAGTCTGTTCAATATTCAAGGGTATAGAATGCACTCACAGTTACGAGATAAAAGAAGGGGGGGTGGGATTATAATTTATTCTAAGACCAACTTAAAGTTCACCGCAATTGATTCTAATAAAACCCTTACTTTTGAAAACATATCTGGCACAATTAAAACTTATTATAACGAAGTAGTAACTGTGTGTGCTATCTATAGACCACCATCCACGAACAAAACAATATTTGTGAATGAGCTTGAGCAATTGCTTAGCAAGATTCAATCGTCGGATAATCTTCTTGTCGCCGGAGATATAAACATTGACCTCAAGGTGGCTTCCTCATACAGAGACTCCTATTTAGACGTGCTGGCTGGCTATAGACTGATGACGGCAATCACAGACTTTACCAGAGTCGAATGTTTACAAAATAATGTAACGAAATCGTGCATTGATCATATTTCTGCCCGGTTCCCGTCATTAGATCTATACTCGGCCGCCGTTGACACAGTACTGGCGGACCACCGCATCACTGCTATTGCTTGTTTGAGCGAGCGGGTGATACCACATAAAGTAGGAACTTCCAGGCAAAGAATTGTCCGACGAAATATAAAAAATGTTCATGAGGAACTGAGTAGAATCGACTGGACTATAACTAATAAAATGACTTGTCCCGTCCAAATACTTGAATATATCCAGGATAATATGAATCAAATTTACAGTAAAAACGTTTCTAGTATTAAACAAGTAACAGCTGGTAGATGCCGCCTTCCGTGGATAAACGAAAACATTGTAAAATTGTGTAATAAAAGAGATAGTTTATTTCAAGCTTGGAGAAAAGATACTAATAATAAGTCACTTAGACTTCTATTTAACAAAACACGAAATAAGGTGCATAAAGTTATAGAATACCATAGAAATAGGTATAACACCAAAGAAATAAATTCAAACTTTACTAACTCTAAAAAAATATGGCAAATATTAAATTCTATACGTGGCCGATTAACTAAATCCATTGATCAGTCTATTACAAATGCTTTTAAGTCAAATCATTTAACTAATACCGATATTGCAAACAAATTTGCAAATACCTTTCACAGTGCAGTCAAGAACATCTTACCAAATTGCAATAGAAAATTACTAACAGAAAATGAATGTGCGGCTAACGTAACCCTTAACTTTCGTAAAAGCTATCCCCAAGAAATAGAAAACATTATCTCTAAACTAAATTCCAACAAAGCTCCAGGATTAGACGGGATAAAAGTATTAGACTTGAAAAAATGTCACAGGTCCATAGCTACCGCGATCTCAAACCTTATCAACTGCAGTGTTAAAACCGGAATTTATCCAAATGCGCTTAAAAAAGGTTGCATTCGACCAGTGTTTAAAAAGGGCAAGCATGACGATGTTAATAACTATCGCCCAATCACTTTGCTTTCCACTATTGATAAAATAATTGAAAAATATGTTTGTAAACAAATACATTGTTTTTATAAGAAACACTTAATTATAAACAAAAACCAGTTTGGATTCCAGCAAGGAAAAAGCACGGCCTCATTATTATCTACGTTTACGGACAAAATCAACAATTACCTTAACAGCAAACAACATGTTTTTGCCCTATTTATCGATTTCTCTCGCGCATTTGACACACTGGACCATAAAAAATTAATTAAAAAACTGGATGACACGGGGGTCCGAGGTCCGCTTCTCCGTTGGTGCGAAGACTACCTGCGGAACCGCTCCTACTGCGTCAGGGTGGGGCAGGACTACAGCGACACTGTGCACAGCACCGAGGGGACGGCCCAAGGATCCGTGATTGGACCGTTGCATTTTCTGGCGTATGTCAATGATATGCACAGCTATATCGAGAGCAGTGTCACTTACCAGTTCGCCGATGACACGTGCTTAGTTTCAGCTGATAAGGACGCAGACAATGCCATGAATAATATTCAATCAGACTTTAACGCTCTAAACAAGTGGTGTCATGATGCCGGGCTGGTGCTTAACCCCCAGAAGACGAAATTAATTCATATTCGGTCCCCATACTTAAAAGGAGTTCCCGGGAGCGCGCTAGTGGCCCACGAACACGCGTGCATGCACGCATCGGGCGCGAGCGTTAGCAGGGGCGCGGGCGCGTTGAATTGCCGATGTCCCGTCATTGAAAGTGTTCCTTCTCACATATACCTAGGTTTGGCTATCGATCGAAACTTTAACTGGAGCTATCATATAAATCGCGTGTGTAACAAGCTCAGAGCCTTCCTAATCAATTTACGGATAATAAAAAATCGAATCCCATTTAAAATTAAAATTCTGTTGTATAACGCTTTGGCAGATTCCATAGTATCTTATGGTCTCAGCAGTTATGGTAGAACCTACAAGTCGTACCTGGATAAAATATGTTCTCTGCAATTGCGAATCCTAAAGAAAATAGTCCCTTCTAAAATTAAAATTAAACATGCTAATGATGCACTGAAGCTATTCAAATACTGCAACTGTCTCCCTATCCACCAAAAAGTTCAATTTAACCTACTTAAGGAACAATTTTTTGACTCAACCTTTCAAACCCTAAAATCTAACATTAAACGCACTCGAGCAGTCGTAAACAAAAAATTAGTCACTCCTGGATTCACTAATGTCTATGGACAGAGAACCAGTGCCTACTTAATTCCTCGTCTCATTAATGACCTTGACGTTAAATTTAGAGATAGCATAACTCCTAAGAATATTAAGTATAAACTAAAATCGTACCTTGTCAATAAGCTGTAATGTTGTGGGTAGAAGTGTACTTGTAATTGTGTTGTAATTGTTAGACATATTTATGTTGTAATTTATAATTTGAGATGTTTTGATAAGGTTGAATAAGTTAGAACCTGCAATGTAAGTTAAGTCATACTATACAACTTGCTTAAAATATTCCAACCTATGTAGCCGGGATAGTTAATAAAAGAATTCAAAACTAATTTGTTCCTTAAAATTTACTCTGTTAACTTGTAAATTGTTAAATTGAAATTCGTGCATAAATCCTATAACTTTTCAGGAAATTTTACTTGTGTAGCGGGCAGGCAGGTAAGTGTCTATTTTGATTTAATAATCCCGTTCGGGATTTATAAACTTTATCTTATATAAAACCCCTTATAAGCATTCTTTATCCTAAACGGTACCTCAATTAAGTTAGGACTTTTAAATTTTATTTATAGCCTTACAATCTAGGTCAAATTTTATTGTTAAAGTATTAGCGGAGAGGTATTTGTGGTTTGTTATAGGTACAAAGAGATATTGGAGGTAAAACTCAACTGAAGCTTCTATTTTATGGATATCCCAAAATAAGACAAAGAATGCTCAGGGAATTTATCTATGTGACTTTTAACATACAGGTACCATAACTATTTACACAATGAAACCCTATAACCTAACTATTTGTTCGTTCAATACATCATTGACTATAATAAATTAAAATAAAATATAGGTAAATAAAAGCACACCTCAAAGATTCAGTAAATTCAGCAAATGTTGAAATTATTATGGTGGGTTGACGATGATTCTTCTAGATTGTTAATATAACTACATTGATAATAGTTTATCAGCGGTGATCAGTGCTTTTAGCAAGTTAATAGTACCCTGAAATAAAACAATATTAGTTAACGCTTTGTTATATTATGGGGTAACACTATATAGGTATACGTCTTTTGACATGTAGGTACCATAACTATTATACATTAAAACTCTATAACTTAACAATAAATACAATAATATGTTCATTACGTTACTGTTTATAATGAAATTAAAATAAAAGGTTAGGTAATTAAAAAGCACACCTTTAGGATTCAATAAATTCAGCAAATGTTGAAATTATTATGGTGAGATGGCATCAACGCCACTTTCAAGATTGTTAATAATACTGCATTGCTCATCAGCGGTGCTCAAAGCTTTAAGCAAGCTAGTAGTATCCTGAAATAAATATAATTTTATCACCTTACATTACATGGGATTGCTAAGCTTGATATAAAGATGTTGGTCTATAATTTATGAATGTTAGAGATATTAAACAGGACTATAAACATAGAATAGCTTATAGTACCTTGCAATTACGGTTTATTTATTTATTTAGTACAGTGGGTGATCCAATGTACTTTGTATTTCTTGTAGGCAATAGAATAGTACATTTAACACTTTCTTTGCCAGGATCTCTGATTTTCATACAAAATGGACGCGCCTAGCAGGTTGGCGGCAGTTAAAGTGGCTTACACTTAATAAATTAACATTTTCATACCTTAAGTATTTCACTCGAGGAAATTTAATCAGGTTCTTCGTTTTTATATTCTTTGTAAAGTTCGGAATAAAGTAGATAACGATGGAAATTCATATTTGGAATGAGAGATTGTTGAGAGCAAATAGAGGCTTGGTAAATCATTTTATTGTTAGATCTGAAACATCACAATAATAAAATAGAAATATTTACGGATGCTAGGCATCGATAGGTATCTTTAATTAAATAGAACCAACCAGAATTACAAGATAATTTTCTATAAACGAGATAGAAAGCCAAACGCCCGCCTTTAATTTCAACGAATTGGTCACAGATAATTATGGTCTAGTCCAATAGAAATATAGATAATGTAGATTACACTACTGTGCAAGTTATAAAGCAAAACATTCACGGATCTGCAATATATTAACTTCTGAATTTGATAGCGTCTGAATTTGACCCAATAGTCTAGCAACATTGGTTTTGCGATCTTAGACACCACGACATAGTTTGTTTCACGCTGTTTTACTGATTAAGAAAGAGATAGACATTTAACAATCTCAGAATAGAGAGAGCTTTAGACGCAATACAGTATTAGGAATTAAGACGGTTTAACTGTTAGTTCAAGTCATGACTAATTATCAATAAGATAGTTCGAGTTGACATATTATTTAGGAAGCACTAGGATTAGGATGCATATCCCGGGGTAGGGATAATTTTGTTTGTAATATTATGCCATTTGATGCAATTTTACTAGTCGCTTGTTTGATAAAATGAATTATTTGTTCAATTTACTAAAATATTTGCAAATACTTTTGACTTTATTTAATTTAGAAAAGCAAAGGTAATTGGATTAATAATTCACCCGTTAAAGGTGTGACGATTTAGTGGCAATGTGTCGGCTCTTGCCTTGATTCTAGGTGCCCATGCGTGCATGGGTGATAGCACGGGTTATTCCGAGTGATTGGACTAGGTCGTTTCGCTGTGAACGTGGGTTCCATGAAAATCTCTACTTGAAGTGCTAGATCGGGGTCCATATTGGCTCATATAAAATTGGTCTTTAGATTTTTTATACAAATAACGATTTGTGTCTATACTCATCATTTCTTCGAAAATTTTTCCTCATACTTCATTTCTTCGAAAAATTTTGCTCATACTTATCGCAACTCATAATCAATTTTTTTAAGAAACTGTTACTTTTTGAGGATTGTTATAAATCTAACCTTACCTAACCTAATTTTATCTACACGTAAGATATTTAAAAAATTCTGAAAAGTGTACGGTTTCATGAATATTGGCGTTATAAGTTCAGATGATTATGAGTTCCGATCATTAGTATAAACATTTTTTATGAAGAGTATAAGGAGTGATCATTATGATGTAAAATGGTATGAGAAAAATTTTCGGAGTTCCAATAATCGGAGTTGCAATTTTATATGAACTTTGGCGCACCCGCTAGATCGAGTAGGAATGCTTACCTGGTAGACTGGAGACTCTTGGAGGCACTCTCACATGTAGTTCGTTGTGGAGATGAGACGTTACATCATACCAGGGCTGTGGAAATGAGGCTCGAGATGGCTACCTTTATGTCTTCAGAAAACCTTATCCTCGTATTATGCTTCTGAATTTAGAAACTTTAAGTGGAGATTAAGTAAATTTAGTTTAGAGCGACTTTTACTGTAGTATGGGAAAAAGGATATGCCATGTCAATATGAGACTTAGATACAGACAAGATTGTTAATTCTTAGGATAGGAAGAACTATAGACGCATGCTAAGTTTGGTTCGAGACTTAACATGACATTTTAGGAAACACTAGATTTAGATTGCATATCCCGGGGTAGGATTAATTATTGTAATGTGCTATTGAAGCATCATTTACAAGTCGCTTGTTTATTTAAATAATGGAAAATCTCTCCTTGAAGGTAGCCTTGAGCAGAGATTCCCGTATCTTCTAGTGGTAAGGATACCAGGGTTTCACCCTGGAGACTCGGGTTCGATTCCCGGTGCGGGAATACCGAAAGTCTCTCCTTAAGGTGGCTTTTAAGTGGAGATTAAGTAAATTTAGTTTAGTGCGACTTTTATTCTAGTATGGGGAAAAGGATATGCCGTGTCAATGTGAGACTTAGATACATACAAGATTGTTAAATCTTAGAATAGTAAGAACTATAGACGCATGTTAAGTATTAGGAATCAAAAGGGATTACTGTTTGGTTCGAGACCTGACATGCCATTTAGGAAACAATAGATTTAGATTGCATATCCCGGGGTAGGATTAATTATTGTAATGTGCTATTGAAGCATCACTTACAAGTCGCTTGTTTATTTAAATAATGGAGAACCTCTCCTTGAAGGTAGCCTTGAGTAGAGATTCCCGTATCTTCTAGTGGTAAGGATACCAGCGTTTCACCCTGGAGACTCGGGTTCGATTCCCGGTGCGGGAATACCGAAAGTCTCTCCTTAAGGTGGCTTTTAAGTGGAGATTAAGTAAATTTAGTTTAGCGCGACTTTTATTGTAGAATGGGGAAAAGGATATGCCGTGTCAATATGAGACTTAGATACAGACAAGATTGTTAAATCTTAGAATAGTAAGAACTATAGACGCATGTTAAGTATTAGGAATCAAAAGGGTTTTAACTGTTTGGTTCGAGACCTGACATGCCATTTAGGAAACAATAGATTTAGATTGCATATCCCGGGGTAGGATTAATTATTGTATTGTGCAGCAGCTTTATAGCAGGGTTTCACCCTGGAGACTCGGGTTCGATTCTTGGTGCGGGAATACCGAAAGTCTCTCCTTAAGGTGGCTGTTAAGTGGAGATTAATTAAATTTAGTCTAACGCGACTTTTATTGGGGTATTTTGGGTAAAATCTTCTTTGGGTTGACCCAACCGACAAACACTGACAATAAAGACAGTTTAATTGGGGAATAGCAACTTTTGCTTTTGGTGGAGCGATGCCCAGTCTGGTGACGAGTCGCACAGAGACGTGCGGATGCCTAAGTTGAGGCGTGGAGGGGCACGTCTCTCTCTCTTCAATATTTATGAAGAGGGACCAGTGGGGATTCTGGTACAGCAGTTACTAATATATTTGCATTATATCTTTCATTATAATCGAAATTAGGAGTATTAGTGAATTTAGGTAGCTTAGGGTTATAGATTTAGATAGGTATAGGAAGTTTTAACTGTTGAAACCTAGTTACATATGAAACTGTTTATTATACAAACTAGAAAGCTGGTTGAAAGTAGTGCTTTCGTTGAGTGAAACTTGATTAAACTATCTAGAGGTTTTGGTTAGACAACGTCAATTGAATGGCAGTCTCGTTCTGATCTGGCCGTTGGACGCGGGCGCGGTGGGCGCGCGAACTTCATGAGCGCGCGTCACTCGTCGTCTCGCTCACGCGACGTCTCCATCTCGCTTAGACAGAACAGGTGGGGCTGTCTGTATTTATTACACAGGCGGGCTTTCTTCTCGGTCCCCGCCAGGGGGCCGGCGAGACAGATCGGGGCATCGCCCCTCTCTGTGGCTTCAGGTCTTCAGGTTGTCTTAACAGGATTCTTTTTAGGGGTTTCCTCTCTCTCGCAATGGGTGCCGCGGCGAAGTCAGCCGGTTAGGAGGGTCCCAACGGCGCCTTCAGCCTGCGGCGATTGAGAGGGGGAGATCGTCCGTCAGTTTTCATCTTCTTCTTTTTCTTCTTCCTCTTCCTCTATTTGCTGGCCTTAGGGTGGTAGCCGCGCGTATTAGATCGCGCGGCAAGGCCAGTTTCCTGCGTTTCTTGCTTTTTCCTCCATCTTGCTGTCTCGCGCCCTCCTACGGTGTTGTGTGAGGCGCAAGACATCTTAGGTGCGGCCACTAAAATAATTAAGTCGGCTGGAGCCATATCTGGTGAATGAGGTGGTTGCTCGATGGTATTTGTTGAGTTTTTGGTCAAAAATTCGTTTATAATGAAGGCCTTGGCGCAGGCGCATTATCGTGGTGCAAAATCCAAGAATTTTCGTTCCACCAATCTGGCCTTTTTCGTCGAATTGGCTCTCTTAAACGCTGCATAACACTCAAATAATATTCTTTATTTACCGTTTGACCTTTCGGAAAGCACTCCAAGTGAGCAAGACCGCAATAGTTAATGAAAACAGTCAACAGACTTCTGTTGACGACGTTGAGGGCCTACCAGAGTGAGGCAAATCTTCCATCACATCTCGACCGTTTTTGAACGCATTGTGCCACTCATAAGCACGTGTTTTTGATAACATCGAGTCACCGTAAGCTTTCTGTTCCATTTTCAGCGACTCCGAACACGAAATTCCATTTGCGATGCAAAATTTGAGACAAACTCTTTGTTCGATGTTTTTGTCCATTATGAAATTCGCATCACACACTAGAGATGATCAAACAAAAAACAGCACTGTATTTAATCTATTTGACAGATGAAACTCAAACTCCGCGCCAAAATGGAAAACAGCCGTGCCAAACCAGCAAAAAAATAAAAAAATAAAAATTGAATTCAGAACCATAAACAAATTATCAATTCCCGGTACTTTTTTGACAGAATGTACATAAGTCTTCTCATATTTATGCGCCTGCGCCAAGGCCTTCATTATAAACGAATTTTTGACCAAAAACTCAACAAATACCATCGAGCAACCACCTCATTCACCAGATATGGCTCCAGCCGACTTAATTATTTTAGTGGCCGCACCTAAGATGTCTTGCGCCTCACACAACACCGTAGGAGGGCGCGAGACAGCAAGATGGAGGAAAAAGCAAGAAACGCAGGAAACTGGCCTTGCCGCGCGATCTAATACGCGCGGCTACCACCCTAAGGCCAGCAAATAGAGGAAGAGGAAGAAGAAAAAGAAGAAGATGAAAACTGACGGACGATCTCCCCCTCTCAATCGCCGCAGGCTGAAGGCGCCGTTGGGACCCTCCTAACCGGCTGACTTCGCCGCGGCACCCATTGCGAGAGAGAGGAAACCCCTAAAAAGAATCCTGTTAAGACAACCTGAAGACCTGAAGCCACAGAGAGGGGCGATGCCCCGATCTGTCTCGCCGGCCCCCTGGCGGGGACCGAGAAGAAAGCCCGCCTGTGTAATAAATACAGACAGCCCCACCTGTTCTGTCTAAGCGAGATGGAGACGTCGCGTGAGCGAGACGACGAGTGACGCGCGCTCATGAAGTTCGCGCGCCCACCGCGCCCGCGTCCAACGGCCAGATCAGAACGAGACTGCCATTCAATTGACGTTGTCTAACCAAAACCTCTAGATAGTTTAATCAAGTTTCACTCAACGAAAGCACTACTTTCAACCAGCTTTCTAGTTTGTATAATAAACAGTTTCATATGTAACTAGGTTTCAACAGTTAAAACTTCCTATACCTATCTAAATCTATAACCCTAAGCTACCTAAATTCACTAATACTCCTAATTTCGATTATAATGAAAGATATAATGCAAATATATTAGTAACTGCTGTACCAGAATCCCCACTGGTCCCTCTTCATAAATATTGAAGAGAGAGAGACGTGCCCCTCCACGCCTCAACTTAGGCATCCGCACGTCTCTGTGCGACTCGTCACCAGACTGGGCATCGCTCCACCAAAAGCAAAAGTTGCTATTCCCCAATTAAACTGTCTTTATTGTCAGTGTTTGTCGGTTGGGTCAACCCAAAGAAGATTTTACCCAAAATACCCCAATAAAAGTCGCGTTAGACTAAATTTAATTAATCTCCACTTAACAGCCACCTTAAGGAGAGACTTTCGGTATTCCCGCACCAAGAATCGAACCCGAGTCTCCAGGGTGAAACCCTGCTATAAAGCTGCTGCACAATACAATAATTAATCCTACCCCGGGATATGCAATCTAAATCTATTGTTTCCTAAATGGCATGTCAGGTCTCGAACCAAACAGTTAAAACCCTTTTGATTCCTAATACTTAACATGCGTCTATAGTTCTTACTATTCTAAGATTTAACAATCTTGTCTGTATCTAAGTCTCATATTGACACGGCATATCCTTTTCCCCATTCTACAATAAAAGTCGCGCTAAACTAAATTTACTTAATCTCCACTTAAAAGCCACCTTAAGGAGAGACTTTCGGTATTCCCGCACCGGGAATCGAACCCGAGTCTCCAGGGTGAAACGCTGGTATCCTTACCACTAGAAGATACGGGAATCTCTACTCAAGGCTACCTTCAAGGAGAGGTTCTCCATTATTTAAATAAACAAGCGACTTGTAAGTGATGCTTCAATAGCACATTACAATAATTAATCCTACCCCGGGATATGCAATCTAAATCTATTGTTTCCTAAATGGCATGTCAGGTCTCGAACCAAACAGTAATCCCTTTTGATTCCTAATACTTAACATGCGTCTATAGTTCTTACTATTCTAAGATTTAACAATCTTGTATGTATCTAAGTCTCACATTGACACGGCATATCCTTTTCCCCATACTAGAATAAAAGTCGCACTAAACTAAATTTACTTAATCTCCACTTAAAAGCCACCTTAAGGAGAGACTTTCGGTATTCCCGCACCGGGAATCGAACCCGAGTCTCCAGGGTGAAACCCTGGTATCCTTACCACTAGAAGATACGGGAATCTCTGCTCAAGGCTACCTTCAAGGAGAGATTTTCCATTATTTAAATAAACAAGCGACTTGTAAATGATGCTTCAATAGCACATTACAATAATTAATCCTACCCCGGGATATGCAATCTAAATCTAGTGTTTCCTAAAATGTCATGTTAAGTCTCGAACCAAACTTAGCATGCGTCTATAGTTCTTCCTATCCTAAGAATTAACAATCTTGTCTGTATCTAAGTCTCATATTGACATGGCATATCCTTTTTCCCATACTACAGTAAAAGTCGCTCTAAACTAAATTTACTTAATCTCCACTTAAAGTTTCTAAATTCAGAAGCATAATACGAGGATAAGGTTTTCTGAAGACATAAAGGTAGCCATCTCGAGCCTCATTTCCACAGCCCTGGTATGATGTAACGTCTCATCTCCACAACGAACTACATGTGAGAGTGCCTCCAAGAGTCTCCAGTCTACCAGGTAAGCATTCCTACTCGATCTAGCGGGTGCGCCAAAGTTCATATAAAATTGCAACTCCGATTATTGGAACTCCGAAAATTTTTCTCATACCATTTTACATCATAATGATCACTCCTTATACTCTTCATAAAAAATGTTTATACTAATGATCGGAACTCATAATCATCTGAACTTATAACGCCAATATTCATGAAACCGTACACTTTTCAGAATTTTTTAAATATCTTACGTGTAGATAAAATTAGGTTAGGTAAGGTTAGATTTATAACAATCCTCAAAAAGTAACAGTTTCTTAAAAAAATTGATTATGAGTTGCGATAAGTATGAGCAAAATTTTTCGAAGAAATGAAGTATGAGGAAAAATTTTCGAAGAAATGATGAGTATAGACACAAATCGTTATTTGTATAAAAAATCTAAAGACCAATTTTATATGAGCCAATATGGACCCCGATCTAGCACTTCAAGTAGAGATTTTCATGGAACCCACGTTCACAGCGAAACGACCTAGTCCAATCACTCGGAATAACCCGTGCTATCACCCATGCACGCATGGGCACCTAGAATCAAGGCAAGAGCCGACACATTGCCACTAAATCGTCACACCTTTAACGGGTGAATTATTAATCCAATTACCTTTGCTTTTCTAAATTAAATAAAGTCAAAAGTATTTGCAAATATTTTAGTAAATTGAACAAATAATTCATTTTATCAAACAAGCGACTAGTAAAATTGCATCAAATGGCATAATATTACAAACAAAATTATCCCTACCCCGGGATATGCATCCTAATCCTAGTGCTTCCTAAATAATATGTCAACTCGAACTATCTTATTGATAATTAGTCATGACTTGAACTAACAGTTAAACCGTCTTAATTCCTAATACTGTATTGCGTCTAAAGCTCTCTCTATTCTGAGATTGTTAAATGTCTATCTCTTTCTTAATCAGTAAAACAGCGTGAAACAAACTATGTCGTGGTGTCTAAGATCGCAAAACCAATGTTGCTAGACTATTGGGTCAAATTCAGACGCTATCAAATTCAGAAGTTAATATATTGCAGATCCGTGAATGTTTTGCTTTATAACTTGCACAGTAGTGTAATCTACATTATCTATATTTCTATTGGACTAGACCATAATTATCTGTGACCAATTCGTTGAAATTAAAGGCGGGCGTTTGGCTTTCTATCTCGTTTATAGAAAATTATCTTGTAATTCTGGTTGGTTCTATTTAATTAAAGATACCTATCGATGCCTAGCATCCGTAAATATTTCTATTTTATTATTGTGATGTTTCAGATCTAACAATAAAATGATTTACCAAGCCTCTATTTGCTCTCAACAATCTCTCATTCCAAATATGAATTTCCATCGTTATCTACTTTATTCCGAACTTTACAAAGAATATAAAAACGAAGAACCTGATTAAATTTCCTCGAGTGAAATACTTAAGGTATGAAAATGTTAATTTATTAAGTGTAAGCCACTTTAACTGCCGCCAACCTGCTAGGCGCGTCCATTTTGTATGAAAATCAGAGATCCTGGCAAAGAAAGTGTTAAATGTACTATTCTATTGCCTACAAGAAATACAAAGTACATTGGATCACCCACTGTACTAAATAAATAAATAAACCGTAATTGCAAGGTACTATAAGCTATTCTATGTTTATAGTCCTGTTTAATATCTCTAACATTCATAAATTATAGACCAACATCTTTATATCAAGCTTAGCAATCCCATGTAATGTAAGGTGATAAAATTATATTTATTTCAGGATACTACTAGCTTGCTTAAAGCTTTGAGCACCGCTGATGAGCAATGCAGTATTATTAACAATCTTGAAAGTGGCGTTGATGCCATCTCACCATAATAATTTCAACATTTGCTGAATTTATTGAATCCTAAAGGTGTGCTTTTTAATTACCTAACCTTTTATTTTAATTTCATTATAAACAGTAACGTAATGAACATATTATTGTATTTATTGTTAAGTTATAGAGTTTTAATGTATAATAGTTATGGTACCTACATGTCAAAAGACGTATACCTATATAGTGTTACCCCATAATATAACAAAGCGTTAACTAATATTGTTTTATTTCAGGGTACTATTAACTTGCTAAAAGCACTGATCACCGCTGATAAACTATTATCAATGTAGTTATATTAACAATCTAGAAGAATCATCGTCAACCCACCATAATAATTTCAACATTTGCTGAATTTACTGAATCTTTGAGGTGTGCTTTTATTTACCTATATTTTATTTTAATTTATTATAGTCAATGATGTATTGAACGAACAAATAGTTAGGTTATAGGGTTTCATTGTGTAAATAGTTATGGTACCTGTATGTTAAAAGTCACATAGATAAATTCCCTGAGCATTCTTTGTCTTATTTTGGGATATCCATAAAATAGAAGCTTCAGTTGAGTTTTACCTCCAATATCTCTTTGTACCTATAACAAACCACAAATACCTCTCCGCTAATACTTTAACAATAAAATTTGACCTAGATTGTAAGGCTATAAATAAAATTTAAAAGTCCTAACTTAATTGAGGTACCGTTTAGGATAAAGAATGCTTATAAGGGGTTTTATATAAGATAAAGTTTATAAATCCCGAACGGGATTATTAAATCAAAATAGACACTTACCTGCCTGCCCGCTACACAAGTAAAATTTCCTGAAAAGTTATAGGATTTATGCACGAATTTCAATTTAACAATTTACAAGTTAACAGAGTAAATTTTAAGGAACAAATTAGTTTTGAATTCTTTTATTAACTATCCCGGCCACATAGGTTGGAATATTTTAAGCAAGTTGTATAGTATGACTTAACTTGCATTGCAGGTTCTAACTTATTCAACCTTATCAAAACATCTCAAAATTTATGAATTTTAAAAGCATATTGAATAATTAATATCATTTTTACAATGTGCATTCGTGCATAATTACCCTTTAACTACAAAGTACAAAAAATAAGACACATCCTGAATTTTATTTTTATTTATTTATTTGAATAAATAGTAAAACAGAGGAAAACACACATGAAATAAATAGCAAAATTCAGCAAATAAACACATCATGTAATAAATAGCAAAACACAGCAAATAAACACATAAAAATAAATAGCAAATGACAGCAAATAAACACATCATGAAACAAAATAGTTTCAACAAATAAACAAATAAATTAAGTACAATACTTCCAGATTTTCAATAGCTCTTGGCAATCAAATATATAATCAATTGCAAACGTTAATGTGATTTTTATTATAAGCCGAGCACTATTAAGAACTGAACGTATTGTAATAAGTTTCATGCCCATCCTATTTTTCCATTTATCTCTGGATGTTGAAATAAACACATTCTACCTACCCGTGCCTAAAGAAACCCTATCAGTCTGAAGCAGAATCCTAAAATCGATGTTAAAATACAATTATAAAGCTGCATGCACATCCTGCCTACCCGTGCCTAATGACTCCCTATCTGCCTAAACCAGGTTCCTACAGTCGGTGCCGGTTCAAGAATAGGATAAAGGATATGGAAGGGGGACCCTCCCGGCATTGAGGTACACGCTTCCGTTCTTGGACAGAGGTCTGTTGGAATCCCCATGACAGGACAGCCTTGCCGCATGTGCCAACCTGTGGCCCCTTCCACGTGTACCGTACCGGCGAAAGGACAAGCATTTCAACAACCCGAAGGTCACTGGTGGATCCGCTTGAAGATCACACACCGCCTTTTGGCGTTAGCCAAACATGTAGACTACCACATTGCTGCAATAGCCACACGCTTGTATGTAGGTGTTGGGATCAAATTACATGCATTAATATAGGATAATCCCGTCGCCTGCGAACCGGACTCAGCACGCAGCCTGGTAAACCAGGTGTTAAAGGTGTCCTGACCACGGCAGGGGGTAGACGAGAATACGCTGATGTATTCTTAAAGTCACGTTAAATAACTTTAACGTCCTACGGGTTAGGATTTATACTCACCAATTGGAATCCGATTCTCCATCCAAACACTAAATTACTAAATTAATCTTTGGACTACTCTTGGGCAGCGCTCCGTCCCTCGTTCAGTCTCGTTCAGAAAAAGCCTAGAGTCTTCCCCGTTTTCCTATTTATACCCTTGCCATTTCTTCCAAAGCCCCGACCAGTAATCTTGACCCTCCCACAATAACGGATTTTCATATAAGCAATATGGCTCCTTATGCGCAATAACGAATTTAACACCCGCAATAACGAGTTTTCAAATAAGTAATAACGAGGTATTTCGCAATAACGACTCGATAATTCTTTATAAAATGGTCGCTCTAGACCAACAACGAAAACACAGTATGGACTAGGCCAAACAAATTCTCCATACAAATTAATTAATTAAAACAGTTATTTTGATTTTTTAAATAACCTCTTCCATTACCTCTTAAAACAACCCAAGTCTAAACCAAAATTCTTCCTCTTATTGTGTTGATCTTCCATTTACCTAGTTTAAATTTGTAGTTCAATCTGATCCTAATAGACAGACAAATGAAAATCAAATAATCTTAAAAAGAAAGAGGTGAAATTAATTTATATGTAATTTATCTATTTTAATATATCTCTGATTGGTTACGCAGCAAAACATCCAAAATCAAATGCTACAAGTTCAAAATTTCTACGATTTAAATATATAGCATTTATAATCCATACTGTTCACTATGTATAACTTTTAAACACATAAGGTCAAACTATATAACGAATGAAATTCAAAGAAAAATAGTGTCATATTTATTATGAGATAGATTTAGGTCATTCTAGTTCTTTAGCCGGCCCAAAAGGCCTAAACACTCAGAAATAGGAGCTCCGCGGTAGCGGAGTTCCGTCGACTCTGTTAATTTTGATAATAAAAATAGAAATTAAACTAAAATTCATAAACGTATTTATGTTTCGAATGTTATAGATTAACAACATTATTCATTTAAGCTTTCTACATTATGTATATACATGTGTACCAAGTTTATGTCAATTAATCATATTAATTTTTTAATTCGATATTATATTCATTCGAACAGTCGTGTTGTATGTATTTCGCACGTTAGATTAAGAACATTATTCATTTTGGGCTTTCGTCGTTCTAGATGTTTGTGTATCAACTTTATAACAATTGACCCCAGATGCTCCGCTACGCAACCGAAATTGCACATTCGTATTGAATGTTTCACCCTTAAGTAGTTACTCGACTATTCATACTTTTAAAATGATATTAATTAATTCAATCCAAAACATAGTGTAACACTTCGAGGTCTAGACACTATTTACATCGAGCTTCACTAACCTGTTTTCCTCTAGGCATTCCAAGTTGTTTACACACTGTAACCTTTGGCCACATTCTTTAAAACTTTCCACCTACGTTTTAGCACTAGACACCTTTCTTTCTCCTTCTCAAGACTTATTTCTTCAGTATTCTTTTATGTTTGTTATTGTAGCAAACCGGCGGTTGAAATGACAGTTCATTTTGTGTGACGTTTCGTTCGTCGCATTTCATCCCTACTTGTATGACAACTTTCCATAACGACGTTTGTTCTTAATAATTTCTTCAATCACAAACGTCCAACTTTCAAATGTCTATTATATCATTTGTTTAAGTTTAATCTAATGTAATTAATACTTTAATTTAATAACTTAATTTAATTTTAGTAAAGATTTCTCTCTTCGATCGATTCAACCAGTGAAACGAAACGCAAAAGCGTTACGTTCCATACTTAACATATTTTATTTATTTATGTCCTAAAATATGAGGCAATGGTGATAATTTTAACTTATGAGTAAATAAGAAATACAATAAACTCATTTAACTACTTTAATAACCATAGAATCACTTAATTCACTATTTAAGAAATACTGTATAATTCTTTTGACACTTTCCTTTTGTTTTTGTTTACTTTCAAATGTAAATAAACAGAGCCGTTCGGAAGTCAATGATCTAGCGTATTTGATGACCGTCCCCGTTGACCGCTATCGGGATCGAATCGTCAAGATGTGAGCACGTCGAAGCAATCTAAAGGATTTACCGATCACGCCATCCGGCCCTGCCTATATGGCAGAACTTGTATAATTTAACTTCTCTTTCCTAATATGGATTAAGTTTATCCAAATCATCTTCTCAGTTTCTACTGCTAAACCATAGTCCCTTCTTCGGTAAGTGTACTTTCCTTCTCGAACTTTCGCTGCCGCCATTTTGGTGTGACACCTTTCTTTTCTTTTCTTTCCATGTTCGTAACCCGTGTCTACTTATTTTTCAGTAACCTATAACAGTCATTCCAGCAATGAACTAATATATCATTTTACTTGAGCTTTGCCTCTTGCCTTATACCGTAAATGAAACCCACGGCTAGTGGTAAGTTACTTCATATTCTTTTGTTCAACCACGCGTTCATTACCGCCTGTTCTTCCAGTTATTTAACTGTGAATATTTTGTTCACAGGGTTTTCAGTTTTCAGTTTTCAGTTTTCAGTTTTCAGTTTTCAGTTTTTAGTTTTTGGTTTTAATCTTCAATTGAGCCTAACGTTTGTTCCTTCGTATGGAGTTTGGAAGCAACTCAAAAGCACGTTGATCTTGACGTCACCTACTCGGCTTATATCTTCATCTTCCCGGCTTCTGACTACCTGCACCGTGGAATGCTTTTGCTGTCCAACTACATATCCATCATCTCACCGCATGCGCAAGTGTCCATCTGATCACCACCTGCGGAGACAGTGAGCCCTGCCTATCCAGTCTACCCAGCACTAGAGTTATTGAACTACGCAGGTATTCATCATGAAGATGGCAGCGTGAGTACTTTAGCTACTTCTTTAACCTACGTGTTGCACCAACCGTTTTATTTGTTAAGCGGGTAACTTTAACTTAACTTAATCTAAGACAGAGTTTAGCAATACTTTATGCTAAGTAAACGTAAAGAGAAATAAATGTGATTTACTAAAGTTTGATTTTTATTTGAACGATTTCATTTGTTGATGGGATGTAAGTCTGGCGCCCCTAATTTTATAAATTCGACTTACTCTTTCCTGGGCTGAATCTTACTCACACCCTAGTCTCATATGCTCACCACACCAGCTACCCTGGACTATTACAGTGGCGTTCCCAACGTGAAGCCTAGAGAGTGATATCGTTCAAATAAAGGTTATTTTCACAAAATATTCTTTAATAATTAAACTTTAATCTCTGGTGTAACATTGTAAATTCTACAATATCTACAGACTGTGTACTTTATGTTTTATTAATTGTTAGGGACTATGGTTACTTATTTTTTAAGAAAAAATTTAAATTGAGTTTTTTCCATACTAAGTGGGACTCAAATTTTAATTTTATTTGTACTTTGACTTTGGTTGAACACTTCAACCATATACTTATACTGGGTTATAACTACTGGTTTAATCCTGTACTTTTCACAGGCTTCTGCTAAAAACTTCAATTAATATTAATTTCATTAATTGGACTTTTACTTACACTGATCTCTATCGGAACTTTAAACGTGTCTTAACTTACTTGTACTTCAATTCCACAATCTAAAAGATTTGCATTTTAGGTCTTACTTACTGCTTATACATTCTAAAGTTTTTAAATTTCGTTAATTTGACTAAACTCACCTTTTCATAATGGATTTTCTTAAAGCTGGTTGTAAGATACTTCACTTACACAAAGATGAGATAACTCATGAACTTACAATCCGTAAACTTAATGTCAACCCTGCGTCTCGTAGGGATAGTTTAAAAAAAGTTTTGAAGCAGACTGCCGATCTAGCTCGTAGAGGTAGCCTTAAATTTACTACATTAGAGGAGTGTGATGTAACAGTGGAATTAGATATTTGCCAGCGAAAAGCGGAAGAAATTGAAAAAGAAATCGATGACCATCTGTCAGAAGCTGCTACAGACCGTTTGAGCTCTCGCTGCAAATATCTACTTTGTCGCTTATCTAGGTTACCACAAAATTCTGAAGATGTTCAGTTGCTTCAAGCTGCTATTGTTTCCATGTCAGATCGTTTGAAACGAGATGATACGGTTACATCTGATTCGGATAGTAGTGATAATGTTTCTGAAGACGTTTCCGGTGTAGTTACTAAGAAAATAATCTATAAAACGGAAAAGACTTTAAATGTAAATTCTTTAAATTTAAAATATAAAGGGGACACCTGTGCCCGTACTTTTCTGACGCGACTAGAGGAACTGCGTGTGGCTCGGAAAATATCCGAAGAGGTCATTTACCGCGGTTTTCCCGAAATTCTTGATGGACCTGCTTTATCGTGGTTCCGTTCTAACCGCGCAGACTTTCGATCTTATCATGATGTGGTAAGAGCTCTTCGTGATGACTTTGATATACCTGACTTGGATTATAAACTTTTGCAAGAAATTCGTGCTAGGACGCAAGCAAAAAGTGAGACCATCGTCACCTTTCTCTCAATTGTGTTAGGAATGTTTGAACGCTTGAGTAGGGAAATTCCTAAAGATGAGAAACTCGACATCCTCCTGCGTAACATAAGACCCGAGTACAGTAGAGAGTTAGCATTACACGATGTCATTTCTATTAAACAGCTTAAAGCATACTGCAAACGTATAGAGTTAGCTAAGGTAAGGTCCGAACAATTCAGGGAACCTTCATCGTCATCACCTGTTACATCTACAACAACTTTCAACAAAAATAGATCTGCGCCCTCTTATCAGCGACGAACTGCTGATCTACCTACAAACCTTGTGGCAGCTGTCCACGAACTTCCTTCTAAGCCCTCGTGTTTTCGTTGCGGCATGAATAACCATCCTACTAACTCTTGTAGAAGATCTCGAGAGATAGTTTGTTTCAGGTGTGGTGAAAAAGGTGTACGTGTACCTGAGTGCACTAAGTGTAACACCCAGCCAAAAAACTAAGTAGCATTGTCTTTTCTAAATCTAAAACATATTTTAAACGTAATTCTCCTTCTCCTAAAGAAAAGACAATTTGCTTTGATCCCCCTCTAGGAGATACTCGGATTTACCTTGCCGTAGATGTTCTTGGTCTACAGGTAAAAGGTCTACTTGACTGTGGTGCTACATGTTCCATTCTGGGAAAAGGTAGTCACCAATTTTTCTCTGACATTGGTATACCTACTCTTACACATACTGTTCCATTTGCACTTCGTGTAGCTAATGGACAAGCGCTGACCTGTACTGAATACATGCTACTTCCTATTTCTTATAACAATAATGTTCAAATAGTTCATTTCAACATTCAACCTGACATTACTGCTCCTATTATTTTTGGTCTAAACTTTTGGAAATTATTTAAATTAGCTCCTGGAATAATTTCCACTTTAACCACTGATGAAAATATAGCTAGCATGACCGAGATTCCCACGGGAACTGGTCTTCATGACTTTGACTCTTTAACTGCTACGCAGAAAGCTGAAATTGATGACATCAAACTTCTTTATGACCAAATCAACACTGACAAGGTTGGTCTTGGTAAAACTCACTTACTAGAACATAACATCCTTACTGGTAGCAGTTCTCCTATTAAACAAAAATATTATCGCTTAAGTCCTGAAAAACAGGCCGCGCTTGAGAAAGAAGTTGATCGTATGCTAGAGGCTGGTATTGTAGAACCCTCATACTCTGCTTGGAATTCTCCTGTAGTAATGGTAGAAAAGGCTAACGGTGAACTTCGACTTTGCTTAGACAGTAGAAAACTAAATTCTGTGTCGAAACCGGATGCTTATCCACTTCCTTATATAAACTACATATTAGACAACTTACGTGATGCCAAATATCTAACTTCATTAGATTTAAGCGCAGCTTATCACCAGATACCTTTAAGCACTAGCTCTAGGGAAAAGACTGCTTTCACAGTACCTGGACGCGGATTATTCCACTACAACCGCATGTGCTTTGGCTTAATTGGTGCATCAGCGACTATGCAAAGACTAATGGATCAGTTGTTCATGGCTGAATTTGACAACAAGGTATTTTGCTACATCGACGACATTATCATCTGCACATCAGATTTCGATGAACACGTTCGTTTGCTTAAAGCAGTACATGCTAAACTAAAGGCTGCTAATCTTACTTTAAATATTAAAAAATCTTTGTTCTGTAGGAACGAACTGAAATATCTTGGTTACGTGGTAGATCGTTACGGTTTAAGGACTGACCCTTCTAAAGTAGAGGTGATCTTAAATTTTCCTATCCCTCAAGACGTTAAAGAAATTAAACGGTTCTTAGGAATGGCCGGTTGGTACCGTCGATTTATTGAGAATTTCTCCAAGATAGCTTGCCCTCTTACGCGCCTAACTAGTAAAAAAGTATCTTTTGTTTGGACAGACGAAGCTAATGAATCTTTCAACTTACTAAAAACTGCTCTAGTGTCTGCCCCTATTTTAAGATGCCCTGATTTTAATGAGCCTTTCTACATTCACACGGATGCGTCCTCTTACGCTATTGGTGCGGTCCTGACCCAGCGCGTTGATAATTGTGACCACCCCATAGCCTACTGTAGTCGTACTCTCAATGCTCAGGAGATAAATTACTCTGCGACTGAAAGGGAACTCCTCGCGGTAATCTATGCTTTGGAACAGTACCGTGCATACATAGAGTGTAGAAAATGTTTCATAATAACTGATCACGCTTCTCTGGTATGGTTTTCTAATCTTAAGAACCCTTCTGGTCGTTTGAATAGATGGTCTTGTCGCCTTAGTCAATTTGATTTCGACATAATTCATCGCAAGGGAAAAGAGCACATCATACCGGACGCCCTTTCTCGTATAAAAGTTGATTTTGTAGCCGATATTCTTACTACACAAGATCCTTGGTATCTAGAGCTTTTCCAAAACGTTTCTGATAAACCTACTCTCTACCCGAACTTCAAAATTGAAAGCAATAAATTATTTCGCCTTTCTAAGAATAAATATCGCCTGACAGCTCAATTCGACTGGAAGTTGGTAATTCCTTATGAAGACCGAAATGAAATATTACTTAAATGTCATGATCACCCGACATCTGGTCACTTTGGTGTAGCTAAAACACACCACAAAGTTTCTAGCTTATATTATTGGCCTACTCTTTTCCAGGACGTCAAAACTTATGTGGACTCTTGCGAGATATGTAAAACTTATAAACCAGTCAACCTCGCTCCTGCCGGTTTGATGGGTAACCCTCGTCGTATTTCAGTACCTGGTGAGGCCATATCTTGCGACATATTAGGTCCATTTCCTCCGTCCTACTCTAGGAACCAATATTTATTTGTATGTTCGGATTATTTTAGCAAATACGTAACTTTATTTCCTTTGCGTACAGTTACTGCCAAGTCAATAATTAAATGCCTGGAAAAAGGCATATTCCTTACACATGGTGTACCGAAGTACATTTATGTGGATAATGGACCTCAATTTATAGCTAAGGAGTTTAGAGACACGCTGTCTCAATATAATGTTCCTCACGTTTTCTACAACCCGAGATATCATCCGCAAACCAATCAAACGGAACGAGTGAATCGTGAATTGGTAAGAACCATTGCATCTTATGTGCGTTCTGATCACCGCAACTGGGATAAGAACGTACAGGAGATCCAATGTGCCTTAAATACTGCCGTTCACGACACCACCAAATTTACACCATATTTCTTAACACATGGTCGCGAAATGATTCTCGACGGTTCTCTTTATAATGCTGATGGTCCGGTTGACAAGAACGCCCTTTCATTTGATAACGGTTTGGCTTTGTCAGACAAACTGACAGAGTTAAAGTCTATATTCCAAAAGGTACGTCAATCAATGCTTGTTTCTCACGAACGTAATGCAAAACATTATAATCTAAGAAAGCGACCAGTCCAACTTGAAGAAGGACAATATGTTTATAAAAAGTGTTATCCTTTATCCAATGCTGCTAAATTCTTTACTGCAAAATTGTCTCCGCGCTATGAAAAATGTGTAATTCACAGAAAGCGTGGACCTCTAGTTTACACCTTGAAATCTTTGTCCGGAAAGATTCTTAGTGACTTCCATATTAAGGATATAGTTAGACCTGGTGAAGCTCCGCCTCTCTCTTAACCTTTAAGGTGGCTTCCTTAGTTCTGTCTATGCTCCCTACTTCAATTTAGAAAATATCACTGTAATGTATAGTAGGTATTATTCTTCTACTTTATACTAGTCGTCAAACTAGTAATCTAATATAGGTATACTCCTATAAGTATACACTATTACTTACTTTAACTGAAACTATACAAGTTAAAGGTATAGTACCATAAAAGTTTTAACTTTATTGATACGAGTTAAACTTACTTACTGTTTGAAAAGTTCTCTTCTAATAAAGTTAATGTGTCGAAGAACCTTCATGTTATTTGCTGTAACAAGTGACAATGCTATCTTTAAAGCACTTGTTTTAGTACACTTTAGTTTTAAGACAATTTACTTAGTATAAGTTTACTGATTAGTAGTTTGTTTCTTGTTGGCGTACGAGAAGGAATATTGAATTCTCAGTACTTTGATGAAGGGCAACTGCTATACTTAATTTTATTGCATGAGTCTGAAACTTCTGGTTTCTTATGTTTAAGATTTTTAATTTAGTCATGTTATGTCTGTTTAGTTTAGGAGCGCGCCCTAGTTTAAGTCATCCTAAAGATGGATCCGTATATATGGTAGATGTAAGTACCTAGTTGTTAAGAATTCTATTTAACCATACGGTTATGCTGGTGTTTGTTCGAGTTAAGACTCGACAATTTTATTTTGTAAATGCTGGGTACTCATGCTGACTACTTGGTTCTAATTCATTTCTACCTTCCTCTAACTAGTTGCTGTGAATGATCTGGATTTTAGCTCATCATGTCTTGCAGGTTTTTTCTCTCTGCAAATAAGACTCTTATATTTGTTTCTTCGGTTTCCTTCGTTGGTATTCTTTTTTTTAAAGGTCTCATCTGGAAGAAAAATTTTCTTTCTCATTATTCTAATTTCGAAACAAAATTTTTAACCCAACTGGGGATGAACTGTAACACTTCGAGGTCTAGACACTATTTACATCGAGCTTCACTAACCTGTTTTCCTCTAGGCATTCCAAGTTGTTTACACACTGTAACCTTTGGCCACATTCTTTAAAACTTTCCACCTACGTTTTAGCACTAGACACCTTTCTTTCTCCTTCTCAAGACTTATTTCTTCAGTATTCTTTTATGTTTGTTATTGTAGCAAACCGGCGGTTGAAATGACAGTTCATTTTGTGTGACGTTTCGTTCGTCGCATTTCATCCCTACTTGTATGACAACTTTCCATAACGACGTTTGTTCTTAATAATTTCTTCAATCACAAACGTCCAACTTTCAAATGTCTATTATATCATTTGTTTAAGTTTAATCTAATGTAATTAATACTTTAATTTAATAACTTAATTTAATTTTAGTAAAGATTTCTCTCTTCGATCGATTCAACCAGTGAAACGAAACGCAAAAGCGTTACGTTCCATACTTAACATATTTTATTTATTTATGTCCTAAAATATGAGGCAATGGTGATAATTTTAACTTATGAGTAAATAAGAAATACAATAAACTCATTTAACTACTTTAATAACCATAGAATCACTTAATTCACTATTTAAGAAATACTGTATAATTCTTTTGACACTTTCCTTTTGTTTTTGTTTACTTTCAAATGTAAATAAACAGAGCCGTTCGGAAGTCAATGATCTAGCGTATTTGATGACCGTCCCCGTTGACCGCTATCGGGATCGAATCGTCAAGATGTGAGCACGTCGAAGCAATCTAAAGGATTTACCGATCACGCCATCCGGCCCTGCCTATATGGCAGAACTTGTATAATTTAACTTCTCTTTCCTAATATGGATTAAGTTTATCCAAATCATCTTCTCAGTTTCTACTGCTAAACCATAGTCCCTTCTTCGGTAAGTGTACTTTCCTTCTCGAACTTTCGCTGCCGCCATTTTGGTGTGACACCTTTCTTTTCTTTTCTTTCCATGTTCGTAACCCGTGTCTACTTATTTTTCAGTAACCTATAACAGTCATTCCAGCAATGAACTAATATATCATTTTACTTGAGCTTTGCCTCTTGCCTTATACCGTAAATGAAACCCACGGCTAGTGGTAAGTTACTTCATATTCTTTTGTTCAACCACGCGTTCATTACCGCCTGTTCTTCCAGTTATTTAACTGTGAATATTTTGTTCACAGGGTTTTCAGTTTTCAGTTTTCAGTTTTCAGTTTTCAGTTTTCAGTTTTTAGTTTTTGGTTTTAATCTTCAATTGAGCCTAACGTTTGTTCCTTCGTATGGAGTTTGGAAGCAACTCAAAAGCACGTTGATCTTGACGTCACCTACTCGGCTTATATCTTCATCTTCCCGGCTTCTGACTACCTGCACCGTGGAATGCTTTTGCTGTCCAACTACATATCCATCATCTCACCGCATGCGCAAGTGTCCATCTGATCACCACCTGCGGAGACAGTGAGCCCTGCCTATCCAGTCTACCCAGCACTAGAGTTATTGAACTACGCAGGTATTCATCATGAAGATGGCAGCGTGAGTACTTTAGCTACTTCTTTAACCTACGTGTTGCACCAACCGTTTTATTTGTTAAGCGGGTAACTTTAACTGAACTTAATCTAAGACAGAGTTTAGCAATACTTTATGCTAAGTAAACGTAAAGAGAAATAAATGTGATTTACTAAAGTTTGATTTTTATTTGAACGATTTCATTTGTTGATGGGATGTAAGTCTGGCGCCCCTAATTTTATAAATTCGACTTACTCTTTCCTGGGCTGAATCTTACTCACACCCTAGTCTCATATGCTCACCACACCAGCTACCCTGGACTATTACAATAGTAATAAACAACTATAAAAGAAATAAATGTCGAAGCATATCCATGTTACCAACGCTAATCGAACAAGTACCCTCACTAATCAATCTACCCTACATGTTCTCACTAAAATTAATTAGCATTAACTGCGGTAATGATATGATTCATACTGTTAGCTTCTTTATACACCATAATATCCTTTTAGTTATTCATATTGATATTTGACCTCCCCAAAACTATCTATATATCTCAAACTCGGTCATGAACTTCAAACAACAACCCACATAGAACCCTTTCATACAATACCAACGAATAATTCCCACGTAATTTCCTATCTCATCATGCGACGTTGTCATTATGCCAAGGTTCCACAGCGAACCAAAATTTAAACTCCTGATAATACGAGAATGATAATTCGTTTATGCCTCCTATTTGCTATTTGTTTTGTTGTAGGCGTTATAAATTATGCATAAAATATAATTTCCCAGTTTGAGTTTATATAGTTACAAATTCGTACTCGAATTAAGTAATCTACTAAGAAACTAGAAAATCCGGTGTTAGCTTAGACGAACAACGTACCTACTGTTAATCCAACGGGACTAAACTCCCTACTCATAATTATGTATGAGTAGATATAAATTGCGATTATGACTAGAGGGGAAAGAAATACCGCAAAAATTAATACACATATATACTTTGTACTGGAACACGAGTGAAGTGTCCTTTTTAAAGTATATTTAAAAAAAAACGCAGGTTATTCTTCGCCTTTAGACAGCTAGAAATTAGTTATTAGATTTTCTAAACAAACTGAAAACAGCACCCTCTCTGGAAAACATTGACAACTATTTAAACGATTAGACATTAAAATTTGACTGATTAATTCTGAGCGACTAGCGGAAAAATGGGTTCACTTTGAGTTACCTAGATGGCGCTGAGGTGTGAAGTAAAAGAAATTAATAATATGAAATAAAACCATAGACTTATATATATTACTTCGTATGGACTGGCCTCTGGTACAAAAAAATGGGCCATTAACTTGGTGCTAAATTTAAGAATCTAGCACCAAATCGTGACAGTGACGTTTCAACCTCGCACCAAGTCGTACGTACTGGTAAAAATCAAAAATGCCTTGTTGCGTCATAAAAAAGTGCAATAATTATACCTCAAAGGTATCGAAAACCAAGAATGGAGTTTCTTTTTTCCGGTAAGCATATTAAGTAATGTATTACTCGAGCTAAACCATTTTTTCAAGCATTCTTAATATTATTGTCAATAAAGCTGTTGTTTGGTTACCCGGCCACGTTACGTAGTATGGTGACGCGTGTCTAGCGCACTCAATCAGCGCCCTTCTACTTTTGACTGGTTTAAATTATACTAGCAATACCGCGCAAACATCCGCACGGTAAAACCTTGTAATAGGGTCATTATTTGAGCGTTTCAACCGCATTGATATTAATTAATATAGTATTTAATTTAAACGTAACGCTTAAAAGTAATAAATTGCCTACTACTAATGTTTATAACCATAGAAATTTGCATATTATACAGTAATGATAAACAACCAATTATTTAAATAAAAATCGCAGTATCGAACAGGTAAATAGGTATACTTGAAATGCTGAAGTCGGTCATTCAATTTTTGACAATCCCAATCGAAATTTAATCTTACGCATATTTATAAAACCTAGCCTAAGCCTTTTTATCAGTTACCCATAAAATAACCCAAACGTCTTTACAAGGTTACGTTGACCGCTCAACAACAAAGTATGTTGGAGTCTGTTTTCAATTTTGTCACGTAGTTCTATGTAGTTTGACGTAGTTTATAAGCAATATGATAGATGTCGCTACTGTTTCTTGACCAAACATATGTGTTATTTTTGTTCGGAAGACCCTATCTAGTTGTTTAAATCAATGAATAAAACAGATCATTCTACTTAGAATTTAGGAAATAAATATATTTATTTCGTTATGTTAGTAAAATAAATTAAAGAGGGAAGGTTTGCACAAATTATTTTGTAATGAAGTAACATTATAGTTGTGTAACCTAATAAATAAAAGATCGAATTGGCTGGAAGTTGAATAAAAAAAGAAATGACGGCTATAATGCTAAGGTGAGTAGGAGACAAGTTCAAAGTATAATGAACTAAACGATTAGACATTTAAAATTGGCAGGTTAATTCTGAGCGACTAGCAGAGAAATGGGTTCACTTTGAATTACTTAGATGGCGCTGTGGAGCCAGCTAAGAAAATGGTTGAAATTAAATAAAAAAAACAGATCATTCTAATTAGAATTTAGGAAATAAATAGATTTATTTCGTTATGTTAGTAAGATAAATTAAAGAGGAAAGGATTGCACAAATTATTTTGTAATGAGGTAACATTATAGTTGTAAAACCTAATAAATAAGGATCGAATAGGCTGGAAGTTGAATTAAAAAAAAAATTATGACCGCTATGATGCTAAAATGAGTAGGGGACAAATTCAAAGGATAATTAACTTTGTTTGTTACATGTTAAGTTAGAATAATCATTGTCGTTAGAAAAGTAAATGCATTATTGCGGGAAAATATCTGCGCATCCCAGCTACGAAATACGCAGGGTACGCTTGGGAGACGCTAATATGAGGAGAGATCAGTTCAAGCGAAAGTGAGCTTTATTTGTTACTTGACATGATGAAATAGACACTAAAGTTGGATAATTGAAATTACTTTTGCGGGAAAAGTTTGCGCATCCAAGCGATCTTATACGCAGTTTTCATAAAGCGGGGCCAAACATTAGGGGTTTCTACGCATGCTCAGGGTTTTCTATATAAAGTCTGGCGAGGGTCTGAGCGGGGCGGATTGCTACGGACCCATACTGCGCACGGACGTCTTTTCTCCACTTTCTCCGGACTCTGCCAAGCGACCTTCGTCCCTAACGTCCTGAGGACGTTATGAGGGCGAAACGCGCCCGATCGCGCCTGCGTGATCGGCGGGGACCACTACGCAGATGCCAAGAATCCCTGCCTTCGGCTGCCCCCCTCGCTACTCCCGACCCGGTCCCGCTCACACGGATGCCCCGGGATAGGGATAGCGAGGCCCGGCAACACGCTGAAGCTTCAAGTAATATTCTAAGTCGCTTAATAGATATAATGTTTCAACAGAAGAATGATTATGGTTAATGATAAGACTTCTATATTCATGCTAGCTATAACTCTGTTCATTGGTTAACAATAGAATGTTAGGTTAATTAATCCTTTCCAGTAGACTATTATAATAATTTGAACCTTATTTCAATTAGGAATTTTATTGATATAATTCCTTACTGAATATTTAATACTTTTAGTTTTCATTTAACAACATATAGATGTTAGCTGGCAAGTTTAATGGTATTCTCTAATAGTAATCAGTAGAAAGGAGTAATTAGGTACTTCATAATAGACTAGTAGTAATAATCTCTCGCTCATTAAAGTTCTTTGGTTTACTATTCGGTTCACAATGTAGGGTTCATTAGACATTAGACGATCATGAGGCCAACTTAAAGACAAAAAGATAATATATATAAAATTTTAAAACGAGATATTGTGGGGGGGTCAGTACAACTTGCATATATACATATGCCCGCTGAGTGGGGATCAGTACAGTACAACGTTGAATTATGTTTTTTTTGATATGTAAATGTAACTCCCAACCTTGATACTGGCAGAATTGTCCCATTGGACCGAAGCCACTTAATAAAGAATTAAATTGAATTCGTTTTTCGTTTTTTGCTATCATCGTAATCATTCAAATTACTTGTTGATTCAGCTTATTTTGCCTTCATACAGGCAATCATTAAATCCGCTGCAAAGACAAACAGCACATAAGGGTGAAATGGTTGAAACATTGGTTTGAAGATATAAAATGAATAAAAAGACATGATACCTGTTTCATAAAATTTTCTCTTAAGGTTTATTAATTGCCATGTTTGATTGTCGGGTGTTTCGTGTTTCATAACCGATTTATTATATTGAGTAGTTTGTTTAAATCTTGGCCAAAATGTTTCTTGTTTTTAGGTGTTATCCAAGTGATGCTGATTATAACTATATTATGGTTGACGTCATCTTCTTCCGCGACGATATAAGTGTTTTCATCGTCCATAATATAATAGGTAACCCACAAGCACACACGACCTGAAAGTTTATAGACAAAGTTTGCAACACTTCACTGAAGACAGTACTTGATGATTTAATTGATTACGTTAAATAACTAAATAATTATTGGCATACCCACCTGTTTTCCGGCCAACAACAACAACGAACTTTGCAAGTTTGCAACAAACGAAATGAATGATGCAACATGCGACGCATCGATCGATTTTTTAAGACTTAAGTCCTTGCTTTTGTTAGCAGGATATTGAAAATTACATTTAAAAGGGACAGAGATGAAAATCCCTTCCGGAGACCTGGGAATGGAGGGCCCAGGTACTGCCGGGCTCGCACTGGCTAAAAACACCAATGCCCCTTGTTGTGAATGAAGTTAAAAACTCCCGCGGATACTACACCAGCCAGTGCTGAAAGGCCGGAGGAGAAGTTCATTCCTCCGTTTATTTATCCGCGGGGTTAGAAAAAAGGGGGTGGGAATGGGGAATAGGAAGGGGTTTGCTTAACTTAGGTGAGTCGCGGAGTGGGAATCCTGACGCATGCATGCTTACAGACTACGGGCAGCATTTCTTGGCCAGTTGGGCTCTGAGCTTCGGCCACCAGGCGTTATCGAAAGCTCCCTCTATGTCTAGCGAGACAAGTAGCACGATGCGTTTTTTGTTTCTGCTTCTGTTCTTATGTGTCCCATCAAAACACATGATGCGGAAAGCATCATCCGTTGACTTTTGGGGCATGAACCCGTACTGACGTTTGTTCAGGGCCGGGAGGATATGCCACTTGATCCTGTTTACTAGCATTTTTTTCCAGGATTTTCCCTAATACTGACAATAGACCAATCGGTCGGTATGACTTGGGGTGGGTATAGTCCTCCTTACGGGGTTTCCGTAGGATGCAGACGTGTGCTGACTTCCAGGCTTTGGGGAAGTAGGCTAGCCTAAGGCAGGAATTCGCTAAGCACAAAAAAACTTCTTCATTGCACTGGATAGCTGCTGCGCATATGTCTGCAGTGAGTCCGTCCGACCCAGGTGCCTTTTTCGAGTTCATACTTCTGACTACTGAAT
Organism: Acleris cristana; assembly: GCA_948252455.1. Lineage (NCBI taxonomy): Eukaryota > Metazoa > Arthropoda > Insecta > Lepidoptera > Tortricidae > Acleris > Acleris cristana. Next base: position 14,031,676 of record OX411771.1, on the reverse strand, counting down.
CCGTTTCCACTTGTGTGAAAGGTGGATCATCGCCACTGCTGGGTTGTCTCCCTCCGTATCGTCCCTGATGCTCCTGTGATGGTCCGACTCACCGTCCTGACGGTCATCCGGGTAAAAGCATTCTGCCAGTCTTTGAGCCGACTGTTTCGGTGTTAGCCCTTGTTCGTCTCTGAGCAACGTGTCTTCCTGATGTCTAGCCGTTTTTCTGATTACTCGGTAGATTTTGTCCCACATAGACTCCCTATCCTGTGTGGTACAAAAATCTTTCCAGCTAGCCGTCTGAGCCTCTGTTGCTTTCACGGTGTACTCTTCCTTTACCTGGAGGTATTGGTCGAGTACCGTACTGCCTTCGGTTTGGGGCTGCGTTTCTTATTTGCCTTTTCCTTCTTAACACCTCTTTTTTCAGTCGATCCAAATCTTTGGACCACCACGGCGGCTTTACGTTTGTCTTGGAGGCTCCCGGTTTCGGGATGCATTCTTCACATTCTTTCGACACCGCACCGTTATAGGCGTTGGTCGCCTGCTCCAGTGCTTCGGTGTCTCCAATGTTATTTAAACAATGCACTGTCAAGTCTCTTTCCAGAAGCTCCCCTGACAGAGCTGTCTTAAACTTGGTCCAGTCAGTTTTCTTTGTGTTGTAAATCCTGCTTGTTGGTCTTGGTACTGGCTTCGGGGCTGCTTCACTACACACTGCAAATTGTATGGTGTTATGATCGGACGTGACAACATTCCTGTCTACTTCCCAGTCTTGGATCCTGGACAGAATGTTGGTACTGCACGCCTTCACATCAACAATGCTAGTGTATAGCTTGCCTCCCCGGTATGTTTCGAATGTCGGAGTGTGTCCAACCTTCAAAACATTCAGATCTACCTTATTGCATTCACATCACCTCCCACGATGATACTCTCCCACCCACCCAGGTCTGCACCCAGCTTAAGCATGATCTCCTTTGTTTTGGCCATGTATCCTTCTAAGTCTTGGTCTCTCTCGAAATAAACCGAAATTACTCCGACTGATACGTTACCAAGCTTCAGGAGTGCCGCCGTGATGTTCTCCGTGACCAGCTGTGGGTCGTGTTGCACCTGGACTCGATCACCTAGCACTACTTTTGCTGACTTGACTGGTTTCACGCCATTTTGTGTACACTGAATCACCTTGAAACCTCGTTGCGGCGTCATCTCTCCCTTTACGCCCACGTACGGTTCCTGTAGCAGTGCTACTTCGCAGTTTCCGTTCTGCATGACCTGGTGGAGTTCAGCTGTTACCAGCTTTGACCGTTGCAGATTGGCTTGCAGGAACTTTGTCTTGTGGGAGGCGGTGCGGGGGGGGAGGTTTGCGTGTTGTTTGCCGGTACAACTGTGTCAACAACAGTATGCCACTCTCGACCGTGCTATGGTGGCCCATTTCTGACGTTCTTTGCAATCGGGGCTAAACGCCTCCGTCGGTTCCTTGCCTGCCCTGGTGCGGTTGATGCACTTTGGTGTCTCAGGATTTTCCGGAAATTTGCCGGGTCTGTGGCAGGTCAGGCAGAAACGACAGTTGGTGCTCACTTCCTTGCACAACGTCCTTGTGTGTCCGTAGGCCAGACATTTAGAACACTGTACAAGGGGCGACTGGTCTTCCACTTTTTGCCTTTGGATGCCGATGTAGAGTTTTCCAGTCTCCACAAACCTCTTCCAGACAGGCGGTGGAAGCTCAAACACCAGGTGACAGCAGTGCGGGTTACGAGTTTTCCTGCAGTACCGGAGTTTTATCTGAGCAGGGTCCACGTTAAGGGCTCCCAGTAGGTGGTGGTTTTGAGATAACAGCATCTGCGGTAGGTCCTCGTCGTTAAGGTAACTGACGACGTCTCTGATGCAGATTAGGGGGTTTCTCATTTGCGGGTATTCTGCATTGAGTTTTCCTTCCATTATCTTTCTGAGCAGCTCAAGGTCTCTCTCCCTGCACAGCTACCCACCAACTTTTGGTTCTTGGCCTTTCGTACCCGCTCGATCCTCAACCCGGTAGACTTCACGTCACACACTTTGTTAAACTCCTTCAGGACACCATCTCTGGTCTTTGTCGGGTCCTTGGACGATACGATAGCGGTGTGGTTGGGGGTGCTGGCCTGCTTCGGGAGCGCTGCCTTCTGGGTATGTGCTTGGGCCGTGGGCTACCGTTGTCCGATGTTGCGTGACCTTCTTACTCACTTCACTGACCGACTGTTTAATCTCGGCCAGTACCATCTCCGTGTTCAAGGTTGAGGCTGGGGCTGAGTCGCATTCCTTTTCGGTCCTTATTTCTTCGGTTAAGGTTCTGACAAGCGAGCTCATTGCCTTCATCCTTTTCCTGATGTCGGTTAAGTCTTCCGATGGTTGTGTTGCTGTTTCGGGGTCTCGCCGGCTCTTAAGATCCTCAGTGGAGTATGTGAGGAGGTCAATCCGCTGCCTGAGCGTGCAGATGGCCTCCTTCAGCTCTGGGTCTTTTGGTGACTGACTTTGTGTCTCCGTCACCTTCGGCAATATTCCCTCAATGGTCTTCGGGATGGTTGCCGTGGCACTTGCTAGTGCGTCCATGGTTTTCCTCATTTGGTCTATCTGGTTCAAGACCCTGTTCACCTGGACGGACAGTATCGACACTTCGTCTGCCACTTTGCTGACGTTGGCTGGGTTTTCCTGGGCTCCGTGGCCTTTGCACAGTTTCTCCACAGCCAACTTGACTTCTTCCACCGAGGTTTTTATTTCTCCGATCTTTTGGAAAGGAGTGGCTGTTTCGTAGCCCAGCCAGTCCCTCACAGACTCTGTCTGTTGCAGAGTTCTGGTGGCTAGGTCTTTTAGCACTCCCAATTCGGCCACCACCTCCTGCCTCACTACCGCCATTTCCTTGGCATGCTGCCTCTCCATCCGGACCACTTCTCTAGCGCTTCTGGACCGCTCGAGGTTGAATTTGTGTCTGGAACGGGAGTCGGATAGCGACAAAGCTGTCTCATATAGGGTCTGCAGGCAGTCAAGAGCGGTTGCTTTACATTCCCGCGTCATCTTGCCCGCAGACTCTAGAGCGTCCTTACCTTCTAGCAGCTTCGCATTAGCCAGCTTTGTCGCCATGTCCATCTCCACTCCCGGGCCCCTCCCACTTCGCGGCACGAGGATGCTGACCCTACCCACTGATATATTATACTGATATTGATATATTCACGCTCGATGACACAACACGCAAACTAATATTTACAGCGCATCAAATAGGTATTTATAGTAAAAGTAGTATAAGGCCTGGTTATCACTATGCCGGATCCGGCAATTTTGCCGGATCCGGTAAGGGTAGTGGCTGTACAATTTATATGAAGCTGTTCACATTATGCCGTGTGAACAGCGTCATAAGCCACTAGCCTTACCGGCATCCGGCAAATTCGCCGGTCCGGCATAGTGGGAACGGGGCCTGACCTACTTCAAGTGTATAAAAAACACTATGGAAAACTAAGAACAAATATTTTATAATTATTTTTTTAATCATTAGCAAACAGAAACTGAAATTAAAATTTACAAACAACATAATTTTTTTCGCGCCATAAAACCTGTTCGACCCCGCCGCCGCCGACAGCCAAGATGGCTGCCATGATTGAGTTGCATCATGCTTAGGGATATCCCACGTTTACTTAATGGCAATGGCCTAGGTGTCGGTCGATATTCGACAGTATTTTTTTTACATTACTTGTAATTTAACCGCCAAATTCGCACACATTTCTAATTAAAATGAAGAGATCACTGCTAATAGTGTTAACTTTTGCGTTTAAAATATAATCGACGCTGGAAAGGAGGTTCTAAGCGACATTTTTGATGATGTTGAGTTATAATATGCACAGTTGGAAACGGCAGATTTTTCTACATCGAATGGGCTGGCGGTCTTGTGTCCGTCTGACGACTTTTCTGTCGCTTATCCCGTCGGTGATTTAGCAGATCACGACCATTGTTTTCTGCTAAACGACTTCGTTTTTGTCAATTTTGTGCAAAATGGAGATTAGATAACAATTTTTTTTCGCGAAAATGAACCTCGGAGCTTTTTACTTTTATTTGTCAGAACAGATTAAACTTAACTTGGATAATTTTGCTTAGTTGCAACTAACCTTTCTCTTGTTGGTTAATCGTTTTTATCAGATTTTTCGTAAAATAGGACAACTTTATCGTTCTGTTTTATAATTTACATTTAGTATGAATTTGATAATTATATTTATAAAGGCTTTTAGGCCCAGTTGCGGTACAAAATTGTGGTGGTTAGGCATTCCTTTTCGACTCTCTTGTTGCACCCAACCAAACGCCATCTTATGGTGCGCCTCCACTGAGTCGGAGCGGAGCTGAGCTGTGCCAATATTAACCCATAGAAGGCGCATGCGGTCACATGTCGAGCGGCCCTTCCGCACGTTAGTTTAGATTCTATTGGTTAATATTGGCACAGCTCCGCTCCACTCCGCTCATCTCCGCCTCAGTGGAGCCGCAGCCTAACTCAAACAGTATCTTACGAGACGTCACCTAGGCCACACGGATCCAGGCGATTCAGCGCGTTCGTCCTTCAACATCTTAATCGTAATTTAAGTAATTTTTATTCTTTTCTGTTTTTGCAGTCGGTTTTTTTTTATTTATTTTTTTTATTTTTTATAAAATTTTAATGTACTCAGTGTCACTCGTGCTGTTGAGAAGAATCTATAGACACCTCGCATGTTAAAATCCATCACACCGTTTAGGCTGCATCCCGTGAAATAGATTTTTCAAACGTAAATTATTGCGAGTAAAATCCGCCATTATAGACATAGACACCTCATACGTTAAATTCCATCAAGTCGTTTAGACTGCAGCCCGTGAAATAGAAATGATACATAGTAACATATATACATGCATACATACATACATACATACATACATACATACATACGCTCGAAAAACATAACCCTCATTTCTTTCGGCATTTGGGTAAAAACGTGTATTTCGACCTCAGAACATAGAATACTACTTATATCCATACATCTGTGATTTCGACATTCTCAAGGGAATGATCCTATAAGGGTTCCGTTTTTACCGATTGAGGTACGGAACTCTAAAAACCTAGCCGAAGATTTAAAATGAATAAATGAAATCCTTACTAATATTTTAAATTTGAAAGTGTGTTTGTTTGTTTGTTTCTCCTTCTTTCACGTAGCAACGGAGCGATGTTATGGTATGATTTTTGTGTGTGGAGATATATTCTAGTTAGGAGGCAGGAGAGTGACATAGGCTACTTTTTGCCGGGATAAAACATCTCATTCCCGCGGGAAGATCCATTATTATGATGTTACTTCTCCTTGACCACGCGGACGAAGCCGCGGGTTGTTACCCTAGCTAGTAATAATAATAATAATCTTTATTCATGAAATCATAATAATAATAATTGGCATAAAAATTCTCACATATACACAGAGCAATTTTTTTATTTTAAACCTAAACCTAGTTTTTAAAGTTTCGGTTGTTTGTATTAGGTGGATAAATATAATACAAAATAATTAGTGTCACTATTGTCTGTCCCGGAATTTTTATGAATATTAAGAGATAAATACCTATTTGATGCGCTGTAAATATTAGTTTGCGTGTTGTGTCATCGAGCGTGAATATATCGATATCAGTATAATACAGGGTGTTTTTTTGGTCGACCACTTCCAAAACAGGAGAGATAGTTTAATTAATGCTGAATCCGAATATCACATTAAAAAATTAAAAAGCCTTAGGAGGCCAGAGAAATAGCATTTTAAGTATATCCCATTATTTCACTTAATTGTGGTCACTATGCGACGTGTTTACCGAAGACTAATGACGTAATCACGGTGCACAATGTTATGATTCATCTTTCCCTTCATACTTGTTACAGGCTTAGGACCGTCAAAGATTACAAACACGGTTTAGGTTAAAAAAATGTAGATTATTGTTGTAAAAATCGTTCTGAAATAGTTTAACTACAGAATAACGGTATGGATTAAAAAACCGCAAGATTTGTCTTTGGCGTATTTAAAAAGGGAAATCAGCTTTGTACAACGATTGTTAAAAATTTACAACCAGCCAGTATTTAAACTGCTTAAAACTAAGAGAGTACTCGCCCGTGGATGTTCTTCGAAGTAATTGAGAATAGCCTGCTTAACATCCACTGCAAGCCCACTTTGGGCTCTTCCTTGAGCATGGCGTGGCGTTTCAAAAGTGCCCCACTCGTAAAGGTTGCTAGTGATAGACCTTACTGCAGTGTAACACGTAATGGCATGCCGATTAGGGAATCGTTCAGTCCAAGTTCTAACGGTATCAAACATGTCCCGATTGTCAAGAAGTAAATTTTCTTGCCGAGACATTTTTTTTATCAATCAAATGATTTAACACTTCACTTAACAAGCACTCGCTTCGAAACAAACACGGTACTGACGTCGCTTGCGCATAGTTTTGTGAGGGTAGTATCAAACAATAACAATCGTGACGATAAGCGGCCTACCCCCTTCGTAGCTACAGAAACGAGAGACCATGATTTATAATGTAGCGAGGATATTCTTTCGAAAAATCATGAAAAAAAAAAAAATTTTTTTTATATTTTTTTTGAGCTCAGTATCATGAATTTAGTAACCCCTATTGTGGAAGTTGCTGACCAAAAAAACACCCTGTATATCAGTAGAGTCAGCATCCTCGTGCCGCGAAGTGGGTGGGGCCCGGGAGTGGAGATGGACATGGCGACAAAGCTGGCTAATGCGAAGCTGCTAGAAGGTAAGTTCGCTCGCCGCGTCCAATGCGTGTGCACTTCTATCGTTAGCGCCCTCAAGAAAGTTAAATCTACCCGCCCAAGTGTAAAAAAAAAAGAAATGGCTAACCAAAAATGTGTAAGCTGTAATAAAAGTATAACGAAAAAATCACCAGGATTGGAGTGTAGCCGGTGCTCAAAGACAGTGCATGCAACACCTACCTGCTCCAAGATCTCAAACAAGCTGTTGACCGCTCTCCGCGGAACAAATGGCCTAGAGTGGAGCTGCGAAGAATGCATGCGCAACATGTCTAAACGCTCATCGTTTCTCACCCCGGATGAGGACACTGACATTGAAGATGATGATATGATGGCTGAACTAGGGAGACGCACCAGTGTTATTGACCCGCAAAAACTAGCGATGGATATTAGTTGCGAGGTGAAGAAGGCCATTAAAGACGAATTGGGTAACCTACAACATTCTTTGGAATTCGTTGGAGACCAAGTAAGTAACATCGACAAGGTCGTGATGAAACAGGATCTGGAAATAAAAGCACTTAAAAAATACAATCAAGACCTACAGAACAGTAATAAGAACCTAGAATTGCGTTTGTCGGCCCTTGAACAACAAGTCTTAGCCTTGACCCAAAAACAATTATCAAATACGCTGGAAATCTGTGGGATTCCTGAAGTGCCTCAGCAGAAAGTTGAAAGTGTTGTTAAACGAATTGCTGAAAAACTAGGTATGGATACGGATAACGTACAGTACGTAAAACGTCTACCGGCCCGAAATGAACAACCCGGTCTGCTGGTTGCCGAGATGAAGTCAAAAATGGCCTGCACCAACTGGGTATCATCAAGTCGCAACAAGGAACTAACCGTAGGAGATGTGTTCCCAGAGACTCCCAGGGAGAAGGCTGCCAACCGAATTTATGTCCGTGAGGCCCTTACGCAAGAAATCAAGTCCTTGCTGTACAACTCAAAGCAGAAGCTACGAAGCACCTTCAAATACATCTGGTGCAAGGAAGGAAGGGTGTTGGCCAGAAAAACGGACGGCAGTAAAGTGATCCCTATTCGCTCCCTTCATGATATTGAGTCCCTAGTCAGTACATAAATAGATAGGTTGTAAGTCAGTCTTCAAATTGTTCTAGTTTGTTTATAAGTAGTGATAAATATCTATTATTATTATAAATTTTTAGCATAGCTCACAGATGATAGAAGTTAAAGAAATTCTGAATTGTGTCAACATTAATAACTTTATCAGTCAGTTACCGAATCGATGTAAAACTAACCTTCTGTGTATCCATGTAAATATACGGTCTATGATAAAGAACTTTCCGAAATTATTACAAGTTATCGATTATTGTGTATACCCACCTGACATTATTATTGTAACGGAAGCCGGTATCTCGCAAGATAGCTCTAGTCTGTTCAATATTCAAGGGTATAGAATGCACTCACAGTTACGAGATAAAAGAAGGGGGGGTGGGATTATAATTTATTCTAAGACCAACTTAAAGTTCACCGCAATTGATTCTAATAAAACCCTTACTTTTGAAAACATATCTGGCACAATTAAAACTTATTATAACGAAGTAGTAACTGTGTGTGCTATCTATAGACCACCATCCACGAACAAAACAATATTTGTGAATGAGCTTGAGCAATTGCTTAGCAAGATTCAATCGTCGGATAATCTTCTTGTCGCCGGAGATATAAACATTGACCTCAAGGTGGCTTCCTCATACAGAGACTCCTATTTAGACGTGCTGGCTGGCTATGGACTGATGACGGCAATCACAGACTTTACCAGAGTCGAATGTTTACAAAATAATGTAACGAAATCGTGCATTGATCATATTTCTGCCCGGTTCCCGTCATTAGATCTATACTCGGCCGCCGTCGACACAGTACTGGCGGACCACCGCATCACTGCTATTGCTTGTTTGAGCGAGCGGGTGATACCACATAAAGTAGGAACTTCCAGGCAAAGAATTGTCCGACGAAATATAAAAAATGTTCATGAGGAACTGAGTAGAATCGACTGGACTATAACTAATAAAATGACTTGTCCCGTCCAAATACTTGAATATATCCAGGATAATATGAATCAAATTTACAGTAAAAACGTTTCTAGTATTAAACAAGTAACAGCTGGTAGATGCCGCCTTCCGTGGATAAACGAAAACATTGTAAAATTGTGTAATAAAAGAGATAGTTTATTTCAAGCTTGGAGAAAAGATACTAATAATAAGTCACTTAGACTTCTATTTAACAAAACACGAAATAAGGTGCATAAAGTTATAGAATACCATAGAAATAGGTATAACACCAAAGAAATAAATTCAAACTTTACTAACTCTAAAAAAATATGGCAAATATTAAATTCTATACGTGGCCGATTAACTAAATCCATTGATCAGTCTATTACAAATGCTTTTAAGTCAAATCATTTAACTAATACCGATATTGCAAACAAATTTGCAAATACCTTTCACAGTGCAGTCAAGAACATCTTACCAAATTGCAATAGAAAATTACTAACAGAAAATGAATGTGCGGCTAACGTAACCCTTAACTTTCGTAAAAGCTATCCCCAAGAAATAGAAAACATTATCTCTAAACTAAATTCCAACAAAGCTCCAGGATTAGACGGGATAAAAGTATTAGACTTGAAAAAATGTCACAGGTCCATAGCTACCGCGATCTCAAACCTTATCAACTGCAGTGTTAAAACCGGAATTTATCCAAATGCGCTTAAAAAAGGTTGCATTCGACCAGTGTTTAAAAAGGGCAAGCATGACGATGTTAATAACTATCGCCCAATCACTTTGCTTTCCACTATTGATAAAATAATTGAAAAATATGTTTGTAAACAAATACATTGTTTTTATAAGAAACACTTAATTATAAACAAAAACCAGTTTGGATTCCAGCAAGGAAAAAGCACGGCCTCATTATTATCTACGTTTACGGACAAAATCAACAATTACCTTAACAGCAAACAACATGTTTTTGCCCTATTTATCGATTTCTCTCGCGCATTTGACACACTGGACCATAAAAAATTAATTAAAAAACTGGATGACACGGGGGTCCGAGGTCCGCTTCTCCGTTGGTGCGAAGACTACCTGCGGAACCGCTCCTACTGCGTCAGGGTGGGGCAGGACTACAGCGACACTGTGCACAGCACCGAGGGGACGGCCCAAGGATCCGTGATTGGACCGTTGCATTTTCTGGCGTATGTCAATGATATGCACAGCTATATCGAGAGCAGTGTCACTTACCAGTTCGCCGATGACACGTGCTTAGTTTCAGCTGATAAGGACGCAGACAATGCCATGAATAATATTCAATCAGACTTTAACGCTCTAAACAAGTGGTGTCATGATGCCGGGCTGGTGCTTAACCCCCAGAAGACGAAATTAATTCATATTCGGTCCCCATACTTAAAAGGTGTTCCCGGGAGCGCGCTAGTGGCCCACGAACACGCGTGCATGCACGCATCGGGCGCGAGCGTTAGCAGGGGCGCGGGCGCGTTGAATTGCCGATGTCCCGTCATTGAAAGTGTTCCTTCTCACATATACCTAGGTTTGGCTATCGATCGAAACTTTAACTGGAGCTATCATATAAATCGCGTGTGTAACAAGCTCAGAGCCTTCCTAATCAATTTACGGATAATAAAAAATCGAATCCCATTTAAAATTAAAATTCTGTTGTATAACGCTTTGGCAGATTCCATAGTATCTTATGGTCTCAGCAGTTATGGTAGAACCTACAAGTCGTACCTGGATAAAATATGTTCTCTGCAATTGCGAATCCTAAAGAAAATAGTCCCTTCTAAAATTAAAATTAAACATGCTAATGATGCACTGAAGCTATTCAAATACTGCAACTGTCTCCCTATCCACCAAAAAGTTCAATTTAACCTACTTAAGGAACAATTTTTTGACTCAACCTTTCAAACCCTAAAATCTAACATTAAACGCACTCGAGCAGTCGTAAACAAAAAATTAGTCACTCCTGGATTCACTAATGTCTATGGACAGAGAACCAGTGCCTACTTAATTCCTCGTCTCATTAATGACCTTGACGTTAAATTTAGAGATAGCATAACTCCTAAGAATATTAAGTATAAACTAAAATCGTACCTTGTCAATAAGCTGTAATGTTGTGGGTAGAAGTGTACTTGTAATTGTGTTGTAATTGTTAGACATATTTATGTTGTAATTTAGAGCGTTCTACCCTCGCACAAACCCTTTTGTTGTTTATGAGGTGTTTATTGAAATGTAAAATATGTATTCTTTTTGTTGTACGAAATTTAAATTAAAAAAAAAAAAGGACGCTCTAGAGTCTGCGGGCAAGATGACGCGGGAATGCAAAGCAACCGCTCTTGACTGCCTGCAGACCCTATATGAGACAGCTTTGTCGCTATCCGACTCCCGTTCCAGACACAAATTCAACCTCGAGCGTGAAAGGTCCAGAAGCGCTAGAGAAGTGGTCCGGATGGAGAGGCAGCATGCCAAGGAAATGGCGGTGGTGAGGCAGGAGGTGGTGGCCGAATTGGGAGTGCTAAAAGACCTAGCCACCAGAACTCTGCAACAGACAGAGTCTGTGAGGAACTGGCTGGGCTACGAAACAGCCACTACTTTCCAAAAGATCGGAGAAATTAAAACCTCGGTGGAAGAAGTCAAGTTGGCTGTGGAGAAACTGTGCAAAGGCAACGGAGCCCAAGAAAACCCAGCCAACGTCAGCAAAGTGGCAGACGAAGTGTCGATGCTGTCCGTACAGGTGAACAGGGTCTCGAACCAGATAGACCAAATGAGGAAAACCATGGACGCACTAGCAAGTGCCACGGCAACCATCCCAAAGACCATCGAGGGAATGTTGCCGAAGGTAACGGAGACACAAAGTCAGTCACCAAAAGACTCAGAGCTGTAGGAGGCCATCTGCACGCTCAGGCAAAGCATGCTTAAGGCATTTTTCTTTGCGCCTAAGGCCGAGCCCCTCCCCGCTCAAGCTGTGAGACTCGACTTCCAGACGGGGGTGTCTCTCCAGCGCCTATCTTTTTTTTTTACCTTCCAACCTATAGAGATACGGACTTTACAGTCTTTGTTAGTATTCTTTAATAAATTAGTCAGTAGTACCCTGTCTTCAGTCTTCAAAGGACGAGAGGATTTCACAAGACTCCTTTCTCCATTGCGCAGGAGTTAAATATTAAATAATAATCTTATGGTATTAATGATATTGTATGTAAACCATATTAAATACACTAGGAGCAGATTTATTAATATGTCAAAGTCAAATTGTCCGGATGAGGATAGTATTGGTAGGTATTCATATAAAACCAAATTAATGAAGATCTAATTAATGTTCATACATTACAATTATTATCCCGAGACCCTTCATTATTATGCTTATAATATTGATAGCAACTTTTATCTTTTTTATAAAAAAGGTGACTTTAGCCTGATGTTGCTTAATTATTGAATAAGTCTAGTTTTGGACTTAGGTTTATTTTTATACTATAATGAAGTGTTCAATTTTCACCATTGTACTCACGTTTAATCTTATATTTTTGGTAAACAGTGGAGATACAGAAGTAATTTTATCTTCGGCTATTTTGAAACCTCATAATAGTTATATATGCATTGTACGATTTAGGTAACTAGCAATTCATTTATAAAGCTACCTTTCTATCGTTATTAAATTAGTTTGCTTATTTTTTGCAACATAAATAAAAAAATCTTTATAATTAGAAACTGAAGTATCATACTATGTTTATACAATCTAGATTTATTTCATTAAGGTTCAATCTAGATTATATACCTTTAATCTCGCAAAGCCTAGTAATTTATACTATCAAACTGGTATTGTATGTCAAATTCCGATGCGTAATATATCTCGTATAGCAAGCAGTTCTAGGAATCCTATTTTTAAAATCAGTCTTCGGCTATTTTGAAACCTCATAATAGCTAATATATGCATTGTAGGATTTAGGTAACTAGCAATTCATTTATAAAGCCACCTTTCTATTGTTATCAAATTAGTTTGCTTATTTTTTGCAACATAAATAAAAAATCTTTATAATTAGAAACTGAAGTATCATACTATGTTTATATAATCTAGAGTTATTTTATAAAGGTTCAATCTAGATTATATACCTTTGATCTCGCAAAGCCTAGTAATTTATACTATCAAACTGGTATTGTATGTCAAATTCCGATCCGGAATATATCTCGTATAACAGTTCTAGGAATCCTATTTTTATAATCAATCTTCGGCTATTTTGAAACCTCATAATAGCTATATATGCATTGTGATGATTTAGGTAACTAGCAATAAATTTATAAAGCCACCTTTCTATTGTTATTAAATTAGTTTGCTTATTTTTTGAAACATAAATAAAAAAATCTTTATAATTAGAAACTGAAGTATCATACTATGTTTATAAAATATAGATATACTTTATTAAGGTTCAATCTAGATTATATACCTTAACCTCTCAAAGCCTAGTAATTTATAGTATCAAACTGGTACTGTATGTCAAATTCCGATCTGGAATATATCTCGTATAGCAGTTCTAGGAGTTCTTTTTAAAATCAGTCCTGAACAGATATTTAGATATCAGAAAGTAAATAGGAAAACTTTCCTACGTTAGAAGTTACCAACGTCCATGTAAGCTATGTAAAACATTCTGGTCTTTAACTATAGGTTTTAGTTAATCTAACCTGACCATTTCAACTTATATTATCAAACCTTTGTCTACGGCATTATAATGTAATTTTTGTACTCGTCGATTATAATCTGTGTATTAAGATTTCATAGAGAATACTGCAACGTCACTCTTTTCATCGTTGCATAGTCTATGTTACTTCCGAAACAACCGAAATAACTTTTTCAATACGCTCTAGACAACCGAAAAAAAATTGAAAATAGAACTTCGTATTTCAATAATAATGTGTCCTTGTTTAAGGAGACTCGATCCGATACAAAATTGCCAATCTATGGCGTTTCGGAACGTAGCAGCGTCGCGTCATCTGTCAAAAATCTACTTAAACTTGCTGCTGTATCCAGGGCATAAAAAAAAAACGCTTTGTGATTGCCGTGATTGGCTAGTATTCAGCCAATCACAGCACAGTACCGCAATATTACGGACGCCGGTGGTGTGATAGTACTCACGATATTTCGTTTTCTTATATACTCGTATTTAGACTTAAATTATTAATTTTAATGAACTCGTACAAAAAGTATTGTTCACAATAGTGTCATAATCGAGCTTTTTAATCTCGTACCTTACTTAGGCCACTCAGCAAGCTTCGTGGCCTAAACACGGTACTCGACTAAAAAGCTCTCTATTATAACACGATTGTGAAAAACACTATTTCATGTCACTTTTGAATTGAAAATTCACTATTAATAATTACGTTACTATAAAACCCTATTTTTTCACTATCTCAACTTTGATTATTTACCATTAATTAATTTAATTCATTCAATATCATGTCAATCAGTCCTCAGCAACTACTTTCTATAAGACAACTTTGACATTTCCTGAGTTTGACATTTATCTACGTTTCGATAACACTACGCTTATCACTGAATACGATTTTGTATTGCTAAATTTCCTAAGTTTACTAAATTGATTAATGAATTTAAATATTTGGTTTTTAAAATATAAATATTAATTTGGAATTCTAATTAAGTTATTTATTTTAGGTAATTTCTAGATTTCTTTTTAATCCTACTCTACTGGTTTTATGACAAATTAGAGAGATTGCTGACTCTCTTATTGAGTCTAAAAGTGTGGTGAGTGTTTAAAAAGTTCTTCACAGTGTAATGAAGACTTTTCTAGCTATACCTATAGCCCTAAAGTTCTACTGTCTTAAATAAAAACTAAGAGTCAAGGAACTCTTACATTTACATTTAATCGTGTGAGTTGTGTCAAAAATATCCGGTGTAAGATATTTTACTAGGCCAGCCAACCTATCATAAGAGTTTTTCGAAGGCAAAAGCCCTCTATGAGTAGCCTACTACCTATCCTTCGGTTTAATGAAAAACCTTTAGTTTAAAGACAGGCCAGGATCACACCTACTTTGACCAGATATATACATATATAAAGATTTTGGAATCGTCACCAAAAATACTCCACATAGAGTCATGTGGGGTAATCGTACGCATTTTTTTGTAAATTGCTTCTAGAATAAAAGATTTGGTTATTTAAAATGAAAAAAACTTTTATTCTAATGTTATAAACATTTGTGAAGAAAAACAAAACATAAAATTTCAATTCTAACAATAATTAATAGTTTTACTTAATCATTTAATCAACATGGGAAATGTGGGTTTTTACCCGCATCGGTGGTGTAACCCCCCCCCAATAAAAACCCTCTATAACGCTACCCTAAACCTATAACTAACTATAACTAAAGCCTAAAGTAAATTAAAGCCTACATTTTAAGTCTATAGAAAATCCTAACACTCTATACTGAAGCACTGAAATGAAAGCTATGAAAATTTATATTAAGTTTAACCTAAGTAAAGCTTTTATGTAAAATTATTAAGCTTATAAAGTACCTATTAACTTTCCTATCTTTAAATTTACCTATAGAGTAGAATGTTTAATATTGTTGAAATGGCCATATGATCGTCTAGTGTCAAGGAACCTACTTTGTGAACCGTTATAGATAGTAACCTAAGAACTTTTCATGCATATAAGCTTGGCATAAATATAGGTATACAGTGTGTAAATGGTATACGGGCGTTTATTAAAAATGGACATAGATTAAGACTCCAATAATCACAAACAGAAAGAATTATTTTGATTACGCTAACGTATACACTGTTATTAATTTTTGAACATACTATCGACCCGCAATGTACATCTAATTCCATCTGTCATAACTTTGAAACATCATTAATTAATTGCATTATTTGTTATACATTGCGTGTTAAATTATTTTGTATGGTTAATTTTTTTAAATTTAATTTTAACAAAAGCTGCCTAAATGTGCTCATTAGGGGCTATACTAACCACAGTTAAAAGGAACGCCCGTATACCATTTACACACTGTATAACCTATCCCTATAAGATTTCGTTTAATGTAATATATAATAGTTAATTGTAATGAAATTACAAATTATAACTAAGAGATAAAAGTCTTGTTGTTTGATCTTATGAAATATATGTATAGGTCAGTCAAAGTCTTTGGTACTAGTTAGGGTTATTAGATTGAAACTGGAAAGTATGCTTATGGCATTTTACTTTGCGCCTAAGGTCAGAGCCCATGACTCCCCGCTCATGACTGTGGGACTCGTCTACCTGACTGGACATCCCTCCAGCGCCTACCAATCTTTTCTTTCTCTTTCCAGGTGGGATATATTGAATTTACAGTCTTTGTCAGTTGTTAGTAGTAAATTGGTCAGAAGTAGTCTGTCATCAGTCAACAAAAGGACAAGAGGGTTTTCAAGCGCTCCATACTCAATGCAAGAGTGAAATATAATCTAATAGACATTTGGTATTGTTTGTATGTCTCATTAGATCTACTAGGAGCTGAATTATTAAAAGTCAAAGTCAAACTGTCAGGATAATGGTTGTAGTGGTAAATAGTCATATGAACAAGATTTGTTAGGTTATAGATAGTAATAGTAAGTAGTCATAACAGACCAAGTTAATGAAGATTGAAGTGTAACATTGCACTGTAACTTTTATGAAGAGTTTATTTATAATATATATTTATAACATATTCTCGAATGATAGTGAAACTTTCTAGACATGATGAATGCTGGTTCTGATAATGATTTCAATCATAAATTGTAGATAAAAGCTGAAGTTTATTCCCACAGGAATAGAATAGTGAATCTTACTGCTCACAAACTATAAAGCCGGTTTTCTTTTGAGAACAACCAAGCAGGGTACGTAACCCATAGCGTAAACGGAGAAATCACTTGACGTAAAATATTCAAATTAAATTAAGAGAAATCAATTTATCTCGTTCATTCTTTCAATGCTGAAGGTATATTTGGCTATCTGCCATAGACTAGAAATATTCACATATCTTTAGTTTACTATGCTCAAGCTTTAGGAATACTGGAACTGATGAATATAATGTACGATCTGTTACATTGTCATTATTTAAAAGTTGCAGCTTACATTGCACAAGCTGTTTTATTGATGATATAACTTATCGGACGTTGGTTTTTGCAGTAGATAGTTACTTTATTATTTATAGGAGAAAACAGTTTACTAACTCTCAATTAAACATTTGTAAAATAGATTTGAAGATATAGTAAAGCTTTCTAGTCTTGATACTATTTGATGCTTTTAAGTACATTTACTAGAAGGAGTGACCTCGGTCATTGTAGTGCATGTTCTTATGCATAATTCCCGTGGGAATGGCTGATTGAATTAACTATACAGTGACTAACCGGTGCTCGTAAGCAGTGACGGTAAAGACGTATCTCAGTATGTACAGCAATCTATCTGCCTCTGAAGATTGAATGAGAGAAGACAATCCAACTCATAAATATGACTTTGATATTTACTAAGAATGTTGTTTGTCAGTTAAAGACTAGAAATATTTACTTCCTGACCACTAGCATGAATACCTTTTATTGAATATGTCTATGTTCAATGAACTGAAATCTCCTTAAGGCAAAACAGATAAATATGGGAATAAATAGTATATCCCACTGATTCTTTAGTTATGGCGGATAACATATTTAATTAAAACTTCCTAATATTTTCCCTATACAATAATAGTATAAGACCAAACTAGGATGAATTTAAAAGAATATTTTTAATTTACAAGATTTAACCCTACATGCCTAGTTGAATTCCTATTGGTTTATGTCCTAGTTC
This sequence comes from Acleris cristana, assembly GCA_948252455.1. Classification (NCBI taxonomy): domain Eukaryota; kingdom Metazoa; phylum Arthropoda; class Insecta; order Lepidoptera; family Tortricidae; genus Acleris; species Acleris cristana. The sequence goes on along the minus strand of OX411771.1, from coordinate 14,014,100 downwards.
CCTATTTTCCCTACATTGAAGCTACCCTGAACCTACTGATAAGGCCTATTCTACTTGCTACACCTATGGGATTACCTCACCCGGTAATTAGCTAGGTCCCTAGGGAATCTGGAAAGTTCAGCTGAGTCGGCTGAGAAGGCAACCTATAGCTCGTGTTTTGTGTGCCTCCCCCCTCACTTTTGTTGAACCGTAGTTCTCAGGGATAGTGAGAGTAAGGCGCCCTATTGTGTGGTTTAGTATATATACATAAAAAAATAGGTTTATCGGAACCCAGCCTCAACTCCAATAAAGCTTCAGTAAGCGCGCGCCGGCATGTCAACTGGTGATCCTTACTTGTTCTTTAAAGGCTGACATTGAGACTAAGTAGGCGCTTCTACGGATGTCTATGTTGGTAAAGAGACATCCGGGCTTGCCCAAGGCTCTTTTAGACTCTAATAGTTCCAAATCAGAGGCTCCGTTAGGCTTCCTCGGACTTGTCAGACATTTACTAGTGGTAGCCTGATCACTGTTCTGGTACAAGTGTATGCTAATCTAGCTTAACTCAACAAATATTCCCCACTATACAAGGAATGTCCTTTAATCTACAGCGATGTAAAATATTGTACCAGACATGAATGATAACCAACCCAAGGTTTCTGAAAAGTACACAGAAAGGTATATTAGTACACGTATTGGTATTTGGGAAACCTCGCCAGCTGTGTCCGGACTCTGATCACAGTGGTTAGCTAAAGGTGTCCTGGCCCAGCAAGGATTTCTACCCACCAATACAAACAATAGAAATACAATCATACAATAGAAAGCCTCACTAACTGCAACCCAAGCTATGTAAACTAGGATTAACAGTAGCAAGAGAAATAATAAACCAAAGTTCCTTACCAAGGTATAAATAAAAATATCAAAATAAATCAACTTTAAATATAAAAGTTCCCACCACCCGTCTACTGAAGTGAATCTGGAAAACAAAATCTTTTGATTAAAGCACAACCCCCCAACCAACACCAATCATATATAAAAATACAGAGCTTTCGCACTGCATTCCCATACATGACAGAAAACCATCTCCCACACAGTAATATCTATAGCCTACTTCTCAAGCAAACCGTTTCCCTATCCCCTCGCGGAAGGAATTTAATTACTATTCTAACTGTGAAAACGCGTCTTCCTAACACTACCAAAGCAATACTTGATCCTATTTAAAACCGGAAAGACAATAGTTAGCTAATGAGTCGCACGAAATTAAGCCCTACATATTTTATACCTCCCTACTAGCTCTAAAGACAAAATTAACGTTAACTATACAAACGATGTAACTGTGTCACTTTAAAAGATCACAAATATTAAACTGAATACTGCGTAGTTTAAATTTTACTGAAAGACTAGCACTGAATCAAGAATTTAACCGCGAACGCGTCGTACTCCCTTTTCTCTATAAAACTCGTAATTAACCGAAATTTACACAAAATATAGCAAATAAACGAGCCTAGCACGATATAAAACCCAAACGAAATTAACGCGACAAGGTAACTACGAACCGTAAGTGAATTTTACGCAAGGCGTTCCCCAGTAAACGAGCCTATCCCCTTTGAATGACGAAAATAAAGTCAAAATATAAACGTTCCGCGATGAATGCCCAGAAAAAAATAATCATATTCCCTTTGAAATCTCTATATATAAGTTCAACTGGCGGCCATCGCGCTTGAACGACTCGAACCACTCGTACAACTCATGCAAGTCAAGCAACTCTTGCCACTTGTGCAAGTCATGCAATTCCTTCAAAATTATCCCTTACTATAAATAACATAAGGTATACTTTCAATCCCCATTTCAATCGCTTAAGTCATTTTAATCATTACAAACCTACATCACCTGATTCGTAATTAGAATCTACACTGATAATTGAAACTAAACCTTATGCTATTCAATACACAGTACATTTTTCCATTTTTCCCAGTACTACCGTTTTTAATATCTACTTGAATCCGTATTCTGATGGCGTCTATCTCCGTCACTGTCGTATTCTACCAATTCGAACATGACAGACTCTGCCTGTCTGTACCACCAAAAATCATAATAAGGCGCCACCTACTCGGTGATGTTCGTTTACGTAATCGGCTTGGTCCGATTCTAGCGAGACAACCTATATAGTTCCTTCCTTCTCTCTCTCGTGTCCATTACTCAAGAATTATAACATTCCCATTTCTTTTATATAACCATTGTTTATTGAAGAAATAAATAAGATTTACAATTCTAAAGTTTGTATTAAACAAATATTTAATTAATTAAGATTATAAAACTAACACATGACTTGATTTAAAGCTTACTAAAATGGTGAGTGTCCTTCTAGATTCTTATTGCATTACTCTTGTTTTGATGTAATATTGCGGACTATTTTTAGCAGGCGCTTAAATTTGTTGCATTCGCATTTTGTCATTTATTATTGTTTTCATACATGAATACATATAATTAATATCTATTAATATTGTTATTTTATTAAAAATGGACTCCGCATATTAATCAGCTGTCGCTAGAGCCTGAACTAACTCTAATTATATTTGTGAATTTGAACGGGCATATCTGGACCGTTACAGTGGGAAAGTGTCCGCACGCCTTCGGTTAAGTGTACGCAACGCCGACAAAGTGTCCGCACGTAAAATTAATTAGCTACTACACAAAGATCACATATTAATGTGCCTTCCTCGTAACTGGTACAGGCTTCGTGCCACCAAGACTTACAAATTGAACACTCAATCCACACCTCAGTCGTATCTCCGTACTTTTCTCGACGTAACGGACTACTCTTGTTTCGAAGATATTTTTTTCTTATTGTCTGTAGTTTTATCTTTCCTTATATCATTTTTCTTCTTTGGCTTGCTTCTGATGTTTAACTTTGGTTTTGCAATTGTCTTGAAGTTTTGATCAACTTCTTTTTGTTTTCCTTTATTATTTTTGCCTTTAGTTTCCATGTACATCTTTGGTTTTCTAGTTTTCTTAGCTTTTTCTTCAATTCGTTTTTGTTTCTCTTCTAAACTGTTTTTAAACGGACTACTAGTGATTATTTCAGACTTGCTAGCATTTTTTCGTCTTGTCTGAATGTGTGTTGCCTTCGGTAGCGGGCTTATATTAATTAAGGGAATATGTGACTCGTGAGTATTTGAAATGTTTTGGAGTACAGCAGGTGAAATAATCTGTTTTTCCTGAAATGTTCCTATTCTGTCCAGTGGATCAGGAAGTGCGTGTAATTGTTCATTGGCTTTGTTAATCCCAGCTCCAGTTTTGACGTTATGCTGTCCAGGTGGTGGTGAAATTTGTTGGTCAGGTATTTCAGGAACAGTCGAAATAATGTGTTGTTCAGGTAGTGGAAAACGTGATTAGTGATCCACTACAGCAACAGTCGTAATGATGTGTTGTTCAGGAAATGGCGAACTTGGTTGATGGTACACTTTAGCAATAGTCGAAATATTATGCCCAACTATTGGTTGTGATTCTGCTACATCAGTAGAAGCAATTGATTTATGTGCAGCAGGTGCAATAGATATAGCTTGATGGCTTTGCGTCTCTGGAACGTTTACTGCGTTTATAGAGCTCAAAGTAGGTGTATTTTGAGATACAGCATCAGAAGATGGACAAAACATATCCGTTACTGCAGATGGTGCAAAGTCTGCTTCTGTAAACAGATCGTTGTCGAATGGATATATTCCAGTGACCCTGAATGCTGTAGCTGCATTACTTAAAGCAGCAACTTTTTTAAACGCTCTGTCGAAAAAAGAAGTCACTTGGTATTGGTTAATAGATCTACCAGGATGCTGTGCCATCCATTTATCAGCTTCAATTGCGTACTGATTTTTAGAGGACTGTAAATGGCCCTATCCAAGGATTGTATTTTGTGACTACTGTGAGGGGGCAATGGAAGTACAACGATGTTGTTCTCTCTGCAATACAGAGTAGCTTGCAGGCTAATATGGCTTGAATGATTGTGAAGTCTCATCCATATTAAATATTCGACCTGCAGGGAAGTTATATTTTTCTTGGAGCTCTTTAAAGTTGTCATAAAATCTAGCTACTTGCACTTTATTAAATCCAATGGCCCTTGCTATGCTCGTAGGTGTAGTTTGCTAAATCGGAATGTCGTTTTATGAACTCATATTCCCAGTCTTTTCCAGCCATTTTGGTCATTTTATCAAATCTGTTGGTTATTTTATTTACCTCCGCAAATTAAAAAACCAATTTTCTCAGTGCGGTCAAAGTGAGACCATAGAACCTCTCGTCACTAGCTTTGCAATGGCTATAAATTTCATCCTGAAAACAAAATAAAAATTGTATTATATTATTTTCATATAGATCGTTATACAATAAAATTGAGTGACAATACTTTCATAAAAACCCGGAGAGCATGGCCATGAGAATTTTTTTTTTCCCCTTAATAAATAAATGAAAAAAAGAAAAATCTCATGCAGTAAATAATAACACACCTCTTGTTAAGCAGTAAATGTTGGTTTATATCTTCCCATTGATGTTGCACTAGAATTGAGTTTCAGAAGTTTTCTCAGAGTAGTCTCATCAATTCCAACAATTTCTGCAGCTTTTCGTTTTGATTTTCCCTCTTCCACCAACTTTTTGGCTGTATCAATCTGCTCTTGTGTACAAAGTTTCCGGTTAGGACATTTCCTTATATATTTGGGAGGCATTTTGAGCCTAGAAGCCATAAAAAATTGACGGGGTAAGTATACGCATTTTAATACTGCGGACTCTTACCCCCGGACACTTACCCCTTCCCACCAAAGTGAATAAAAATAAAAATATTTCGAAGTATGACTTACCTTAGACAAAATACGTAGATTCACACAAAATATTGATTAATTTCTCCTGTTCCCAGTCCCAGTGTTCCCAGTGTTTAATGAGACTAATGAGCCTTTAGTATGCAATTCAATTTCAAAGAAATAAATAACGAATGCGTGCGAAAGCAATACTGTCGCGTAAGTTCCCATAGCATTGTGCGACAAACCTGTGACGCAGTACTCTCGCTTGGCGGTCAAACGTGAACTAAACGCGGCAGGTCTCGACCCGCTGTCATCCGTGGTATTCGCACGATGTTCACTGCGGTCACTTATTCGCCGCGTACGTTTACCCCACATGACTCTACCCACCTCAATTTCGCCCGAAAACGGTCCAACATAGTGCAATGTGGTCCTTTGAGAGGAATAAATGAAATATATAGCGGTGACGCCTGATGTACCGATTTAAGGCATCAGTCCTTGTACGCGAAAACCCATAATTTACTTGACTAATGGAGATAAATCATCTGTTTTCCGATTGTGAAACTCTTTCAGATTTCCAACCATAGTCAAACTGTAAATGTGGTTTTTGTATATGATCAACGTCTGCCTCGGATGTTAATAAGATGGTTCATATATAACCATCACAGCAAAGATCTGGAAATCATAACAATATTAATATCGGAACACAACAACACATAAAACTTAACTTCCCACAAATAAATACTGTAATCATGTTCTGAATCCCACTTAACTCCTAAGAAAAAAAAACCCACACATATTAAAATAACACCAATTGATTAACGAATACAAATACAATAAAGAAAATAATTCAAATGGAACAATAACTTTACCCACAATCCAAAATACTGACAACTCACCGCTTCGACGCTCGTAAAAAAAGTGCCCCCCTTACAACCCGCGCGCGTTTATATACCCTTTGTCTAGTTCTTACAAAACTCGCAAACTTTACATTTCTTGCACAAATCGACACATTCGCGCTCAAAGCGCTGCCCAAGGCGGACCTATGCTTGGCGTCATACCATAGGGTTCAATTGACAACATTAAAAAAAAAATATGTTTTTTTGCGTTTATATATATATATATATATATATATAATAGCTGGTTAAAAATTAGACTACCCGTGTTTCTCAGTTTTTCTTTATTTCACTTAAATTCGTCGTTAATAATTTATTAAAGAAATAGTCATTAAAAAGACCGTATATACAAAGTTAGGAATACTGATGTCGTCATCGTAGCATGATATAAAAAAAAAAACGGTCAAGCGCGAGTCGGACTCGCGCACTGAGGGTTAGGATTTAGGGTTAGGTTCCGAAAAGTGCAATCTATATATGTGAAGATCCTTTAAATGTAAGTACGTAAGACGTTCTTTAAAGTCATCGTAAATTATTTAATAATCATTTTTAATTCTTTTAAATGTACATATATTTTAATGTATTTTTTTTCTTTTTTAGCTTGAAGATGATTTACATAACTTTTACGCATGGAAATTTGAAAATGTCAAAGGGAGACTTAAGCCCAGAGTGCCTGACCATTTTAAAAATAAGGTTTTGTTACATAATTAACAAACAACAATAAGTCCTGTGCCTGTACCACCAAACTGTGAAAAAAATACAAAAAGCATCATGTGCATACCGGAGATGTATGAAAAGTATGTCCAGGATCAACCAACAACAGTAGACCGTGCAGTGTCTACAAAAAAATACAGTAGGCATGATAAAGATTCTCTTGTGATGCCATTGTCAGAATCAGAATATCCTTCTGTTGATGGTAGCACCACTGAGTATATAATAGGGTCTGAAACTTCCAGCGAATCAGAGTTAACTTCAAGACGGAAACCCGAGAATCTTTTTGGAAGAAAGTATTGGTTAAGTCTGATTGAGAAAAAACTATTGAGCTATATAGGAGTCTGTAAACAGTACTATTGGATGATTGAATATCTAAAAAAACATTGTAAAACCCATTCTTTGCATATCATCATTACACTGTACAAAATTAAAAACAATGAGACCTTTTTAAGAATTACTGACATTTTTCAAGTTTCGTTGTCTACTGTTTGGCGAATGTTTTATAAAACATTAGATTGTCTGAAAGCGTTCTGCAACAAGTTGATATACCTTCCTGATCAGCTGCACATTAAGACCAATTTACCATTACCATTCTGAACTAATGAAGAAATTTCTAGTGTGCACACTATCATTGATTGTTTTGAAGTGGAAATAGAAAAACCTAGAAATCCTGCACATCAGGCACTTACATGGTCAGAATATAAGCACTGTAACACCATCAAATATTTAATAGGAGCAACTCCTGATGGTTTTATTAATTTCATTTCAAAAGGTTTTGGGGCCGCACATCTGATATGTGCATTTTAGAAAAAAGTGGTTTTTTGAACATTATTCCAGACAAGTGCACTATTTTAGCAGACAGAGGATTTAATCATTTAGAAGCATTACTAAGAAAAAGTAAAAAAAGTGCTAATGTTTTGCGGCCACCTAGTGCCTCAAAAGACAAGAAACAACCTAGAGCTGAAGTTATCAGAATTAAAGTTGTAGCCAGCCTTAGAATTCACATCGAAAAGGTTATTAGAAGGGTGCGGTTGTTCAGAATGCTGAAACCACACTCAGTAGTTAATAATAAACTTATTTGTTCACTAGATGATGCTGTGGTTGTGGCATGTGGACTTATTAATTTACAGTCACCTACAATAAAGTGCCATTAAAATGCTTGGAAATGATTCCACCCTGCACTGCTTTAGGATTACTTGTAATCTGTAATACCATTTTTTTTGTTGTTAAGTGGATGTCCACATCTTTGTAACATAATTACAAATTAATGATCTCCTTGATGAATGAATAAGGTTAGGAAAACGCCTCAAGCCAACTCAAACTGACTAAGTTATGTAAGAAAACATTAGACCTTTAAACTTTTATATTTAAATTCTTTAAAAAAAATATTTAACTTTGTGAGACATGTTTTCTTACAAAACTACGTTTATTTTATTCCTAAGTTTACTTTTTTGTTATTTAATTTAATTTAAGCAATTTAATGTATTATCTTTGCATTTTAATTTGCCTAAATTTTTCGTTAATTGAAGAATAAAGAACTTTGAACTGTAATCAAATAAAATATATATATTATTATTAACACACACTTTATTTATCATTTAGACCTACCGATATTTCAAAGTTGACGAATACCACTGACTAACCTAACCTTAATCGGTGCAGTGGTATTGTTTAACTAAATCGTACTCACCATACAGTCGTCGTCATATACAGGGTGGAAAGTTGAGATGGGGCAGTAAGGGCAGCTACAGCCCTTACTGCTACGCGAAAATGCTCTTAGGAGACCTTTACTAACTTTTTAAGTAATAAAAATCGACATCCACAGATTTTTGATAAAATGCACAGTCAGCGAGAAAATCGTTAGATTTGAGTTTTTTTTTAATGCCAATCGATCCCATTTCTATCAAGGATTAAAACACTCTTTGAGAACAACTAAGGTTAGAGTACTAGAAAACCCAAAAATCAAAGAAAACCTTTCCCATACAATTCTTAGGGTAATTGGTTACAAAGCGAAATTTTCTTTAGCTTTAAGATCATTAAATATGGAGAAAACTGCAATTATGATGAGAAAAATTTGTATTATTGTAAAAAAAACTAGAGTCTGCGCGGAAAGAGAACTCTAAATACAAACATCTTGCTACACTGATAAAGTTGGCCGTCATGGATGAAACAGGGTAAAAATTCAAAAGAATGTAGATACTGAATTAAAATTTTGAAATTAGAACGATGATGATCTCATGCTTTATTTGAATTTTCGTTTTTCTCTGAAGGGTGAATTTCAACAAGCGTCAAATTATCCTAATTTTGGTGGTATTTTTTATTTTGTTAGAAGGGTTCACAATTAATACGTTTAAGGTACGTCATTAGCCACAATTAAAACAGTGTTAAAATGGCCCTTCATTATAACAAGTGGTTTTTAAGATATAACGATTTTACTAATTATGTACCACAAAAATTGCTATTATCCACCAAAATTACTTTTCTAAGAATCACTCACGATAAATAATGACATATCGGGCTAATTAAAATAATAATCGTTAGGAAACCTTTCTTGTTATTTTTTAAAACCAAAAACGTATGTTTCTTAATATAATAACTAATTATTATTTGTTTTTTAAATAACTTTGGTGGAATCCAGCAATTTTGACAATTTTGGTGTCTTCGGAAAAACCACCAAAATTGTAGGTACCACAAAAATTTGTAATTGAACTATTCTCTTCATTTAAATCGAATATTTTAGTTTAACACAAATTTAACTTAATACAATCAAAAAGACACCATAAACATACTTGAAATGACTATCACACAATAAAACTTTTTGTAAAATAATAACTTTTCTAAGTTATCACAATTAAAAAAAGATATTTCATACCACCAAAATTAGATACTCATGTGCTTAACGGGAAGACGCAACAAGATGGTACAAATCTTTCACCATCTATCGCTGTAGTGGAACTGAACGAACAACTGACGCCATATTTGTTAGTTTAATCACTTTTCGTTCGATCATAAAATCAATTTCAATATTCACCAACAAAATTTACTATTTCGGTAGGACAGTTTTATTTACACTGCTCCCAGTTTCCTTTTATTTGCAAATGCAATAATTGTTATATTTGAAAATACCTTAACTAATAGGGAATACAGATAACTAAAATATAAATCTAGTTGAGGCTTGATAACTTTGTACCACGGTATATCAATACATGCGACAAGTACCAAAACTGATTTTGGATTGAAAATATTTTTTACGATAAATATGATAAGTTAATAATATTTTTAACTTTGGCTCAAGATGGTACTTAATGTAAGATTATCTAGAAAATAAATAGTTTTCCAATACATGTACTTTACACCCCAATTATCACGTCCGCCGCTCAAAAATGTGGTTGGGATAATTACCCTGAAACATACAGAACGCCTGATGGAGGCCTGGCGGATAAGGCCTGATATGATCAGCAGTTAAAATAACTAATCGTAAAAACCGTAACTACCTAATGGTTAAATTTCAAGGAAATGTGTCAAATTTTCTCGCTGACATTTTATCAAAAATCTGTGAATGTTTATTTTCATTACTTAAAAAGTTAGTAAAGGTCTCCTAAGAGCATTTTCGCGTAGCAGCAAGGGATCTAGTAGCTGCCCTTACTGCCCCATCTCAACTTTCCACCCTGTATAAGGTAACATTCAAAGTGCTCAAATAGTTCGATATACCATATTAATTGTATGGTGTACTGTCACAGAACAGAAAAAACAGTAGAAGTGTCAAGTGGGCGTGTAACGTTTGGCATAGTTATGCCGAGATCCGCATAACCTACCATACTTTAGCCGCGATCGCTTATTTCGATATTTTGATATTTCGATATTTCTAAAATAGGAAATAAATCCAGAGGCATGTTTTATTGTGCTATTTTGGAGTGTAAACACGATAGCCGCACCAAAAACCTTTTCCAGGTTGGCGTGTTGTTTTTATGATAGTTTGAGTTTTGGCGACAACGGGTCTGATACTAAGTGAAGCTCATGCCACTTCCACTGTTTTTTCTATTCCGAGTGTACTGTAACACTCCTACCCCCAGGCTATATAGAAACGATAAAAAATATCCTACGTTGTGAAATTAAAATAATTGGCCTTCAATTAAAACATGTGATCGTCTAGTTTTTAAAATTAACTAAATTAGGTCCCTCTACGTTATGTAAAAGTATAATGTAAACAGGATTAACCTAAACTTATTTCAACCAATAAATAAGCTAGAAACCATAGATAAAACACAATCAAGATAACACAAAACAAACAAACGAAAGTTATAAATTGGATACGACTCACCAAGAATCTTCTTAGAATACCTGCATACTCAGGAATTGAAGTATCGAATACCCCCGGCCTCCATTCACGTCTCGTGGGGCCTCCGTGTACCGGAGTGCATATTATTTAAATATAATTATAAATAGTTATAAAGTAAATGAATCCGAAAATAATAATATATAATGTTCCCTACCTAATGTGTATGTAGTACAAAATAATATTTGCCCTACCTAAATAACCCCTACCTTTTACGAGGCCGGATACAGCGAGAACCTATTTGTTTTCAGGTTTTATTATACTTTTATGTGTTATTAATATTTGAACGGATACCTAGAAACAAATTTATTCTTTCTTTGGATGGGGATTGGCCTCACTAACACTACCTGCCACGCTATCTCGCTTCCTAAATCCCTAACAAGACTTTCCTAAAATAAAGTAGGTATATATAAATATATTTAAGCACGCTCATGCAATTATGCTACTCGCTTATGCTATGCTCTTAAAACTATGACTCTACGCGTCCCTAATCCGAAATACGCAGCCGCGGTTTATGACGATGACTAAGGGATGTGGTCGGGTTTGTTAAAAATAATCAGAATATCATTGAGATGAATATAACAATTACTGTAAGTGACCCCATAACAACGGATACAATACTGACCAAACTTCACACTTAGCACGTGGCCCGGGTCGTAAAGCCTCATATCGATACCTTTAGACTCAATAGAGAATGTCAACCAGTTTAGATTTTTGGCTTATCGTATTCTTCATTAAAAACAAAAAAATGCTGTAAAAAAATCATTTCGATACGTCTAATAGTTTCCGAGATATTGAATTTTAAACTTCGTATGCGGCGCTCGAAACCCGGCGGCTAGCGCTCACGGATGATGACGTCATCGTTTGGCTGCGGTACGCGCCCTTATATGAATGAGTGAGTTTACAGGGCTTCTATCTTTTTAACCGTAATAAATAGACAGTTGAAATTTTCACAGAATACGTGTTATTATAGATTCTATCGATAAATTTTTTAAAATGAACAATAAATCAAATCCCAAGAGGGGTCCCCGTACAAAAACCATGAAAAAAACCATTTTTTTTTGCTTTTTTATATGGATTGTATTTCAATAATGGCTTCTTATTTTGATGCGATTTTAAGCTTAAGTTCTAGTCTAATTTTCATACTTTACGACTAAATAGAAATCTCAAGTAAAACTGCTACAAATAGGTGACAAAGCTGATTTTATCAACACGATGTTTTAAGCGGTCACCCATCCTGTTTTAGACTACGCTCGTAGTTGCTTAACTTTGGAAGTCGTAATTTTTTACGAATTCGTTTTGATGTGACTATGATAGTTATGGTTATCCATTGTTTTGTTTTACATACAGTTTAACCTGTTTAACTAAACTAACTGTCCGTTGCTGACCGGCTTTTCTGTTTGTAATGTTTGTCGAATAAGTTGGTTAAATAAAAATAGAAAAGGTAATAATCAAGCACTTTTAATTTAGGGTTCACCGTATTCTACATAAAAATACCAAAACATTAATGCAAAAAACCGGGCAACAGCCTGTCGAACCATGCTCAGTGTAGGGTTCCGAAGCCGTTACTACAAACAAATTAGACCTCGCGACAAACTTAACTTTGCCGTTGGAAAACTGTTATCCCCATACATCGATATAGGTCGCGGTCAGTTTACCAACACCGCAAATAAGTTTTCGGCAGGTATAAACATTTAAACCGTTTAACTCAAGAGCCAATGAAGTCTACTTAGTCGTGATAGGTTTCCTTTGAAGATATTTTTCATATTTTTTATTTGTAGTTTTGGCTGTAGTGGGGAGGGGACGACGACACTTGACTCTAACAAAAATTTGCGCTTTAAAGCTTTTCATAAACGGATACCTTAATTAAAATATTGTTTTCACAAATCCGCAATATTTTGGAAAGACCTATACAACGACACCCCACACTATGGGGTAGACGAGAAAAAAAAACTTCCCCACGTTACGTAAAAAAAATAATTCATGATTTTACTTTTATTTAACTATGTTGGCGTGACTAATATGTATATTTATGCCAAATTACACGTTTCTAGTACTAAGAGTCTCTGAGCTAGGCTGCGGATAGACGGACACACGTCACACACACACACACACACGCACGCACGCACGCACGCACGCACGCACGCTCGCACGCACGCACGCACGCACGCACGCACGCACGCACACACACACACACACACACACACACACACACACACACACACACACACACACGCACGCTATCTAAGCTATCTTGCATACACGAAATAACAGTAATAATGCTCAAAAACAGTTCAAAAACTACCTACTTACTACAGCGGCCGCTAATACCAACAACTAGCGAGAGAGAGAGAGAGAGAGAGAGGCGGTCTAGGTACCTAACTTATGGCGAGTGAGCCACTTGGCAGCGCCCGCCCGCGAAATTTGAAATCGATGAAATGAATAAGTACACAAAATATCAGAACTACTACCTAGGTCAATCAAAAACTCATGTTTTATAGTTCATTATTTTATACGGTACCTAGCGATATGAATTCTACATTAGATACGACATTTGTAACGAAAGGGCTATTACCAAAGTTAAGTAAACACCGCTTAAACATCGTGTAAGATTTTGTTGTTTGTTGTTTTACTACAGATTACTGTTTGGTCGTAAGTATGGAGTTTAGATTATTGTGTGACACCGAAATAAAAAGCTAATACAAATACAACCCGTACTTCGGCTTCCAAAGTTAAGCAACTACCTACTTACAAGCGTATTCTAAAACAGGATGAGTGACCGCTTAAAACATCGTGTTGATAAAATCAGTTTGGTCAAATATTTTTAGCAGTTTTACTTGAGATTGTTATTTAGTCGTAAACTATGAAAGTTCGACTGCAATTTAAGCTTAAAATAGCATCAAAATAGTAAGCCATTATAAAAATATAATCCGTATAAAAATGCTAAAAAAACTGGTTATTTGTCATGTTTCTTGTATGGGGACCCCTCTTGGGATTTGATTTATTGTTCATTTTGTAATTTTAAACAATAGAGTTTATAATAACACGTAATCTGTGAAAATTTCAACTGGTTACTTATAACGGTTAAAAAAATATAGCCCTGTAAACTTACTCAATCATATAAGGGGCCGTACCGCAACGAAACCATGACGTCACTCCAGTAAGATGGCGCCCGCACCCTTTAATATTTTTGACCGTAATTTCATACGTTCGTAGAATCAAAACTACTGAGTCTATTTGAATGAAACAAAAAGTAGTATGTTTGTTTATTTATAAGCTTTACTCTTACAAAGTTTCAAGCGATTTGGCGTACCTACTGACATTCTTCATTGGCGTAAACGCCATTTTGGCCAAAATGAGTTTTTAATGCAGTTATACTCAATTTTTCATTCTCTATCGATCTGTGTAGTTAAAGTTGAGAAATTCCCAAAAAAAAGTCGAATACGACCCAGAATATTTGACCCAAAAAACATGCTTTTTGTAATTTTTTGGACGTATTTGCTGATTTTTTTTATTTTCTACATTTTAAGGTCGTGAATGATATTATTTTTATAGTTAAAGGATGTATAAGGATGTTTGTAAGGATGGGTAAGTCTTACGTGGCTTATACGACCCTATTGCTTCTGCAAAAAAAATAGGTGGCTTTTACGACCCAACATAAAAGAGCCTAAAATAATTAAAGTGAAGGTCGTATTTTATATTAGTCGTATAAAATCGATACATTTTGGCCTTTTATAACCTGACAAAATCGAAAGCAGACTCAATATTAAAAGTAGACCCTGTATTTAAGAAAATGGAAGGCTTATACGCCCTAGAAAAAAATACTGTTTCTGTGATAGGTTTGGGGTGTAAAAGCCAAGTGGACTATTTTTTAACTGTAATAGGGTGTACCTATAAGAGAAATGTAATGTATTTCCGCGTACGCTCAGGTTGTGCAATGAGCTCCCAGCGGTTGTTATTCCAAGAGTTTACAATATGGGGCTCTACAAAAAGGAACTAAGGGTTTTTGCAGGGTTGGCGACCTAGAAATGATGGTTCAGTGATGTTAACTTTCATAGGCTACGGTGGCCATCCTTCTTTCTAGCGGGCCGTATGCATGTTTGCTATGCTTGTGTTAGAGAATAATACCAATATTTTGTACAAAGTAACACATACCTTACATTTAACTTAAGTGTTTATAAATACATATATTACAATCTTTTTGGAATGTCATTATTCATTTAAATGAATAGGATTGTGAAACAAACACACGAAATATGAGTTAGTTAACAAAAATATTTATTTCAGTTATATTTATAGTCAGTTAATCTTTATTTATTTAATAATTAGTTTAGCACTTGTATTTATAATCACATGTGATTAAGGTAAAGGTTCCAGTGTTTGATAGTGCCACAACAGTTGTTGGCACCTTCAGTTGACACTCATCTGTTACCTCCGTCGATATAAGGTTGAAGGTGCCAACAACTGCTGTAGCACTATCAGTTGACACTCATCTGTTACCTCTGTCGATATAAGGTTGAAGGTGCCAACAACTGTTGTAGTACTAAGTATCAGTTGACACTCATTTGTTACCTCTGTCGATATATGGTTGAAGGTGCCCACAAATGTTGTAGCACTATCAAACACTGGGACCCTTACCGTAATCGCATGTAAATACAAGTGCTCATAAATACAAGTGGCTGACTTTAATATTATTGAAATAAAGATTTTTGTTACCTAACTCAAATTTCGTGTGTTCATTTCACCATACTATTAATTTAAATGAATAATAATATTCTTAAAATATTATAATATATGTATTTATAAACACTAAAGATAAATGTATGGTATGTGTTACTTTGAACAAAATATTGGTATTATTCTCTACCACAAGGATAGTAAACATGCATACGGCCCGCTAGAAAGAAGGTTAACATCACTAAACCATCATTTCTGGGTCGCCAACTCTTTAAAAACCTTTAATTCCATTTTGAAGAGCCCAATATTGTAAACTCTTAGAAAAACAACCGCTGGAAGCTCATTATACAACCTAAGTGTACGCGGAAATACATAAAATTTTTCTTATACACCCTATTACAGTTAAAAAATAGTCCACCTGGCTTTTACACCCCAAACCTATCACCGAAACAGTATTTTTTTGGAGCGTAAGTAACATTTTTAGTATTTTTCTAGGGCGTATAAGCCTTCCATTTTCTTAAATAATGCGTTTACTTTAAATATAACTTAATTATATTCTTTATCTCGATAAACTATATTTATTTTGTACAAAACTGACTTTGTAACTCAAAAAACAAAAAAGTTATGACAAAAACAATTTTGAAAAAAATGTTTTTTGGCTCTCCTGAAAAGTAGAGTTTTGGCGTTTACGCCAATTGAGTCTAAAGGTATCGATATATGTCATAAACCTCAGAGCCACTAGTAAAGATTATAAACACCTAAATGACCCAGGTTTCGAGTGAGTACCTAGTGCCTGTGTAGATGTGTGACGTAAACGGTGCGTTAGCTAATGCAAATGGTTTTAATTTAAATGGTGGTAATAAAGTGGGATGGCAAAAGATGTATTTCTAATGCTTGCAATGGAGTTAGACAACCAGAATCGCAAGGCTTTCAAGCCGCTATCTGGGCTGACCCCACGTGTGCTGCTTGTGAGTGTTTAGAATAGATGAATGTATAGTTACCACTAAAATAGTTTTTTATTATTATTCCTTAGCTCGTCACAAACATAACACAAAAACTTACTTAATAAAGCGTTATGACACACTCAATAAAATAAAGGTAAAGCAGTTTAAAGATAATGCGTGAGATAGAACTGCTCCTTCCTTTATTTCACAAAGTCTGAAATAACAAAAGCTTATAATCAATTAAGCAAACGAGAAAAAATAATAATATTATATTTTCCTAATCTAATTTATTCACTACACATAATTCTTCCACACATACTTTCCATTTCACTATCTGTTTTTTGAATTAAATGAAATTAAATGATACCTAACGTAAAACCTTCCCTTAATTCCTAGTTGCCTAGACGACTTAAATAGAACTACTAACCCTACAAGTAATAATAAAGACACTAAATATAAGAACCCTTCCGCCCCTAATACTGAAAATACATCAAATTAAATCTTACCTACATACAATTCACTAAATTAGATTTTAATATTAATGAAACTAAATCTTAATAATTATCTCAACTAAATAAAATATTCTAGCCACACGTACTATTGTCTTTAAAATTAAATTTCCATACACTAATAATAAAATCAAAACACTGAATCTAAATTAAAATAATTGACAAAAGTGAGACTAAGGTTTAACCGTATGCGTACGATAAAACTCACGATATCTCAGTTTCGCGTCCCGGGGATAACTGTCCCGTTTAAAATACCTATGTTTCCTAAATCCCAAATCATCCCTTCTTCTCACAACTGACGCTAACCTAATTAACCAATCAGAGTCCTACTTCTCAAAACTGACACCAATCCTAATTAACCAATCAGAGTTAAGTTCAGTCAAACATTCTTTTCACACGCAACTTTGAGCACAAAAAATATGCAAACGCCAAGTGGGTCATAAATACTAAACATTTGTGTCCTTTTTCGTAACAAAAAGGCAAAAGGTAGACAAAAACAACATTATCTTGGACCTTGTCTCAAGTGCTGCACTTAGATGGTGTTTCATCGAATTAGTTGATTTTTGCCACAAAAACAAGTCATAAGTTACAAAATTTATGTTGACATAATAAGTGGTGTTCAAGTTAGTATTTTTTACGAAAGCTGTCTCGTTTAGATTAATTTTGGCGTCACTACAAAAAATTAAAATATTACTTTTTTAATTAACGGTTGATACGTGCGTGTTACAGTACCGAACTATTTGAGCACTTTGAATGTTACCTTATATATGACGCTGACTGTACCACTTGGAATCAATATACATTATAGTACGCCAAAAACTTAATGCACCCATGCCTGCTGATGAGTGCACAAAGTGAATAAAGGTTACTAATTGTATATTTGATTCACCCAGGTAAACATACTAAGAGGTAAATATGGAAAATATTCAACTATAATAGTGTACTGTTATGATTTATGAAAATAATATAAAGTGACCCGTCTTTGTCATCGAAAAATAATTATATATTTCGATGGTCTTTGTGCAATACAGTACAGCTACCTACAGGAAATTAATGTCTTGGAGTAATTGTAATAAAAGAACTTGAATTTGTGGGTTAATTAATTTTCATGTTGTTATATATTATGTTTGTTATTGTTCATCGAATAAAGTTAATTTATATAATAGTACCTAACACTTTTATAATGTTGTAGAGTCACACATTTTTTGTACTATAAATTTTCTCCAAAAATCTTCTGCACCAGATAACAAATCGTTCACATATGATTGATCATGAAAGCCAATAAAGCTTGATTACTTTTGTTGTCTCGTAACTGGGATCAGACACACAAAATAAAGCCTTTCTTTTTCCTGTAGCATGCATTTGTATTTGTACTTGAGCTTTAAATTTTGGTTGTATTGTGTTATCTTTTATATATTTTTTAAGTGTTTTCTTACTCATTGGACACTTCACTTCTACACAGAAATCAGTACAAACACCATTTGGTGTGGCTCCAATTAAAGGCGATATTAGTTTAAAACCACACTCTCTTATTTTCACTTTTAGATTGTTTCCAATTTTTTTTATCACATGTTTTTCTAAGCGTTTTCCTCTTGTAATAGCTTTAGTATCTGGTACTTTATAGCCTCCAAGTATTGTTTGGACTAAGACACCAGCAACTGAATACCTTGTAGCTTCGTAAATTCTCGAGGCAGTTATTCTTCCCTGCCGAAGGGTATGCCACAATACACTGTTAGCTTGCTGTCTGGTTTCTGATTCAATGGCACTCTTGATATCATCTGTTAATAAGCTATTGGCAAAACGTTTAAAATTGTCTCAATCAACAACATTGGTGCAGTTGTTTGATTTGTATTTTAGTAAAATATCAAATACACTATATTAGTCCAGTGTTTGTTTTGGCTGATTATAATTTAAAAAGTAATGAATTACTAATTTTTATTTTTTTGTACTCATCTAAAAATGAGTCCAAATTGGGTGTAATAACAGCCGATCGTTTCACCTTTTTCCCAATATCTATAGCTAAGATAATTTTTCCTTTTGTCATAGCAACAGATAATTTTGGTTGTGCCCAATAACAAGCTACCGAGGTTACCGATGGTTCTTCTGTTCGCTTTTTAAGCCACATTAAACAACAAATGGCATGTTTGCAGCCACCTTCACTGGCTGTACAGTCGGCACATTTCGCATTCTCTATAACATCTTGTTCTTCGTTTAAAGTAGCCAACACAGTGTACATTTTCTTACGAACTCTATGTTCAGGCATAACTTTGCATTTAACGTAGCAAAGTGAATTTTCACGTCGCACTTCGACATATCCCACACATAATTCAACATATTCCTGTCTAGAGGACATGAGAACCTTCGCTCCTCGAATTGCCGCCACATTGAGACCATCATTTTCCCGCATGAACTGTAATAACATAAATTCGTCGACTTTGGGCAGATTGCGGCTATCCGCTTTTACAAATCCGTTAGTCACTTTCATTTTAAATAGCGTAAGTACCTTTATCAAAACAATAGTACTACGAGAATCGAAAGCGTGTCGTTAGAATCAAGTAATCCGTCAGACACATAAAAAATGGACATGACAATATTGACAATGGTATATTTTTTTCAATTCCTAATAACAAATGGACTAAGGGCACTATAAGTGTATTCCTAACATTCACAATCCAACTTTTTTTACTGTTTTTCCAATATATAAAAAAAAAATACTGCATAAAAAATACAAAAATATTTTTACTGTAATCAGCAGTGTAAAATCTACAAACGGTATTTTATTTTACTACCTTTGCACATATGAATTGCTGTCAATTTCGCGTACCTGCTGACATGCATAACATCAAAATGGCGTCTATTCTAATGTTTCTTATTCTGTATACCGCCTACCTGAATCTAAACCCTTAATTAACGTTAACTTATTTTAATACCTTAATGTGCTAAATTTATTTAATAATAAGTTATGTTTAAAGCATAATTAACTATTGCTTGTCTAATTTTAATGTTTTTGTTCTGGCATTCAAATTAGCGCCATCTAGGGAATTCTTGATGTATTTTTTACTTGCTATTGTATCCCGGACCCGCTAAGTGAATTCAGTATACAAAAAAAATCAGAGAGGCCGCTGTCTTCAATTCATCAAGTAGAGTTAGTTTGGTTTTGTCTTGTAACTTTAGTTCGCAAAATAAATCAAAGAGGCCGCTAACTACCCTGTTCAATAAATAGATGTGATTTTTGTTATTTTTCTTCATTCTTAAACATAGTTTAAATTAAATTGTTCTCATTTTATATATTAATTATGTTACGGAATACATTATAAGTTGGTTATTACGTATGAACCATATTATTATTTCTTACGCTCTCTTGTTTGATAAATAATAATAAGCTTCCTTTAACCCTAATTTACTATATATACTTCACAATAGAAAGTTACTATTTCCTTTACTTTAGTATACTACTTAATTCAAAGTTATTTAACGATTATGAATAGAATACCTATCGTCCCTTAGAAATAACTGAACAGGTTACTGATTGGGCCATCACACCCTGCCTTTAATTTATCGTAAAATGACTATACATTAAAATTGGCATTTGAAGAGAAATCACCCATTTTCTATTTTAAATAACATTTCACCGCTTAAACTACTTTAATTTTTCTAATCATTTGTCAACACTTAACCTTTCCTGAAATCTATGTAGTGTGTGTTTATACCAGTCTGAGTTGAAAACAAAACGTACACACAATTTGTTAACAATAAATATTTTAACATAAAGTTTTTGTCACATTTTTATTTGATGTCAAATTCTGTCTGTGGCGAATGGATGTTGTGAGTAGCCACAGCTTTAGTAGCACATAATCAAATGAAATTAATTCGGATCTTTTGTATTTAATTTTATGATTTGAACATAATTCCATCGATTATCTCTCCCAGACAGAACTTTAATGTCACAACACTGCATGTCATTCCATCTTATCAACAATCGTCTGTCTATTAAGTCTTACAACTATGAGCTGGAGTATGTGTAGTGTATCGAATCTGGTCTTCCTACTAGTGAAGTATTGTTTTGTTAAAATATTGCATAAAATCACCTCTATAGTTATCTTATTATTTTCCCATAATAGACATCAATTCTAACCTATCACACATGAGTTCTACTTAAACAAAACATTTGTATAATGTTATGTTTCCAGGTTAAATATTAACAAATGTGGCCGGAACTTGATACATAAAAGGTCACGATTGAATCACACACTGTTTTCTTATAAAATAAAACTAGCAAAAAAAATTACTTACAGACATCATCTTCCTTATACCATAGTATAAATAGAGAAGTAGCTCATCTTCAAACAAAGGTACATCGCGCGGCTTGCACGTGTGCGTTACGCCGACCGTACGGCTGTGGGCGGGGCGAACCTCCCACACGAAACTACAAGCAGAGGTGCGGGAATGGTGATTAGACGGGGTCGCGGCGTCATTGCGTTTGGTCACGTTTCGTTGTAGGTAGTGCCCGTTAAATTAAAACATCGAGCGACAATGTCTGTGTCGAAAACTAGAAAATATTGTTCAGTTTACGGGTGATTAAATAATGGTGTATGAAATCCGGAGCTATCGTTTTTCCACATACCTTTTGAGTCGGAAAGGTTACTACATACCTATTTAGAGTACGTGTTGTGAAGAATGCTGTTTATTTTTTGATACTTACCTATAGCTTATAGCCCACTTGCAGCTTTTATTAAATCTATTTTATTGTCAGCGTGACATTTTCTTTCGTTTCAAAACGCCTAAACTGTGCCCCAGTGGCGAAGCGTCACGTAAATGAATAGACAAGCCGGAGCAAAAAAAGGTGTATGGCGTGTGTGCTTGTTTGCCCCTTCCATGACATGAATAAATATACCTAATAAAATGGATGTCGTCTTTTTACTTCCTAAAAATCAGTGCTAAAGTGTAGTGTGTGTGCGGTAACTGTTTCTACATACGATCCGACCGTATCAATTAAAAGTTTCATTAAATTTCGATTATCTACGTTCCACTTTACGATGGTGATTACCTCAAAATGATTACCAAAAAAAGTTTATATTTACTGTTTCCAAACTCATGTAATAATATACAACTCTGTATATAGTGTATAAGATTCTCTCTCGCTTTGAGCATAAGTAATTCCAAGCTACTCGTAAATTAATACATTGTTGATATCAGAAGATTATTAGGTTTGCAAATTCTGCAAACCGGTTTGATCCTAAACACTGCTAGAATCCAAATAAAAATTAAATTAAAATAATTTGCAACTACCAGTGAGCCAATTGTATTTAAGTATCATATAATTAGCTGTGGTGTGGAAGTGTTTGAAGAATCCATGCCTATAATCAATTGTTATGATGTCTGTGCGAGCGCGTCCTAACTTAATCACAGGGTTTTTATTTTCAAGTTTAACTTTGAAAAACATGTTAGTTTATGTAAGGTAATCTGTAAAACAATGCGGCGGTACTTTGAGTACTTACAGACAAAAATATTTAAGAACCACGAATATAACTTATAGATAGAAGCGAGTAATCAAAACCAATAGGTACCTAACTAAGAAAGGTAGAAACAAACCTCCGTCGTCGCAACGAAATGCCAAATAACATAATCCAAACAGTATAACAATCACAGAACACTTAGCGAGTTAAATTTCACTACTTAAAACACAATTCACAGTCTCATAAAACACTACATTTAACACAAATAACCAAACTTAAAAACAAACGCCTATTTTGGCGCGAGCCGCGCGGGCGAACGCGAAAGTACCTAATGGCTGGCGTAAAAAAGGATGCAAAATTATTATTATTAGAGGTCACGTGCGACGGTGACACGGCGCTATTTGGGAAAAGAAAGTTAATACATGCCCTTAAAGCTTAAAATTGGATGAAATAAGCCGGTGTGAGATTTCGGACTCGCGAGAAAATCAGAGTGAGAAACACTCTGATTTTTATTACGTCTCACGTGTCGCTGTGTCTGTGTGCGAGTTCGAAGCGCTAGGAAAATTTTTGAATGTGTTAGTGTAGGTCCGGCGGTGAATTACCGGATTGTATAGCGATTTTAATTGTAGGTGTAAGTTCAAGCGCAGTGAAATGTAACTGAGCGTGTGTGCGTGTGTACGAATACATTGTAATTGTTTGTTTCTTTCTGGTAATATAGGTAAGTGAATTTGTGCGAGCGAGTGCTGCGATAGATTTCGGCTTGCTCGTGCGTTTTGTTCATGCATTGTATTATGAAGATGGTAACGCAAGGTAAAGCTATAGTATACCGGGTTACTTTCGGTTTTACGTTTTGTTTGTATACCTACTCTATGCATAGGAATTTCTAGGCAAGCCGCTAGGAATCGGCATGTACAGACCCTTCGCTACTGCTGTGCCCTAAACCTAGCTTAGGTAGGTACTTACAACTATCCAGATTTAATAAAAGCTGCAAGTGATTAATGTAAATACCTACTCAATTAATGAGGTATTTCGTACCGGCTTGCCTATACCTATAGAATAGATATCTACTTAGGTGAAATAAATACGTATTAAGTAGGTAATTTAAGTTATTGAGTGTGACGTGTCAGTTAACATGTGACGACGTGGATGGCCTAGGTAGTTGGTAGTGACCTAGTGACTAAGTACTGCTTACGGAGCTGTCCTGGGTTCGATTCCCGGTCAGGGCAAATATTCGTGTGATGAGTGCGAGTAGGTATTTGTTTCTGAGTCTTAGGTGTTTTATATGTGCCTATATAGTAATATTAAGTATGTATTTTTCACTACATAAGTAATTATGTATCGTTGCCTTGTACCCAAAGCCTAAACCTAGTTTAGGACTACCTAGGTCAGTGTGTGTGTGTGATTTTCCGGTGTAGTTATTATTTAGATATTTATTTAATTTTCGGTAAGTACATTAATATTATTATTGTTCACATCACATTGTATTTTTTCTTTATCCATGTTGAGTAGCTATAGACTGGGAGCTACTATGATTATAAATCATAGATCAAATTAGGTATAGTACTACTTGAGTAGGTGACCAAAATTGAAAAACATGTTCGGACAACCCTGACGCTCGAGCGGCAATAGGTATCAGAATCTCCTAAAGGGCCGGAGTCGAGCTACTTGTCTATTTATACTATGCTTATACTCACAATAATACAAATTCCCAATATTTAGAGCTCCTCATCATAGCTTTTCACATTGACAGAATCTTGAACTCTCCCACCAGTTCAGGCCAACCTAAAAGATAAAAAGATTTAAAATTTAGATTTAAAGTCTTAAATTATATTACAATTCTTCAATCCCAATTATAAGGTACTATTTATAAACATTGCTTGCAAATAAAATCTACTGTCACCGGTCCGTTCAGTTAGGCGTTTAGTTTTACAACTTTATTTTTAATATTGTCTGATTCGCTAATTCGTTGCTTAAGCCGGCCATACACGTTACGGTTACCGGAGAGGTCTACCTGTGCAGGCGACCGGAGCAAAACCAAAAACCAATTCTTTCGAGTGACACCGTACGGTGAACCTGTGCGTGTGTGCCGTGTCCTCCGGTTGCCTGTGCAGGTAACCTCTCCGGTGGACCGTAACGTGGATGGCCGGCTGTAGTTTTAACTTGGTATTTTTATTATTAAAATAAAATTTAATTTCTTTAAAAATTATATTTATATGTGTTTTTTTTTCTTTTAGCACAACAGTTGTATTAACGAAATATAAAAATATAATTTTAATCTATGCTTCTCAATCCTTTGAATATGTTTTTCTGTAGCTCGAATATCCCTATTTTCGTTGACATTTCTTTGTTTACTGTTTTGGCATGAATAGTTTTTTTCATGGACTTGTACCTACACTGGACTGAGGACTAACTTTTCCTAGCCAATCAAAATTGAACCATATTACAAAGCAAGACAGTTACAATTATGTGATGATAGCAGATGAGGACGAGTGAGAGCAACCAACCTGAGGACGGTGTCCCACTCACACAAGTTGCCAATGTAAAACAGGTAATGACATAGTGGTATTCAAGAATACTGTAAATCATTACCTGCATATTATACTAAATAGCTACATTTATATAAGAGATTTTACGTTTTACCTAATTTGTAAATGTTTAAGATTTTAACATTATTTACTGATTAAAACACGTTAATGAATAAAATACTGTGGTAATCAAGTAGTAATTATAAATTTTGGCTGGTATCCCCAACGTAGACATAATTCAAATATTTGTTTTAATGTTTGTCAACTAACAAAACAAGCTAAAAATGGTGAAAATATGTTGTGTAAAGGGTTGTAGAAGTGAAAGCTTTGGTGACTGTGGAATATCATTTCACAGGTAAGGAACATTTGGCTCTATTTTACGATAAAACGAGAAAACCATGCCTAACTTATTAGGGTGGCTATGATTTGGGCCGGTGTGAGTATGGATACGAATGCAATTTCATAGATAAGTTGGCAGAGCAGTTATATTTGGTACTTAAACACTATACAAATTCTCGATATTTAAAAGTTTTGTGTACTGGTAGTATTAATTTGAAAAATGTAACCGTAAACTCGGGATACTTTAGCCCTAGGGGGTAACATTGCCCACCCTTAAGGCTCCGGCAAACCAAACGCGTGGCAGCAGCAGCGCGTAGCGTCGCGTGGCGTCAGGGAGTTGTAAAACAACAAAACAAATGGAACCCCGGCACACCGAGACGCGCGTGAGAGATTTGGGAAATAAAGTATGACTCAGGCAAAAACTACACAAAACTATATTGTTTAACAATATATGATACACTAGAGGACGCCCGCGACTTCGTACGCGTAGAATTAGTTTCCCGCTATTCCCCCCATTTCTTCCCGTTGGGGGTCGATTTTTGGAAAATCCTTTCTTAGTGCTCACTTACATCATGAAATGAACCCCTGTACCAAATTTCAAGTTTCTAGGTACAGTAGTTTCGGCTGTGCGTTGATACATCAGTCAGTCAGTTTAGCCTTTTATATATATAGATGTATAATAATTTGCAATGAATAAATATTTCTTAAATAAATATTCTTATTTTATTTAACAATTTAGATTATTTCTTACTTATGTAAATTTACACATTTATAACTTTTAAAAAAATCCTGTGGCCCGTTTCACGAAGCTACAAGTTACAAATTACAAGCGGAACCCTCTTTCTAGCAGTACGAAATAGAAAGAGACTTCCGCTTGTAATTTGTAACTTGTAGCTTCGTGAAACGGGCCTCTGTGGCTCGTTTCACGAAGCTACAAGGTACAAATTACAAGCGGAACCCTCTTTCTAGCAGTACGAATTAGAAAGAGACTTCCGCTTGTAATTTGTAACTTGTAGCTTCGTGAAACGGGCCACTGGTATCCGCACTTCCGCAGATGTACTTGGTCACCCTAATTAAAACGAGATGCAATTCTCTAGTATGGTTTCCTTGTCGGTCACACTTTTTTATCGCAGTAATCAGTCCAGTATAGGTACAAGTCCATGGTTTTTTTTTCTAAATTAGTTGGATTTAACGATCTTGTTGGATTTTTTTTTGTGAAGTGCCGTATTGTCTCAAAAATGTCCTCTATTCAGTTTGAAAAACTTTTATTAAAATATCCGTGTTTATACGATAAAAACTGCATGAACTTCAAGGAGTATTTAATTAGGAAACAATGCCGTAAGTTGTTACTCGTAGAGTGCAACAACATAAGTTGTTTTCCCTTGACATAAAAAGGAAGATCAGAAACTTCGTTTTGAAAAAGGAACGTCAGGTATATATAATATACCTTTTCGTTTAAGGCTGTAAATTTTAATTATTATTTGTTTAATGAAAATCGAAATTTCTTTCTCCTAGTGTTAGAGTTTTAAGAAATAATTTCTTAACTTTAAGTTTAAAAACGTAAATATTTATTTGTGAAGTTTTCGCGATTATGTATATGCCGCGAAAAATCGCGGCGATCTCGTGGCGAGCGTGGTGCACGTTAAATCGCTGAGAAATCGCTGGACAAATCGCTAGTGTGAAAGCACCCTTACCCTTATTTCATACTTTCATTGCGTGAAAACAATAAAAAAAAAAAACCCACAGCCTACTCACCAAGAATCCGATCCTTCCACCACTCCTGTACCTGTCCAGAACGCCGAGCCAGCTGAAATCTCCCTACCTCCTAATACCGTCTTAGATCCCTCTCTCCTTATCCTTCTACTGGACTATGAACTACAGACTGATTTCGATGCATCCATAGACTATTCCCTTTCACTTTCCGATTATTTAGCCTTTGATTTTCCCCCAATGATACCCCTGATCTAGATTACATCTCCCTACCCGATGTTGTTTTTTTTTTTCTTTAGGTCCATAAGAAAAGGTAAGAGGAAAAAAAATATTCTTATTTTAACTAAAATTTAATTGTTTCCTATTTTCGTAACTGTCTTCTCAAATATCGACGGGTTAATAGAACAAAGGTCTATGTGATTTTAGTACGAAATCGTTTTACGTTTTAAGTTACGTTAAAAATATTAATGGTTTTATTCATTCAAATGGTTTTATGTCGACAAAAAAGTTTAATATTGAAGAATATATTAATTAAATAGTCCGAAAATTGGCATTAAAATTTATGTTTGTTTGTAGTTATTCTGTTATGATCCATGAGTGGTGTTTGCAAATGTTAATTTTTAAAATTTGGCGAAATTACAAAATTGTTCGTTCTATGTTCATATGTGACGATGTACTACGGAGTCAGTCATGTTACTTGCAAATCATTAAAATTATTCGGTATTATAATAAATTGATTAGTAGCCTTATTTAGTCTAAAAACAGTTGTTGTGTTCACGTTACAAAATTATGCTGTTTATATTTAAATCGATCTCTTTTCTACGGACATTGACGTGATCTGTATGCACATCGACCGTTGTTCTACGGATAATATTAAATAAAAGAGCGTTACATGTGAATTTGGTCCGTTGTTCGTCGACGTTAATTCAGATGTAACGTTTTGTGCATATATAAATGCACTTTTTTACGGTTAGTTTAACTTTTCATGCTTTAATATTCAAAATGTATGTTATTTACAACACTTCCATGATAATTACCTATATTAATCTCGTTTCTTTTTAAACTCCCGATGCAAAAATAGGGGTGACAGTAAATTCAATGTGTGTATTTATGTAACTGTGTATCTATTTGCTAATAATGATAAGATATAAAAAAGATGGTGATTTTTCGTTTTAGTTGCTGTCGAAGAAACCGACCGAAATATGGAGGAGATGTCTCCTGTACCCGATGGAACCAAAAATTCAATTGCTGTTGAAGAAACCGACCGAAATATGGAGATGTCTCCTGTACCCGCTGGAGCCGAAAATATTGATGTCGAAATGAGGGAAGTATGGCAAGTTGTTTTTGACAGTTCGGACGATGACGTATTCTCTGAAAAAGTTCAGGATGAAGCTAATTTAATCTCTCAGGAACGCTGTACTGAAAATATATCAGAAAATTTGAACATTACTGATCAACCAACTCCCTTTAATATTGAAGAGCCTAGTAGTTTTGAAAATTCGCCTGCAATAAGAATAGAAGAACTTGATAGATCTATAAATTCCACACCGGGTAATATAGAGTTAGACATTCCCACTCCGATGCCGGCTGTAGTTAATGATCACAATAATTGTAATAGTGACTTTTGTCCTGACCACTCCTGCTCCTCACCAACTACGAGTATGTCTTCTGCCGCCACCGCGGATTCATCTGACGCTATGAGCACCCCACAACGTCATAAGAGAAAACGGATAAGGCGAAGAAATGAGTGGTCAGAGGTTAAAAGGAAATGCCTAAAAAATCTGGGCGAAAAGTACGTGTCGAAAAAAGGTCAACTGGTAGAGAAAAAAACAATACGTGGGCCATGTAAGTGCCGTTACAAATGTCACGAAAAAATGTCCAATGACCAACGACTTGAATGTTTCTCAAGGTTTTGGAAACTTGGTGACAGAGAAAAACAGTGGGCGTTTATCGTAAAATACTGCGATAAAATAAAGAAAAAAAGGCGTTTAAACAACGATTCCCCAAATAATCGGATATTTACTTATAAATATTTTCTCCCAATAACATCTGAGTCCGAGTCAGAAAGTGGGATTAACCGGGTAGATGTCTGTAAAACCATGTTTTTAAACACCCTTTCAATCAGTCCTAGAATGATAAGGACCGCTTGGGAAAAATATGATGGCACTACGATCACAGTTGAAGATAACCGAGGTCGCCATGGAAATCATAGGGTAGTTCTGAAAGAAGAAATGATTAGAAGCGTATGTGACCATGTCAATTCATTCGCTCCTGTTGAATCCCACTATGTTAGGAAGGATTCTACTAAACTTTACCTAGATGGAAGTTTAAATATGGCTAAAATGCATAGGCTGTACCTGGAATGGTTTGATGATTCGAAGTACACCAATAAAGCATCAAAGTTGCGACAGTACCGGGATATAGTAAAAGGCCATTTCAATCTAGGTTTCCATGTTCCAAAAAAGGACCAGTGTGACGAGTGTCACATTTTTAGAAATAAACAAACCCACACGGAAGATGAGCTTGAAAAGTATAAGAAGCATACAGACAATAAGAAGCTTTCTAGACATTTTAAAAGCCAAGATAAACAGGAAGCGTTGGAATCGGATGGTAAAATAGTATCGGCAGTATTCGACTTTGAAAAGGTGTTAACGTGTCCACATGGTCAGATTAGTATCTTTTACTATAAAAGGAAACTTTCTTGTTATAATTTTACTGTATTCGATATGGGCAAAAAGAAAGCGGTGTGTTATATGTGGGATGAAACTATTGCAAAGAGGTGCCAATGAAGTAAGTAGTTGCCTGTTAGATTTTATTGAAGTGAATGCACGAAAAGGAGTTAAAGATTTTAGGTTCTAGTCTGATAACTGTACAGGCCAGAACCGCAACCGGATTGTGTTTTCACTATATTTATACGCGTCTTGTAAATTTAATGTTTCGATAACACACCGTTTTCTCTAGAAGGGACACACGCAAAACGAGGCAGATAGTGTGCACTCCCTTATAGAGCGTGGGTCCCAAACTCGAGTAATATACACTCCCGAAGAATGGCGTCTGCTGGTGAGGTGGGCTAAGATTGAAGGAGAGCCTTACGTAGTTAGGAATGTTGTCCGGGATGACATCTATGACTTTAAGAGTCTAATAAATAATAAAGTTTGGCTCAAAAATATAAAAGGGGAAAAAATATCTTGGATTAGTATCAGAGAAGTACATACTGAAAGTAATGATGCAAATAAACTTTATTATAAGTATGACCTCGCTGAGGAACAGTACGATACTCTTGTTATTCGAACTCTTCGCTAGTTGGGCCAAAACAAGCTTATAAAATTTCGAAAGAAAAATATAAGGATTTGGTAAATATGTGTGAAACTGGAATCATACCGGCTGAATATTCTTCTTACTTTAAATCGCTTCCTCATTTTTCTTCAACTCAATCTAGTGTTTCGTTAAATGAGAGTGACGATGATTGAAAGTTTTCATATTTTTATTTCATTGACTTCGAGGATTTACTTAAAAAGTTACGAGTTTAGTATACTTAGTTTTATTTTTAAAATTTGCCTTTATCTTTCTATGCGGCTGTTTTATATTTTTTATATTTTTCTAGGAATGCAAATTCCAGTTAATTTGGTTAATTCTGCTTTTACGAAGTAGTTTAGCAGATTTTTATGTCTTATTTTTTTGATAACTGATTTACGTGTATTTTTCACGGTGCTCAATTTATATTGTTTAGATTTTTATATGGAGGTAATTCCAGTGTTTTTTTTTGTGACAAGGAACACATTGTGATTCATAGTGTGCCTTGATCTTATCGAAATGTTTACCTCGGCTACCTTAGATTAAGGAAAGGCTAGTGATAATCTTTAAGATGTTTGTACTAAGAACGTGATTTTATTTTTGTTTAATTTTTAAGTATTACAGTTTATAATTAACATTAATGACGATCTCATGGTAAACTGATTGTTGACGTTCCTAAAGTTTTTTAAATAAAGAAGTTTTTCAATAAATATCCTTATTTTATTCACTTAGGACACCACAATTTTAAAGAAATTTCATAGAACAACGAACTATGTCATAATATTACACACATTGTTCCGTCGAACAACGTGCTATGTTACCATTTGCCGTCTGCAGTTCCGTAATAAAACGTGCCATGTATACATGTTACCCAGTAACTCGGAAAATCATAAAGAAATTAAATATGTTATCGCTTTTATATAATCATTGTCTTGCTTTAAATCACCTCTTACAATTTTAAAAAGCTAGCTTATATACTTTAGGAAATATACACGATTGAATCTTTGAACTCCTCTCCTGAAAAGTAGACATTTTGCAGATAGACCGTTGTTCTATTAACCCGTCGATATATTCCTTAAGCGTATACAGAGAGAGATAACATTTCTGAGTTAATCGTGTTAGTGTATCATAACTAGTTTTTATATCGCTGTCACTTGAGTTTTTTTTTTTAAGATTGGGCAAATGTTCCACAATAATAATCAGACTAGTAAAATATGTATTCTGGCCTAGAATTTGCCCTGGAATGCCAAATGAATGTCTCTATCATTATGTTCATCAACTAACTCCTTTTCTCTCTTTTTCAGGTGTTCCTGTTCCTCCTTTTTTTATTATACTGTATTGTTTTTATTGTTTGATTTTCTTTCCTTTGGTTATTCCTATTTTATAAATTTTACTTAGTAAAATATAAAAGATTTGGTGAGAAAACCGCCCAACTCCCCTCCATCTATATTTAACACCTTTTTTGTTATATGTGCATAAGTATATTTTTTTTCTGTATTCTCCGAAAGTTTTTTTTGACCATGTAATATAGGTTTATAGTTAAATATAGGTGAGTTTCCACCCTTGCCCGTCTGCATCTATCCAAATCAAATGGTTTTTTTTCTTAGCTCTATTAATTACATTTTTTTTTTATTCTATCTAATTAATTGTATTACATAGTTTAATAATTTAACAATCAAGGTATGAATCAAATTTAAATTTTTCATTCCCAACTTTAATAATAACATTTAATTACCGTAACTTTTTTTATTACTTTTACATGTCGCTTACTACTTCAATAATAATAATAATGTTTAACAAATCTTAATGTTAGATGAGTCCTACTACAAATCTTCCTCTTCCTTTCCATTGTCATAAATCAAACAAAATAACTAAATATCTAATCACTACAAAACATTATAATAAAGTTCCCCAATTCATTCTCAATGCAGAAACTTTATTATTTAATTAAGATCTGTAGTACCTTGACAAATATGGAACTCCAATCCAATTATCAAATTCAATCTCTGTCCAATTATGGAATGGACTTCCGCCGTGCTTGAGGCAATCTAGATCTGTCGGTTCATTGAAGGAAAGGTTAAAGAAGTTATGGCTAAGTCAACAAGATGAGTCTGAGTGTTGATCCTTACTTCTGTTGTAGGTTTAAACTGCTGTTTATGTAGGTATGTGGTAGTATATATTAGTATATTCTATTATCTATGTATGTATTTTATTAAAGACGATATTTTATTTCCTTCCTGTTTCTCTGTTGTATGTACTATTTGTTATTTCCTGTAATTTTGTTAATTTGTCTATCCTTCTGCGTTGTCCTTGCTTACTCTGTTCCAAGGTTAACTGGAAGAGATCCCATATGGGATAAGTTCGCCTATGTACATATCTATATTGATGCAAACATGTCCTGTAATAGTTTATGTGCAATAAAGAGTTTACATACATACATACATACAAACAAATGTATTGTGTTGAACTTCCCACGTTCTTTATTTATCTTATAATCGTTCAATATTCGAATAAGGGTTAGCCGCAATTATATATGGTCCCTCATATAATGGTTCAATTTTTTTTTATTATTTTCTTTTGTGCATCAGATTTATTTAAGTTTCTTATTTTTACTAAATCACCTATCTGAAATTATATCAGCCGATACTTTTGATTGAACTTAAATTTTCTCGTGCTCGTGCAGGCCACAGCGCGCGCGGGCGACGCGCGCGGGCGGAAAGCGGGAGCGGAAGCAATGCCGACCCCTACATACACATATCAGCCGCACGCACACACCGGAACCGACCACTAGTATAGACCCAGAAAAAATCGAGCTGTTTCTCGACCCCGAGGAAAGGGGTAGTCGAGAATTTGTCGACTCGGTCCTACTCACCACCCTGGAGATGGAAACCAGCGCCGGACAACTCGCCGCCCGCAACTACGACGAGTTGCATACAAACTCGTCGTGCGAACGATGGCTGTTTTCCGAAGCCTGGCTCGGGAAGAAAGGGCCCGCGCAATGCCACCGCTGCCAGTCGTTTTGAAACTCATCCGCCGGATGCCACCGACAAAAAGCCTGCATGCGCTGCGGTGGGCCGCACACGGCCCACGACTGCCCACGGCCGAGAGACCAACCGACCACCTGCGCCAACTGCGGAGGCCCTCACCCAGCTAACTTCGCCGCCTGCCCCGAATTCAAGCGGGAGGCCCGAAACAAGCGCGCGTCAAATGCCGCGCGCACTATCGCCGCCCGCCCGGGGCCCACGACGCAAGCATCGGTACCGAAACCCACGATGGAAGAGTCGCGGAATGCGTCACTTATGGCGCCGGCCAACACCCTCAACAAAAGGGGCGACAGCGGTACCAAGCCCGCACCCACTGGAGCCAATCTGGGCAAGAAAAGGAAGCCCAGGAAGATGCGGGCAAACATACGCCCGCACACCAAAGAGCCCGCGCCCAAAACTCCAGCTACTACTACCGGCCCCTGGACCTCGCGGCCATCCTCAACTCCACGAGGATCATGATGGCCACGTTTAAGCCACTCTCCAAGGCCTCACAGCTTCCATCACCACCACCTCAGCAGCCACTGGTATAGCCAAACACCATGGACGGTAGAGAACTTCGGGTCTTTTACTGGAACACCCAATCGCTGACTAAAAAGCTCGACCTACTGCGTCACTTCCTTAGTGAGCAACGGGTTGATGTCTTGGTGATCAGCAAAACCTACTTTATAGATGGCAAGATCCCGAAGTTCTCAGGCTACCATATATACGCCAAGTGTGAGACCTCGCCACATGGACTGAGATACCGGGGACTGGCAGTCCTTGTCAGAAATAACATTGTTCACCAGCCGCTCGATACGACCAAGACGTCTTCGCTGTCTGCCCTGGGGGTTGAGCTCAAACTCTCAGGGCACGCCCTGAGACTCTACTCCGTCTACTGCCCACCGGATGACAACGTGGTAGACATTGCAAAGGACCTGCGCCATCTGCTGGAGTCCGCCGTGCCGACCATCCTGGCAAGCGAATTCAACGCCAGACACACCGCCTGGCACTTCTCATACACCACGACGGCGGGCAGACGGATCTACCGGTGGCCGTCGAAGACACCACATCCACAGAGAGGCCCGTCCAAGCGGGCGTTCCCCAGGGATCCTGCCTGTCACCGGCCCTGTACGCCCGCTTCACTGACGACATACCAGTTGTCACGTCCTACCGGGTGGCAAGTAAAAAAAACTCGATGATAGAAGTTTAAATAGTATATTAGAAAAGAAAGCCGGTAGTGTGATCAGAAGAGGGTAGGTAGGTTCGTAGGGTGTGGTCTGGTTCTGCGAAGCGAGCTTGCGCTTCCCTCGCAGTTGGTGACGTGAAGCGGCAGTGAAAAAACCGTCGGCAGCCCGACGGTGTTCGATGACAGGATCCTGGCGCCGGGAGTAGCACCCGGTGTGTAGCACCAGAACCCAATCGACGATCCTGGTCACCGTGGTTAGATGCCGCTCCGGCCAAGAAGAGAAGTGGACAGGGTTTAGAGCCCGATCCCACGAAGCAAGTAGTGTTGTCCAAGTGGTAGTGCTCCTAGCAGTGCAGTGCTCCTAGCGGTGCGGTGAAATGCTCCAAGCCGTGGAGTGCTCCTAGCGGTGCGCTGAAATGCTCCAAGCCGTGGAGTGCTCCTAGCGGTGAAGTGCTCCTAGCGGTGCGGTGAAATGCTCCAAGCCGTGGAGTGCTCCTAGCGGTGGACCCCGATTTGGGGAATTGGACCGATTTTAATAAGTAGGTATTTAGTACCTATTACTTTAACACGTCAAGTTGTTTCACAGTAGTAGTTGAGGCGGCAAAGAGCCGAATGAAAGGTGCGTGGCCTATTTATAATCTTTCGCCCCTTTCGGTCAATTTTGAATATGAGTAGGGCGAACAAAGAAATGCTAGATAGCAACTCGCGTCACGAGTGGAAAATAACTGAGTCGTGTACGTGAGACACCAACATACCCTCAATTATTTCCTCATGCGCTGAATGAAAATAATTAAATACGATATTTATTAAGCATTACAATGAATTAATTATTAGACGACTATTTACATTAAAGTTGTCTGTTAATTATTAAAATATTTAAACATTAGTGAAACTAATAAAGAATGGCTAGTAACGCCATCTGTCGGCTAAGTGCCGCTAACATTTGACAAAAGTCGATTTATGACAACGTCTTCAAGAATCTATGGCTGTCTGTTTGACAGTTATCAGTTATTAGTAAACAACAAATATAAGGTCTGTTGTATTATAGTGAATTTAAGTGAAAATGAAGTGATATTTAAGCTAGTTTGTCTATAAAATGCACACATGTAAGGAGCGTAACAACTGCATTGTTACACCGTGCTGGGCGATGCAAAGCTCGCCTTTTAAGCCGATGACGCAGCATACTTTGCATCATCCATCTCCGCCCAGCACGCGGTTAGGAAACTCCAGCCCAAACTGGATGCGTTGCCAAAATGGCTAGCAAAGTAGAGGTTGTCAGTGAACGTGGGCAAAACACAGGCGATTGTGACAGGCCTCAAACGCCCGCCTCCCCCGCTCCTGCTCTACGGTCAGGAAGTCCAGCGGTCACACACCGTGACCTACCTGGGTGTCACCATTGACAAAAGGTTATCCATGAAGCAGCACGTCAACACGGTCATCCTGAAGACAAAGGCAGCGCGAGCCCGCCTGCGCCCGTTGCTTGCCAGTGACCTCCCCCTACGCACGAAGCTGGGGATTTACAAAGCGTACGTGCGATTCCGGCTCACTTACGCAGCCCCCGCCTAGTATGCCTTGCTCTCAGACACCAACAGAAAGAGACTCCGTGCGCAGGAGTCCCAGTCCCTGCGCATCATCGTCCGCGCACCCCAGTACGTGCGTAATGACGTCATCGCAAGAGATCTTCGCTGGCAAAGCCTAGACGATTTCATCGCCCACCTCGCGCGCGGGATGTTTGACCGTGCCGACAGAGGTCCACATGAACATTTACGCGGCATAGCACCGCTGCACACCCGCCCACCGGACCTCAAGACTCGCCCTCTCCCAAGAGAGCTCGTCCGAGAACCCTCTGTCCGTGACACGACAGCCCCGACTCCATCTTAGCAATGCCGCAGATAGGCCGAAGAACCCCGGTAAAAGCCGCAGATAGGCTGTAAAAGCCGCAGATTTGCGCATCAAAAACCAAGATTGGTAAAACCAAGATTGGTATAAAAAACCCGACCCATAGTTATGGGTCGCGACCCCGCCACTAGCTCAGAGTGCCAATACAGTCAGTCAGTCTTTGCCTCCGCTCTGAGATGGTCGCAAGGGTTGACTACACCTAGCGCGCGGCGTGTCTTTCGCGTGCGCGTCTAGGTAGCCTGGGAGGATTCCCAACAGTCGCGGCGCGGGCCTTACCGGGCACGCACTGTTGAGGCTCTTCCAGAGGATCCACGACAGTTAGGGCGCGGGCTTACTGGGTACGCGCTGTTGAGGCTCTTCCCGAGAGTCCACACCAGCTGCGGCGCGGGCTATGATATGAGAAATGCA
Source organism: Acleris cristana (assembly GCA_948252455.1). NCBI lineage: Eukaryota > Metazoa > Arthropoda > Insecta > Lepidoptera > Tortricidae > Acleris > Acleris cristana. Next base: position 13,977,433 of record OX411771.1, on the reverse strand, counting down.
TATCTCAAGGTGCAAGGACAAGCAACGCAACGAGAGAAGTGATCCTTGCGGACGGTGGAAGCACACAAGCGAGAAAAAGCGTCCTAGTAGACCTAGAAATGAAACGGGTAAAGATTAAGCACTGGGTGAGAGTATTACCGTCAGCAACATGTACTATCATAGGCATGGATGTGCTAAAAAGAGCCGGAATGAAAATGACCTGGGCAGGAGATGAGATAGAAACAGGGAAACTCAGTGAGCAACAACAAACTCAAAACGAACCAAGCCCAGGAACAGGGATAAAGACGTCCGACAACACCGACACGAAATGGCCCGAGATAGCACCGTTACGAAACCCAATATGTACAACAGAGGAGCTAAACTGGATCAACAAGCATCGAAAACAAATTGAAAAGGTAGGACACCGATCACACGAGTGAAGAAGAAGAAGAAGAAGAAGAAGAAGAAGAAGAAGAAGAAGAAGTACATTTATTCACCAACCGTAAGACACACAAATATACAAATGATACAAGAAAATAATGAGGGTAACAGGCATAGCACGCAAATTTGTGTCCTCGCGGCAGTAAAACGGCTCACTGGCACTGGCTCAGCAAAATGCCGAGGTGTCAGACACCTACAGCGCTGATTTTCAGCCAGTACCGGCAGTGACTCACAGAACACTGTACAAACATACTATGCTATACGTGTAAACTACTTACATTATACTTATATATAGCGGAAAAACAAATGGGAAAAATAATAATAAAAAATAAAACGCATACATAAATACCGATATACAGCCTCGATAAAACTGAAAATGAATTAAAGGGTCAATTTAAAAGCAACAGGTTGAAATAATAATGTGTGTAGTAAGTGCTGGATGAGGGCTAGGATTTTTTGAGTGTCAACAAATAACCCTTAAGCTTGCGCTTAAAGGTGTATCTGCTAGACACTCCTTGGATAGGAGGAGGGAGATCATTCCAGCACTTGGACGCCGCAAACCTGAAACTACCTTTTAATGTCGCAGTCCGGTGTATAGGCACGATAGCGATTGCCTTATACCTGCGCGCACTTCTCGACCATTTAATTCGGTTAATAAGGTAAGATGGAGTCTCGCTATGTACAACACCAAACAGCAGAGTGGCGAGCTGCAGGCGCCTGCGTGCAGTCATGTTTAACAGGTTTACAGCGTTCAAGTAGGGGGTGATGTGGGAGTGGGGAGGGACGCGGAAACAAAAACGTGCGTATGCGTTTTGCACACGTTGTATCAACCTCTTAGATCTACCAACAATGCAGCCATCATAGACTACATCACAATAGTTTAATCTAGATAATATCATAGTATAAATAGAGAAGTAGCTCGTCTTCAAACAAAGGTACATCGCGCGGCTTGCGCGTGTGCGTTACGCCGACCGTACGGCTGTGGGCGGGGCGAACGTCGCACACGAAACTACAAGCAGAGGTGCGGGTATGGTGATTAGACGGGGTCGCGGCGTCATTGCGTTCGGTCACGTTTGGTTGTTTGTAGGTAGTGCGCGTTAAATTAAAACATCGAGCGACAATGTCTTTGTCGAAAACTATAAAATATTGTTCAGTTTACGGGTGTTTAAATAATGGTGTAAGAAATCCGGAGTTATCGTTTTTCAACATACCTTTTGAGTCGGAAAGGTACCTATTTAGAGTTTGTGTTGTGAAGAATGCTGTTTATTTTTTGATATTTACCTATAGCTCATAGCCCACTTGCAGCTTTTGTTAAATCTATTTTATTGTCAGCGTGACATTTTCTTTGGTTTCAAAACGCCTAAACTATGCCCTAAACCTAGCTTAGGTAGGTACTTACAACTATCCAGATTTAATAAAAGCTGCAAGTGATTAATGTAAATACCTACTCAATTAATGAGGTATTTCGTATCGGCTTGCCTATACCTATAGAATAGATACCTACTTAGGTGAAATAAATACGTATTAAGTAGGTAATTTAAGTTATTGAGTGTGACGTGTCAGTTAACATGTGACGACGTGGATGGCCTAGGTAGTTGGTAGTGACCTAGTGACTAAGTACTGCTTACGAAGCTAGCGGTCCTGGGTTCGATTCCCGGTCAGGGCAAATATTCGTGTGATGAGTGCGAGTAGGTATTTGTTTCTGAGTCTAAGGTGTTTTAAATGTACCTATATAGTAATATTAAGTAAGTATGTATTTTTCACTACATAAGTAATTATGTATCGTTGCCTAGTACCCAAAGCCTAAACCTAGTTTAGGACTACCTAGGTCAATTTGTGTAAGATTTTCCGGTGATGTTATTATTTAGATATTTATTAAATTTTCGGTAGGTAGGTACATTAATATTATTATTGTTCACATCACATTGTATTTTTTCTTTATCCATGTTGAGTAGCTATAGACTGGGAGGTACTCCATGTTTTCGTACTTTATTTATTTAAAATTAAATACCTATACTCTATTTAAACCCCGACAAAAAAGAGGGATCTTACAAGTTAAACGTGCATATATGTGTGCTTATGTGTGTATATACTTAGGTACCTAACAATATTTATACTTACCTACTTTATGTTAGAGTACTAACTGGCATAAATAATGATGAAACATGCAAACCGCACTTTATAAAATTAAAAATTCTATCTCTAACATCCTTATATGTATTAGAAACTTGCAAATTCGTGCGTAAACATAACGACCTCTACCAAAAATCGCGTAATTTACGACATAAAAATAGGTTAGTTCTTTCTGCTCCATGTAAGCTGCAAATGAACAATAAGGGTCCCCATGCAATGTCCATACGAATTTATAACTCGGTTCCTAAAGATATTTCTAAGGAAGAAAAATATATAACATTTGTTAATAAGTTAAAAACGTATCTCATTTGTAAATGCCCGTACTCCGTGCAAAAGTTTATGGATTATTGTTAAATAATATTAAGAAAATAGACATAATTATAGAATTATAATAGATACAGAATAATTAATAAGAAAATGAAATTCTAGATAGTAATTCTCAAACCATTTATTTTGTAATTGTACTTAGTTTTAAACAATTTGCGATGCCCTAGTAGGGTCCATGTATGTACTTTTATTTTTTAAGACCACCTTGTAATACCATGGTTATGCAAATAAATAAATGAAATGAAATGAAATGAAATGTTTGTGTAATTTATGAAAACTACTATGATTATAAATCATAGATCAAATTAGGTAGGTATGGTAGAGTAGGTGACCAAAATTGAAAAACATGTTCGGACAACCCTGACGCCCGAGCGGCAATAGGTATCAGAATCTCCTAAAGGGCCGGAGTCGAGCTACTTGTCTATTTATACTATGATAATATAAACCATTCACAAAGGCCAACACGCAAATCGACACTTAGGTAATCACGCATATTATATAGAACTTTAAGGCGATAGAAGCAGTTGCTCACTAATCTTAGTATGTGGCTCTCAAAGCGCAAATTGCCATCCATAAGAAGGCCGAGGAGGCTTAAATGACGGGAAACTATACAGAAAGATACCGAACCACGTATATAACACGCCCAAACACGAATCAACGAAGTATACACCGGCATTCTTACCATATGGCAGAAAACTAGTGAACCCACAGGATAGAAACACATTTCCAGCTCCCCGACTGAGAAATAATGAGAAACTACAACAAAGGTACACATTAGCTAACGCTCACCAAAGAAAAGCGTCCAGAAACCAAAAATTTACAACAAACAAAGATAACAATGGGAACCGGAAGCTAATAATCGAACGCGAACAACAATATTTTGCTCGAAATTAGCACCAAAAGATCTAGACCCCTACAAAATAATCGATAAAAAGTCACCAATTATATATATCCAGCAAGACAAAAAACCAGACACAGAAGCAAACGAAAACCGAGGGTACTTCAAAACCGTTAAAATAAGGACTACCCTCAAGATGAAAAATAAGGATAAGCCATCCTACACGAGACAACAGGGGAAACATTCAGACACAGAAGCAAACGAAAACCAAGGGTACTTCAAAACCAACAAAACAAGGACTACCCGCAAAAAGGAAAATAAGGATAAGCCATCCTATATAAGGCGACAACGGAGAAATCCAGACAAAGAAGCTAAACCATGAACCCGTGGGAGAGGAGACCTACCAGACAAAGGCCGGTAACCACAAAAGTCATGGCGGCTCCCCAGGACCTGCCAGTGAGCAGGAGGTACGGGGAAGACGGCACCATAGTGCAACGAACCGGCAATGCCCTAATAATAACACAAATGGGCATAGTGTGCCACGAGTCAGAGGTGACCTAACATCCAGCGCTAGATCCGAACCAGGTCGACCCGGTGACATGGATGGACCTAGACTTGGCCCCAGACCTCCAGCAAGAAGAAGTGGAGGGAATCCTGGCCCTAATAGGCAACCACCAGGAGTAACTAGCGTTCGTCGCGGAGGAGCTGGGCGAGGACCACAACGAACGGGGAACAATTACATTTGGCTTTGGACCACCGGCAGGGCAGCCAACTACGAACGGACTGGGACCAGACGACAACCAACCCAAGAAGCCACGCCGAAGGAAGCGGTCAGGACGGAGGCGCAACGGCGGACAAAAAAGAGGGTTGGTATGCCTACAACGGACCAAGCAGGGACCACGATAGTGTTGTAGTGTCATTATTTGTTTAATTGATTTATTATTGTTAAATGATCCGATTTGTTATTACGTGTGAATTATATTTTGTTATTATGTTGTGTTTTTGTTATTAGTTACGCCTCAGTCCTTCAAATTATGAGTTCATGTTTGTCGTACGTCGTAGCTCTATTAGCTTAGAACATAACGTGAACAAACTGACACACGCGTAGTCTAACTACTTAGTCAAAAATAAGGTGTCAGCTACACTAAAAAAAATCGGTTGCTTCTAACAAGATTGTGATTGTCATTGAGATAAATAGACTAGAGAAGGAAACCTCATTATCAAGCGGTAAAAAAAGTATGACCACTTCTTAGCCGCGACGACGTAGCTTTGAAACCACTACACATTTTAAAATAAACAAATAGTAAAAATATATCGGTCTCACTTACACAAGTTGCAAGAACAATGATGTCACTGACATTAGATAAGGACAGACACAAAAATATGCCATGGTAGGTTGGTGTTGCCGACCATATGAAAATTTGCCCAATATAACAAATAAATAGGGATTTAAAAAAAAATACTTACTTTGTAATTAATTAATGCATGAAATTATTTTAAATGCGTATTTCTTATTAGATTACTAGAAATAGGCAAAGGTAATAAAATAAGTACGTCATTTTTTGTTTCAATGTTTTTTATTACCTATATGTAGGTATAATATTATATGATTATTACTATGTACAAAGGATAAAATTTGTTTGCATGTATAGTGAATGGAAGATATAAAGTCAATCCTGACATCTGTCATCGCACTACAATTTATAATCGTCATGGACTTATTAGAGAAACAAGTCCATGGATATCACACGCGAGGACAATTGTTCGGTTAAAGAGATTTACTCTGGTGGACTAAACAGAAGCACATGGGGTTAGCTCCACGCGCTTCTGTCAAGTCCTTTGAGGTTATTGTAATTGTAGGTACTGGAAGGACAGCTGTCAGGATTACCTGCTTATCTGCGTTTTACTATCAGTGGCTTGTTTTATAAAGCTACAAATTACAATTTACAGGTTACAAGTTTCCATTTGACACAACCTCGACCAATGACGACCAGAGGCCCGTTTCACGAAGCTACAAGTTACAAATTACAAGCGGAAGTCTCTTTCTAACTCCTTCTGCTAGAAAGAAAGTTCCGCTTGTAATTTGTAACTTGTAGCTTCGTCAAACGGGCCACAGCCATTTGAGCAGTGTTGCCAGTTTAGACCTGTAAAATTGTAACTTGTAGCTTTATAAAACGTGCCCCAGGATATGCAGGCCTGTGCAGTGCAGTCTTAATTTGTCTTTATCCCTGAAGTGCTTAGAACATAATAATATTACAGTTGATTTAGTAGGCAGCCAGTCGGTCTCTTTTCTCAACAATCGAATGATTTCCACCGACTTCTTTTGACGTAGGAAGGATGGATAAGGATGTAGCCTTAGGCACCCTGAAAATGTATCAATATAAAATAGGTAACTAAATGAAAATACTAGATTCTTCTATTATCATTAATCTGTATTTTTTATGAAATCTACTTCCAATATATTAGAACTCAAACATAAAATTTAAAACCTCCCGTCAATGTGGGAAAACCAAAACGATATTTTAATGGCAACACTGCGCCTAAATTGCAATATTTGGTATTTTAAATCGATTTCTGGGTTTTTTATGTTAATTTGAATACATAAACAATTAACTAACGTGTGGAAAGTAATTCCGCTGGATTTGTTATCTTTTTGTGATCTCGAATTACATTCTTTCACTACGCATTTTCCCATTTTGTAGCTCGGTGCAACTCTGTCGTCATCCCAATGAGCACTGAGTTGACGTTTGCTGACATATGGCTGTGGCCTTATGTGAAGTGGCAACGCTTTGTTGCGGTAATTGCTAATCTAGTGTAACATATATATCAATGGTGATTGTTACGCATAGGCGTCTTGATTCCATACGAGCCTAATAAAGACGTTGGATGCATCAACTAAGATGTTATTTCAATCACTAAGGAACTTGTTGTTGTTACTGTCAGCATTGTTTGATGTGACCGGTATTATTGCTGTTGTATTCATTTTATGTCAACTAAGAGAAAATCTGTCTTGGTTGGCTCACATTTTTGAGTACCCACCAAAACAAAATTTACTCATTGTTGTGTAGTTGGTAGGTTTAAACTAAGAACTACATATTTGCGATGTTACGACTACATCGAGATGTCCTATGTACCTACGTCGGGAAAAAATAGAACAAAGGTTACAGATTAAATAAATATTATATCGTTAATTTTAATGCTACACATCAATAAAATATTTAGTGCCTGTTAGTATAGTCAAACGTAACAAGAAAAACGGAGGAGGAAAACTTCTTGAGTTTCCCATAAACATTTATTGCCAGGTTATGCAATAAACAATAAACAATTTAATCGAACATCCAATGGATAAAAGGTATATCGATAACAATACTAAGGTGTGATACTTCCCCATAAAGAAGTTTATAAGGGTGAATGTTTCAATCATAAATAAATGCGTACTGGTTCTTTTGCTACATTTTGTCGTGGCTGTAAACAATATATAGAAATATAGTTATTCACCTATCTATACGTGTACTATATTACAATAATAAAATAACCACCGTAGCATTTGTTATCCACCAGCTAGCCTGACACCATGGCATGAGTTATGTGCATTAAATAATATTAATTTCTGACACAAGTAAGATGCACATGTAACCGACCTTATGCTATGGCGATAACAGAATAACTTTGGGAATAATCTCCTCGACTAGCTGGAAAATAAGTAAATAAAACAATAATAGAAAACAACCACCAAAATCATGTAGGTACTATGATTCTGAAGTCACTGTTTAAAACCGGTAGACAATGAAATTGGAAAACTGTGATGTAGTAGGTATGATAAGTTCCTGAAAAGTACTTAATGTTAATTATAAATAACACGACATTGCTGTTGCAGTAATTAAAAAAAAAAACTTGTGACATAATTTTGCAGCCAAAGAAGTCTGTCTCCCTGTCACCACATATTATTTTAAGATGACTTGTGCCACACACTAGTAAGAATGTTACTCTGCCCTATCAACACCGTACAGTCAACGTCAAAAGTAAGCGATTAAAATTTCAAAACATGTACTAACATGATGCCCCAGATATAACAGATTATACCAAAGTGTAATTTTCCACTGAATATTTAATTAGTTAAAATAAAATGATCATAATAAAATAACACGGAAGCAAAATGACGAATCAAAATGTCAATGCGAAATAATAATACAAGATGTCATAACCGTCTCTTTACAGGAAATTTGAATAAATAATTTTGAAATTAAATTTGTACCTCAGTGTCAACAAGAAGACAATTTACTTTTATTCAAATTCAAATTCAAATTCAAAATTATTTAATTCAGACAAAGTCCATAGTGTTAGTAACAATAGTTTGATATTACGACTATGTTAGTACTGCATTGATATAAAAAGAAAATAAAATACAATATAATTATTAGACATGTCAAGACCCTAAACACTACAATAAATTTAAAATCAGTACAATAAAATTCTAAAAAATGCCGTAGACTGTGCCTCGAGAACCCATTTGCAGCGAGTTCCAATGTCCCCAGGTAGCGCAAGCAGGATTTTCCCAAATCAGTCTCAGAAGGCTGTTGGGGGAAGCAGTACGCTTGCGAATTATAGCACTAAAGCTGTCGGTATGCGCTTCCGCGAACATTCCCGATGCACTGCAGAAACGTGGCAGTCCCATCAGCACTCTAAAGCTGTTATTATATTGGACCCGCAGGGCATTGTAGGTTTTCTTAGTATAATTTGTCCACAGGCTGCACGTGTAAAAAGTTTGGCAGAACGCTTTAAAAAGGGTCTTTTTCACGTCACTATTACAACGTGCAAACCTGCGCGACAGCATATTACACCTAACAGCCAATGCCCTGCGTTCCCTTTCTAAATCAGCATCGTCCTGAAGGTTCTCAGTGATCCAGTGCCCCAAGTACTTAAAACGAGACACTCTGTTAAGAGGAGCTCCACACAGATACACGTCAGGAATCGTAACGGGAATCCTGTTTCCTGCCTTAAAAACTAAAAGCTCGCTCTTCTTAGTGTTGTACTTGAGGCCATGGGTCACCGCATACCTTTCACAAATTGCCAACAATTTTACCAGAGCACTAATCGCCGGGCTCAGTAACACCATATCGTCTGCATAACTAATATTATTGACTAGAGTTCCGCCAATAGAGCAGCCGATACCTGTGTCACGGAGCTCAGCGATCAAACCGTCCATGTACAGGTTAAATAACCTCGGCGAACTAAGACCACCTTGTCGCACACCGCACTTCAACCTGTACATGTCCGAATGTGCGTCTGCCCACCTCACTTGGTTGATTTGATTCCCATACCAGTAGCGAAATAGGTCGACCACCCCCCATTTTGCCCCCCGGCATTTTTTTATGGTAATGGCTGAATACCCACTTCTGTTTTCTTTAAAATATTTATTGAAGTTATTTGTCTGGCCTGATGACCAAAATGATGATTCAACGACGCCTCATCCTCATTTTCAGTTTAATTTGACAGTGTTTCTTGCTATTCTATCTTGGTCGGTAATCTTATCTGAGTCAAACGTCACACATATACGACCATGAGTTTACAAACATAAATAAGATTGTCGACTGTATTTTAACATTGCATTGCAAATATCTTAAATGAAAGCACATATAACGAATTAAAAAGAAAACTATCACGACTAAGTAGACTTGATGGGTTTTTGAGATACGGCGACTAAAATGTTTATATCTAAGTACTAAAAATTATTTAAGACAGTCAAGTGTCAAACAAGGTAAAGTCAACATTTTAAAATCTTCAAATGACAACCAGAGTGATCACAGCAGTTAAAAAGGATTTATTCCAAATTTTGCAAAACAAAAAACGGAAATGAGAGGTGTTATAGTGGTTTCGTGTGTTTGTCTAACAAATATAACCGACATTAATCGAACGTCTGACTTGTATTCCGAGCTGGTCTTGAGAGGTCATGAAGTCCCAAAAATTCGTGTCCACATATGAAAGTTTGTTCTTATTACTGACTATTGGTATTTTAAAGAATCAGTCCAATTTGAAACACTCACTAATGACTTTAACTGTTTGAATGAAATATCACTTAATTATGACACATTATGGGTTCATTTACTTAATGCTAAACCACAATAATCAGTGATATCGGACTTAATTTATTGTTTTTCCTACTCCTGTACCTCCTCCTCCTGTATCTGCAATTTATATAGTCACGAACACTAAAATAAGAATATACATAATATGTTCGCAGAATATTCAGTAGAAAAGTCTATCTTGTCTATTCCCCTTAACAGCTCTTGTGTCGTAAAGTCGCCAAAACGATACGCCTAGCTGCCAAAGCTTACTAAACCTAGGTTATTTGACTAATCAAAATACTTCGCCAAATTAAATCCACCAATCACAATACACATCGACTGTCAACCAACCAACCAGAATACAGCTAAATTAAAATCGACCAATCAGGTGCGACCAAAACATGAGGTGTTTTTTAGTCCCTATTTCACAATGGTTAAAATATGATTAAATCGATTGTGCAACTTTTTTTAAAATATAAATTCTGGCAAGTGCACGTCAATTTAAAAACAAAATTAACCATAGACACATATTTTGTTATTTTCATGTTTTGTTTATTCTGTGCTTCGTTCGTATTAGTTACCTATATTCGAGTAAATATCGCGTATTTTGTTAATTTAATTTTGCATTTGAAACCTAGTCGTAGAAAAAGAATTGTATGCAACGATGTATAACTAAGTCAAAAAAACACTCGTGACGTCTTCCTTTACGATGTTCGCCTGCGGGTCACATCGTAACACACGCCTCTCGTCTTTTTGACCTCTCTTATACACCTGTTGCATAAACTATTATATACTATTTTAAGACCCTATTTCATCAGTTCCTTTTGCTGTTGACTGTACTTTACTATACATTGGTCAAGAGATCAATAAATAAAAATACGCTATTAAAAACGGCCAAGTACGTTATGGACGTGTGATTGATGATGTAACGAAATGTTGCCTTGGTGTTGTCTAAATAACCATTCGAGTGTTGTAAGTACCTACAACAAAATAGGTTACGCACCTACGTAGGAATGGATAGGTTTCTAAAGGCCATGCTATCCGAGTTGCATAATGTAACAAAGGGCCATGCAAAATTGCGCTACAGTACATCATGAAGTAGGTATACAAGTGTTTACTTAACTATGTGAACAAAAAAGTGTCAAATGCTAACAAACACTAAACCGATGTCTTTTTCATTTGTGAACGTTTTATGTTATCTAAGTCATAACACTCACTTAATTAATTGAAATGGAAGTTGCAGAAAAATAAAACCTAGCTTAAGTTACTCGGGGACAATGTAGCAAACAAATAATAAAATGATTTTCGGAAATCGATCCAAACATACAAAAATACAAAGCTTTCCTCTTTATATTATTATTAGTGTAGGTATACACGCAAGTCAATGACAGCTGTCGGGAAGACTTTAAGAGTTCACGACTTTGAGAGTCCTTCCACGCCCCGGCGCGGTGGCACCGTGGTTGTTCATGTAAAGGTGGATTCACATTGGATGGCATCAGGAGTGCAGGTGTTATTATATTCATATCATAGAAACCTTAAAACTGTTTGGAAAAAAATGTGTTTCCACTATAGGACACTATAATATGGTCACGCCAATACACTTTAAAAGCTATAATGACAACGCAATGCTTGCTAAAGCTCGCAAATTAAATAAAGCCCATAGAGAGCACGCAAATATTTCTAAATACTACAAGGCTATTGCAGTTGTAATACTGTTACTCAATAAGTAAAAGCCATGCAATTCTCACACTACAATATGGTCACGCCAATACACTTTAAAAGCTATAATGACCACGCAATGCTTCTTAAAGCACGCAAATTAAAGAAAGCTTATAGAGAGCACGCAAATATTTACAATGCTTGTTTAAGCACGCAAATTAAATAAAGCTTATAGAGAGCACGCAAATATTTACAATGCTTGTTAAAGCACGCAAATTAAATAAAGCTTATAGAGAGTACGCAAATATTTATAAATATCACAATGCTATGGCAATTGTTATACTGTTATTTAACAAGTAAAAGCCATGCAATAGTATTTTTCACAATCGTGTTATAATAGAGAGCTTTTTAGTCGAGTACCGTGTTTAGGCCACGAAGCTTGCTGAGTGGCCTAAGTAAGGTACGAGATTAAAAAGCTTAATTATGACACTATTGTGAACAATACTTTTTGTACGAGTTCATTAAAATTAATAATTTAAGTCTAAATACGAGTATATAAGAAAACGAAATATCGTAAGTACTATAACACCACCGGCGTCCGTAATTTTGCAGTACTGTGCTGTGATTGGCTACAATCACAAAGAGTAGTTTTTTTTTATGCCCTGGGGTGTTATTCTCTGAAAAGCAAAGTTGAGCGAACGCAGGAGTGAATTCCAAGCGGCGAGTTTAAGAAGTCCCGTCCGAGCGAACAAAACACATATTAGCGAGTGCATTCTCAATTAGGCAGCCTTATACGTTCGAGACGACATGCTGCCAAATTGAAAATGCACGCCCTAAAATGTGTTTTGTTCACTTTGACGGGTCTACTTAATCTCGCCGCTTAGACTTCACTCGTTCATTCGCTCATCTTTGCTTCTTGAGAGAATCACACCCCTGGATACAGGAGCATGTTTAAGTAGATGTTGACAGATGACGCAACGTTGCTACGTTCCGAAACGCCATAGATTAGCCATTTTGTATCGGATCGAGTCTCCTTAAACAAGGACACATACTATTGAAATACGAAGTTCTATTTTCAAATTTTTTTCGATCGTCTGGAGCGTATCGAAATGGTTATTTCGGTTGTTTCGGAAGTAACATAGACTATGCAACGATGAAAAGAGTGACGTTGCAGTATTCTCTGTGAAATCTTAATACACAGATTATAATTGACCAGTACAAAAAGTATATTTACGAGTTCTAAACCCCAATATGACTCATGCAATGTCTTTGCTTCCATCGCAGCAGAAGGAGCAGGGGCGCGCTAGGTACAGGCGTGCACAAATGGATAACTATCGGCCGGTGCTAAAGATAAACGTTACTTATTTTCCTTCTCAGTTCATTAAGATTTAATATTATATGTGTAGGTGACACTGAACATAACAAATTGGTAGGCAAACGGCGTTCATACTTGCACTACCTAACACACTAGCGTACATTAAGTATATTCTACAACTTGCAATCACTAATAAGAAAAAAAAAACATTTTAGAAGCTAATGCTTTTGAATGTGTCAAAAAGCTAGAGCTGCCTGATGATCTAAAACCAAGAACAAAAATACCACCTACATGCACCAGGTGTGGTAAACCGAATCAAAAAGCTGATAGCCAAAATAGTCACAGATAAACCCTGCAAAAAAATGCGGGTACATTCGGCTCAGTGTAAGCGCAAGGTTTAGCGGACAAATGAGAGTAATCTCTTAATTTTAATGTTATTTATTAATAAAAATAATAATAATAATAATAATAATAATAGTTTATTTCAGATAAAAGAACCCATAATTTGTTGTTATTGCCTAACATATGATAATGTTAGTACCTAAAATTAAAAACTAAAGATCGGTGTGGAGCTTTATCCATCTCCGAAGGAGTGGAGAGTTCCACCGGTCCGCGAACACGCGAAGGACATTGTTGGTGCTGCCGCGCAGGCGCCGCAATTAATTGTAACGTATTTTCAAATTGTTACTGCAAAGATTTTTTGAGACGCCTATTCCTCGAAATGATTTTTAAATGTTCAAATATCGTTGCAAACAGATGTATTGCAATTGCCTAATTACTTTTATTCGTTTGAGACAATTTTAATTTGAACTCTTTAACCACACAATCAGATAAAACATGTTTGTGGGCGTTTCCCTAGTTAGCCGCCTAGGTTTATCACTATAAGGTTAGACGCTACTGCTTCTTAAACTTAGATCACTACCTATCTGGTAATTATAACCACTACAATACCTTTCATGTTAAACGAACTCAATAATCATACCAACACGGTTTTAATGGATAACATACATATTCCGCAGCCTAGCGCTTTATTTATTTCGTAACTGGACGGACGGTTTTAGGATTTGACGTTTCTCTCTGGTATAGATAGACCTAACCACAGACTATCATGATTACATTCAATCAGTAAGTTTCAATACCCTAGATTGAATATTTGCCTAAAATGAATTTAATTTAAAACGATTGCTTTTCTAACATGAATTAATTATTACTAGTTCCTAATTTTCCTATTGGTTTTAGAAGGCTAATTTACGTCTTCTAGTTTAAATAATTTTAATTTTTACGTCGACAGAGATGGCGTAGTAGAACAAACTTTGTCTACATATATATAGCTTTATATTTATTTATTTAATTATGTATTTATTTATATTTATATAAGTAGGTATATTCGTTTATTTATTATTTATTTATTTGCTATTATTATTTTAGTCTTCTGTATCTTTAATTGGTGTACGTTTAGCCATCCGTTGTTTTTATTAATATCCCAATCGCTCAAAGGTTAACTGGAAGAGATCCCTTAAAGGGATAAGTTCGCCTTTGTACATACCTTTTGTGTTTCTGTTTCTTTTTGATTTGTTATTTTCTGTTTGTACAATAAAGAGTTTACATACATACATACATACATAGCTAATCACATTACGTGTTTATAAGCTTACTACGGTGTAATAGAAAGCTTCAAAATTAATTCCTAAGATCTCTAAACACCTATTAATCTATTGTTTTGGATCAATTAAAAGTCCAAAATGACTTTTACAGTTACGTTAAACGTGTGAGTAGTGTTAAAGGAATTCCGGTGTAGGTGTGAATTGCTAGACCAACTAAGACCTAACATAACCACGATTTCGGAAGTAAAACTTCCTGTGTGTAGTCCTAAGACCCTTCAACCGGCTATTTCTAGCCTTTAGTTGGCTTCCAGGTAGGGAAAATACCTACGGTGGTCTATAAATACATATATAAATAAGGGGATCAACGCCAAGAGTAATTCATATGTCCACACAACAATCGCAAACTGATTTCGGATCCACTTCTACGGGCCCTGAAGAGGAGACATAACGCCTAGTGGCTGCTATACGGCCTCATCTCAATTTTTTTTATTTTTGACATTATTGCAGATTCGTGGTCAGAAGGGTTTAATTTACCACCTTAACTCAAAAAAATAAGGAAAACTATCCTCTAAAGCCTCTTAATGCACTTGTGGCCATGCGTAAATTTCCAAAAATCGACTATCCCTTACCTGCAATACGGCCACTTCGGGGTTGCGGCCGTGTACCTAGCATAAACTTTCGGAAAAAAGTTTTGAGTTACGTCCACATCGCACAACAGTAAAGGATGATTTCCACCAAACGGCTCGCAGCGCATCGGATCGGAAAGGATACGGACGGATGCGGCGACAGCAGATCGCGTCTATTAAAATTATTATTGTCTATTTATGACGAAGCCGATCGCGCGTCGCAGCATACTTTCGGCTACGATCGCGTGTCGCGGAAGACGCCCGCGGTCAAGTTGCTGTGCGCGGCTTGGTTATATAGACTTTAAATACTGTGAACATGATTTAATATCGTTTAAAGACCATAAAATTCTTTCCATTCTAATCCGTTGCGGGCCGTTTGGTGGAAATAGTGCTTAAATGGGACGGTGATTAAAATGAATGCGTCAAAATATAAACGAAATAAAAATCACATCGATCTGTCAATACGATATCAGGCTTCTTTGGTGACAATAGTCCTGTACGTGATGACAGATCGATCCCAATAGAGCGTAGTACGACCATTTTCGAGAACTGACGCCGGTGTGTACCTACTTATAGTACGGCACTTCAGACTCAAAAAGACCATATTGAAGAGCAAGTTGCTGATGGATGATTCTGGCCACGAGGTTAATGTCTGTGCAAGTACTCGCCGTTGGCCAAATGCGAACAACCGGAAATTATGTGTCTGAGGGACTTGCCGGGGCACCGGCACGCTCAAGAAGTGTCGACCCTCCCCTCAGAATATATTTCCGGGAATTTTTCGTCATTATGATCTCATCAGCAATTGCACAGACAAAACCTTTGGTTTCCCCAAAGAGACGAAGTCGTAGTCAGTTCACGGACGCTAAAAAGTCTACGTCGGGCCTTGTTATAGGGCCCGGTAGAAGCGTCCGTGTAGCTCCTTGCTCTTCCATACGTTCTTGAGGTGTTCAGTGCTCAACAACATTGGTCTGCTCCAGTTTTCGTTTACCAAGGAGAGAGGCGTGAGGCTCCTGTCTACTGCAACCACATGACGATGCATCCCACACCAATTGCCAAGGAAATAATCCCTGAGATTGCACACCTCGCGGTTGTGGAGTTTCTAAGCATTTAAAATGCCTCGACCTCCACATTACCTCGGGATGTACAATCTCATGACAGAAGAGCGTGGGTGCAACATGCGATGTGATTTAAGCAATAGAGTATGCCAAAGGAGTATGTGAGCAGCGGCATCACCCAACTATTGAAGGCGTGCACCTTATTACCCTCCGACAAAAGACTGTTAAGAGCTTTTGTCAAGCGGCAGAAGAAGCCCTCCTTCACTGACTGCTTAAGATCGCCGTCCTTAATACCATGACATGAAAAATACATGATAACAAGATCAAGAACGTATAGAACAGAAGCGGATACTGCGAATGCACACCCTCCACCATGGTCAACATCAAATAATGAAAATTGCATGCGACCATACTACGGGGCTACAGAGGGAGGAACTAACCTCACTGCGTACCGTGAACGAATGCTGCTCCTGTATCAGACTCTTTAACCGGCCATCACCGTTACCGACCAATGACTATCGGATCAAGTGCGGGCCATTCAGCGGCTTCGGCGACTGGATAAGTCTATACTTGATCGGCTACGCCTTGAATCGCTACCTATTCGTACAACCTCCGCTTCATCACGGGACCCTCCTGCTGCGTTATCGGCTTTGATGCCAGTCGCCCAACACGCACTGATGTCAGTGCAGGAGGATCCCGTTAGCGACGATGAGGATTGTGCGAATATAAGCGTAACTAGCCAGGTAAATGAGCAATTGAGGAGGGCTTTGGAAGACGCCATCGCGTAGTATCGGTCCACACCCAACTCTAGGCCTCGTTTACCACGCTTGCCTGCCAGTAAACGAAATTTAGCACTTATGGGAGCCCTAAACGCCTTGCTGGCGTCATATTTACAAGCCACCGAGGATATTATCTATACCCGCTCAATTTTGTACTGCGGGGCCATAGCTGCGTGCCGCGTAGCTCGAGTTAAGTTTTCGGACACCGGCCGAGCTCCGCGCGCTTGCGGGTCTGTCCCCGCTTGGCAAGTGCGAATTGAGCGGCATAATGATAAGTGGACTCTCATAGGAAAGCTAATCTGCTTCAGGGGGGCAATGAACGCCCCCGAGTCATGCGTTTCGTGAACCAGGCTTTTGCTGGGACCGGAATAAGGTCCCAGCATTATATGGCCTGTGTCACAGAACGTATCGACAACCTGAAGCAGAAAGTTTGCGCGTGGGTAAGCCATATTCGTCGCTATAGAGAGCGTGTGGATAGATACCAGCAAAATCGCCTCTTCCAAAGTGATCAGAGGAAGGAGTACCGAAAGTGGGAAGGAACCGATTAAGAAGTTAGCGACGGACACCTACCGGATGCTGCTGCTATGATTAGTTTCTGGCGCAGCATCTGGTCCCTGCCAGTCGTGCATACAGTAAGAGACTGGATTTTAGCGGGGCAGATATTTAAACATAGGTAATTTAAATTATATACCTATCTGTCAAAAGAATTTACGCGGTAGGCATACTTCGACACATTGATTATCTCATTTAATAATGTTGTTACTGTGCCAAAGATGATTATGATTTATCTGATAACTATTTTTCGTGTTTTAAATTTATTTTATTATTTTAAAATGTATTTTTGTATGATAGTATGCTTATTATCGTCATTTAATTCTTCTGCGATTTTGGACACATCTCGAAATTTCGTAAAATACTTTCTGCGATATGGCCACAACACGAAGTGACTATATTTGAAGTCCAGTACTTTAAAAACTTTGCATACTTGAAAAACAATTACACATTAATTTGAAGCTCTATATAATGAAAAACAAAATAACCTAAACCACAGTGTTATTGACCCAAAACTTAAGGAATTAGACCCATTTTTCTGCCGCACACTCAACTTTCAAAACTTTGATCGGCGATTTCTCTTTATATTGGTTTTTTGAGATGTGCCCGTATAGCAGGCACTAGGCGAATAATGAGTTACAAAAAGCGTTGTCTGACATACCGAATAAAGGTGTCAGATACCTTGTACGCGTACCTTCCAAACTCACTCAGTTAATGAGTTAAAACCGTCCATTTCCTGATTGTGGAAATTTTCAGGTCTCAACTCACAACCAAAATGTGAGTGTAGGTATTCATTTTTGTAAACTACGACTGCCTGGAGCTCTGCGTAACCGGCGTCGTTACAGAGTTCTGGAAAACAAAACAAGGTTAATAGACATGTTAACATAATTCCGGAACACACAAACACCAGTTATTAAAACATTCTCACAATCTTAGCAAATAAAAAAGTCGACTACATCATTCCTGTGTAGCAATAATCGTTAACTTTAGTCCTGGCAATGAAAGATTGTGGATGGAAAAGTTGAAAGCAGAAATTTTGACTTCGGAACTTGGTTTGGACTAGTTAGGAGATAAACATACTAAAAGTCCCCACCCCTCGGAGGTGAGCCCTAAGGGGTCTCGATAGCTCCCGGACTGAATTCACTCGAGACCACCTACGGATCAACTGTGCCAAGTTTCAGCGTATAGTCAAAAAGTGCAAGGTTCCCATACAATGGATTGTACTATCAAACCAGCTATTTTGACCTCACGTTTTTTTGTCATACATGTCAGTCGATACCTACGCTCATGTTCAGATGTCTTTGTGGTGTTTACAGAGTTGGTTTATCCTTAGAATACACATTCTCCCTGGGTAGGTTTTAGTCTTTTCTACTTTATTCTTTTTTTTTGTTAGAAAGTGCATTGTTTTTGTTTGAAAAATAGATTCCTCGTCCTTAATTTATCCGAAAATGATACATCGCATTCCCTAGTATGTTTAGTTTTAGAAAAATGTTGCTTCAATTACAGCGCGGCAGCGTCGTACTTCCCCCCCTCACCCCCACTAAATGCGCGATGGCTCACGATGACTCCCGGTCTGAATCTACTCAGGACCAGCTAAAAGTCAAGTGTGCCAAGTGTCAGCGCATAGTCATAAGCGCAAGGTGTCGTGCAGTAATACCCTAGCTAAAAACACTTTTTTGAAAAATCGTCCGTTTCTCGGAGCTCATATCTAGACAACGAATGAAAATAGGTAAAAAACGTATAGAATCAAAGTTGTAGAGAATTTTATCAGCTTTAATAATGCCATACAGCAACATTTCCTATGACGCATTGTTTTGAAATTGTGAACAAAAAACAAAAAAATGGGACCTTCTTTGTGCTCCCCCCCCTAGGGCTCACCTCCGAGGGGTGGGGACTTTTAGTATGTTTATCTCCTAACTAGTCCAAACAAAGTTCCGAAGTCAAAATTTCTGCTTTCAACTTTTCCATCCACACCCCCCTTTTGAGCATTCATTTACCAAGCTACTTGTAGCGTTACTCGAACGCAACATAAAGCGACACACAAAATATTATCATTATTATTATTTAATATTATAATATTACATAAGAGCACAACACAAAGAAATAAAAACCAACAAGACAAAAATGGACGATACATGACACCTCTCAGCAAAATATCAACTAACCCCTTCGACGACCGGAATAAATTCAATTCAAATAATTTATTCAGCAAGTAGGCCCTGTAGGCACTTTTACAAGTCTGAGTCTACCAGCGCTTCCAAAGAGACCACTGTTGAGAAGAAGCGCCGCAAGAAACTCAACAGTAAACCGTTTTTTCCAAATAAATCACTTATTACAATACTAAACTTAAGCTACATAATTTAAATGTCACAGGGATGTACAGGTCCCAGTAGTTATAATAATTAAATATATCAAAATGTCAGATTATAATAATTAATACAATTTCGGAGATGTAAACAGTCTCCAAATGTCAAATTAAAATTAAGAATTAAATATAATTAAAAAAAAACACAAAACAAGGGAGATGTAGAAAGTCTCCACGGTAAATTTTGGAGATGTAAAGAGTCTCTAGATGTCAAATTAAAATTAAATACAATTATTAAAAAAAAACACACACACAAAAAATAAAATAAGGGAGATGTAGAAAGTCTCCACGGTCAATTTTGCGGATGGTTAAGAGTCTCCAGATGTCATATTAAAATAATAGGTAATCATACAGGGAGATGTATATAGTCTCCACGGTCATTAATAATTGTAATACAAAAAATATATATATATCAGTCCCAAGCATTGTCATCATTCATATAATCTTTAATACTATAATAAGCTTTAGAAATTAGTTTACGTTTAACGTAACTCTTAAATTTATTTACTGCTAAATGAGTAACACTACTTGGGAACTTATTATAGAACCTTATACAATTACCCATGAAAGAGTTTTTTATTTTGTGAAGCCGTGTAAAGGGCACTGCGAGCTTATGTTTATTTCTGGTATTAACATTATGTATGTCACAGTTCTTTCTAAAATTACTGATGTTCTTATGAACATGCATAATGTTTTCATAAATATATTGACTGTATACGGTTAATATATTCGTTTCTTTGAACTTATCTCTAAGCGAGTCTCTATGACCCATCTTGTAAACAGCACGAATAGCCCTCTTCTGTAGAACAAAGATGCTGTTTACGTCAGCACCACTACCCCATAGTAAAATACCATATGACATAATACTATGGAAGTAACTAAAATAAACTAATCGAGCGGTTCTCAAGTCTATTAGATTCCGAATTTTATTAACTGCAAAAGCTGCAGAACTTAGTCTATTCGCTAATTTAGCCAGATGAGGACCCCATTGGAGTTTTGAGTCTAACGTTATACCAAGAAATACTGTATCATTAACTAAGTCTAATCTGTCATTTTTAATATTTACAGTAGTTTATCTATTTTTCACATTGGTAGTCATAAATTTAATACATTTAGTCTTTTTCTCATTTAGTAATAAATTATTAACACTAAACCAATCTACTACTTTTGATATAGCATTGTTTACATCCACATTAAACTCCTGTTGTCGTTTGATTTTAAATACGAGTGAGGTATCATCAGCAAACAATACTATATCATGGTTGTCCTTTATAAGGTATGGTAAATCATTTATGTAAATGAGGAATAGAAATGGACCCAAAATTGAGCCCTGTGGCACGCCCATTGAGACCAAAGACCCAGGTGATCGTTTTCCATTCACGTCTACCCTTTGTATTCTCCCGAATAAGTACGTTTTAATTAAGTTTAGCGCAGTACTTCTAACTCCATAATGGTGTAGCTTCCTGACCAATGTGTCATGGTTAACGCAATCGAAGGCCTTGGACAAATCACAGAAAATACCTAAAGCATCATGTGACCCCTCCCAGGCATCAAAAATATGTTTAATTAGCTCAACACCAGCTTCGGTTGTCGAGCGACCCCGAGTAAAACCAAATTGTTTATTATGTAATAAATTATTATCTTGAAAATGTTGCATTAACTGTGATAAAATTAATTTCTCAAAGATGAAAGTGGGTAGTATCGATATCGGTCTAAAGTTAGTGGGGTCAGAAGTACTACCCGTTTTAAATAATGGAATTATCTTGCTATGTTTCATAAGATCAGGAAACTCACCACAATCAACACAGTGATTAAATATGATCATTAAGTCAGATGCTATGACTTCCATTAAGGATTTAAGGACGTGAACCGAAACCCCCCAAAGATCAATGGTTTTCTTAATGTTAATTGATTTGAATGCTTTGATTACATCCAAGGCAGTAACGTGCTTGAATTCAAAGTGTATACTGCATTCAGACACGTTATCTTCTAATAATAAAATGGCAGACGCCGGCAAAGAGTTCAGACACTTAGTCGTGGACACTGGTATGTTGGTAAAATAATTTTCAAATTCAATTGCAACATCTAAATTAGACTCTAGGATTTTACCATCTACTTTTAAACGAAAGTCATTAAATTCCTTTTTCCGGCGACCTGTTTCTTCATTAATTATTTTCCAAGTCGTTTTAATGACATCAGAGCTATTCAACATTTTATCACTTAAAAAGTTTCGCTTAGCTATACGGCAGTCTGACTTGAAATTCTTAGAATACTCTTTGACATGTTCCTTAAACTCTTCACTAGCGTTAAACCGTCGTTCCTCATATAGTTGATACAGTATTGCTCTTCGTTTATGTAAGTCCGTAGTAGCCCAGTCACTGATAACCTTTGCGCCACCGACCATGACCGATTTAGATGTAAATATCATGTCAAATTGTTTCATGAATGTGTGAAAGAATAAGTTCATTAGGGCCCTTATCAGTTGTTAAAAAGTTATTATGTGGCATTCTCTCCACACGCACGCACGCACGCACGCACGCACGCACGCACGCACGCACGCACGCACGCACGCACGCACGCACGCACGCACGCACGCACGCACGCACGCACGCACGCACGCACGCACGCACGCACACACACACACACACACATCCATAAAAGTATGAGCCAGTCCGAAATATTTGTAAAGATTTATTAATCTGGAGCTTAGTGAACTATTTTCCAAAATATTAACATTAAAATCTCCACATATAATAACTTTTTTACTCAAATGAGATAAATTTATTAAGATAGTTTCCATGTTCTTTTCAAAAATTTCGAAATTTCCTTAGGGTGGCCTTTATACACAAACTACTATGAATTGCTGTAATTCTATTGCAGCGAGTTCTAATGTACGTTCAACAGATAAGGACACAATGTCCTTACGTTCTTTTAATTTAAATTTATTGTTTAATATTATTAACGACCCACCATGTATCGAGATACTTCTTGTGAACAGACTGCCGACCTGGTGGTTGATAAAATTAAACATAGCCTCGTTACTAGTTAACCAGTGTTCCGTTATACATAAAATATCAATATTATTACTATTAAGAAATAACTCAATTTGGAGGTCTTTACTTCTTATACATTGAATATTCTGGTGAACCAGAGTGATACTATTAGATACTTTGCTGCCAGATTTGGCCTTACATTTATTGCGATTTAGATTGCTAGAGTTGACGCCCTCTGTTGTCGTTTCATTTAATTTAAATGATTGATGGTATTTGGAACGGTTTCCAGGTGCATTTTTGGTTGCTCAAAAGAAGCAGGAGCCAAAATATTGGCTGAAATATCAAATAAATAAGATAGAGACATAGCTATCTGTCTTTTAAGATAATTGGGAAGGTAAAATTTCCCTTTATTCAAAATGTAATTATTACTAATATAATTATTAGAATCAATAACGTCAATCTTATCATTATATGTACACATGTTATAAAATGTCATATTTAGATTATGTCTTATATCATTTTCTTTCTGTACAATAAGGGAATGTAAACAATATGATTTTTCTTACTACAAGACTATTCAGTGTTTAAAATAATGAAATTAATTTATTTTTGTTTACATTCCCTCTATTTCCTATAAGAATAAGCAAAGTTGTGTCAATATCAATATTTCTGTCCTTAATAATTTGATTTTGGATATTTTCCAAGCTGCTTAAAGGTAAACAATTGCTGATCACACTATGTCCCTTAGTGTATGAATTCAATATTGAGCCCATATTACTACCAATTTCATCGCAGTACATAATTATGTCAGGTTTATGTTTATATGTCAATGTGTTAGTACTGTCATTATTTACTGTAGGAAGTGTAGGAACACTATGCGCAGGAATACTCAGTGTAGGAACACTGAGTGCACTGAGTGCAGGAACACTGAGTGCACTGAGTGCAGGAACACTAACACACAGGCTCTGCTTCAGTCCGCTGGTGGCCGGACAGACACTCATGGTTTGGCAGACACATGTGTGATTGTCCGCCAGTGACTGAAACAGCTCTAAATTAAAGTTGAGCTGCCCTATTAGGTCATCCATACCTAAAGAATACTCAGCTATAATTTTTTTTGAGTTCTCTTGCAAATTATTTAATGTTTGTATCGACTCCTCCAAATTCTGTATTTTTAATTGTAACATTTGTGTGTCAGTGTCATACTTTAACTTATTATTTCCTAACATATTGGCATATTCATTAAGTTTATCAACTAGTTTTACATTTATTTTATTTAATATCAATTTTGTTGTATACCGTTTATTTTGTGTTAACAACCTTTGAGATTTTCTTATATATCTATTTAATTTAATGTGTTTTTTTAGTTTATTCCTGCTACAACTACTTAACCTTGTTGTGGTGAAAATGTCATTAGTTAAATCTATGGTAACCACAGGATTGTCGGTTGAAGCAGGAATCAACTGAGGGTCACTCGCTACCAATTCCTCAAATAATGATTGAGTGTGTACCTCTGCAGTGTTTTGGTTGGCCTCTTGAAGCTCGTAGATCTGTTCGTGGGCATCATGCAGCGCTCTCTCCAGGGAGTCGACGTCCTTCGAGGCCTGCTCGTACAGTTCGGTACACTCAGAGAACTTTTCCACTGTTTCTTGGAGCTTGACCCGTTCCATGTTTATATCATTATACTCACTTTCTAGGAAAGAGAGTTCCTTTTTTAACTTATCCCTACTTTCTAGAATTGGTAGTAGTTCCCTCTCACTGTCCTCTCTCTCACTGAGTAATTGGGCACACAATTCCTTGGATTTTTTCAACTCTAACATCGTTATCCTTCGGGTCATCATTATAACAAGGCTTTGATTAATTAAGATCGTAAAAAACAAGAAATTGTTTGTCCAAGGAATGCAAGTTTACTTACGTGAATATAGTAATGTTACTAGTGTCTACACTGCACTATAATTATGTAATTTCATCCAGCGGCTACCACAGGCAGTATTTATAATAAATAGTGCCTAAACTTAGCCGACAAGTATAAGATGCAGACACCGAATTCAAATTTATAACCTATAACGGTTACAAATTTAATATGTTTCGGAACACTATTATACGTTACTAAAACACTAGTCCCGTAGTGCCGTGTGGTGCCGGGTTTAGAATGTTGCCACTCCATGTCTTCCCGTGGATGTCGTAAGAGACGACTAAGGCCTGGTTCCCACTATGCCGGATCCGGGAATTTTGCCGGATCCGGTAAGGGTAGTGGCTGTACAATTTATATGAAGCTGTTCACATTATGCGGTGTGAACAGCGTCATAAGCCACTAGCCTTACCGGCATCCGGCAAATTCGCCGGTCCGGCATAGTGGGAACGGGGCCTAAGGGACTAAAGGCTGTGTAGTGCTGTTAGGCGATGGGTTTGCAACCTGTCACTAATACACTGGATAACATCTTAGCCTGGTTGTGCAAAATGTGGTCACAGAATTATCAACAAGTTTTTGGAGTTGTTGGTGAGTCTGTGGCTCTGTCTACCCCACTCTGGGAATGAAGGCGTGAGTTTATGTTGTTGTTGTTGTTTAAAACACTAGAAATATATCACTAAGATAATATTTGACTTGTAAACTGTCTATTTAATAACAGTTAAGCTTAAATATACAATCAATATAATTAAAATAAGAATATTTTATATGGACATAGCGAGATCAGCTGCTTATTCTTTGACAGCCAGTGTTGCCAGTGTTAAAAAAAACCCCGCTCCGACCCTAGCCAGTCTTTATATATAAAAACCTGAGCATGCGTAGAAACCCCTCATTTTCACCCCCGCTGTATGAAACCTGCGTATAAGATCGCTTGGAAGCGCAAAACTTTTCCCGCGAAAGTAATTTCAATTATCTAACTTTAGTGTCTATTTCGTCATGTCAAGTAACAAATAAAGCTCACTTTCGTTTGAACTCATCTCTTCTCATATTAGCGTCTCAAAAGCGTACCCTGCGTATATCGTAGCTGGGATGCGTAGAAATTTTCCCGCAATAATAATTTATCTTTCTAACTACAATGATGATTCTAACATAATATGTAACAAACAAAGTTCATTATCCTTTGAATTTATCCCCTACTCATCTTAGCATTATAGCGGTCATAGTTCTTTTTTTTTATTCAACTTCCAGCCAATTCGTTCCTTCTTTATTAGGTTTTACAACTATAATGTTACCTTATTACAAAAGAATTTGTGCAATCATTCCCTCTTTAATTTATTTTAGTAACATAGCGAAATAAATCTATTTATTTCCTAAATTCTAATTAGAATGATCTGTTTTTATTTTATTTTATTAATTTCTTTTTCTAGCTCCACAGCGCCATCTAGGTAACTCAAAGTGAACCCATTTGTCCGCTAGTCGCTCAGAACCAATCTGTCAATTTTTAATGTCTGATCGTGTACACAGCGCCATCTAGGTAACTCAAAGTGAACTAATTTTTCCAGCTAGTCGCTCAGAATTAACCTGTCAATTTTTAATGTCTTATCGTTTAAATAGTTGTCAATGTTTTTCAGTTTGTTTAGAAAATCTAATGACTAATTCCCAGCTATCTGATGGCGAAGATTAACCTGAGTTTTAAACTGGATTTTAAAAATGACACTTTACACTCGTGTTCCAGTACACTTGTTGTTCGGATAAGTTTTCAAGTAACCTTGGATCGTTGCTTGCACATTTACGCAAATTGAATCCGCCTGCTTCTAGGATCTGGATGAGTTGTTGCTGTGTTTTTTTAGCTTCGTGAATGTCATCTTGTCCGCCCAGCAGATCTTCAACGTAAAGTTGGTTGTTCAGTGTCTCGTACGCTAGAGGGTATTTATGGCCGTCGTCCATCACTAGTTGCTTTATTGTGCGCATAGATAGAAATGATGCAGCTTTAGTCCCATATGTCACTGTGGTCTGCTGGTACTCTTGAGGGGCTCGTTTGTAGAGTTTCTCCAAACTATTTTTTGTAATGTTTGGTCATCTTCATGAATCATGATTTGTCTGTAAAACTTTTCTACATCTGCTGTGTAGACGAACTTATATTTTCTCCAGCGTATTATCATTGCCTGCAGATCTTGTTGTAGGTTCGGTCCACAATGAATCGAATGTGTTTTGTAGGATCCGTTGAACACGACCCGCAGTTTCGTGGTCGTAGAGTCAAGTCTCATTACTCCATGATGAGGAAGGTAGTAACTTGGTTTTTTAGTGTGATTGCTTAGTTTCATGTGGCCAAGAGTCAAATATTCTTTGATAAAGTTCGAATATTGTGAACCAAATGATTGGTCTTGTAGCATTCTCTTCTCTAGTTGAAGAAATTGAGCCATAGCTAGTGATTTTGAAGTTCCTAAAATGTTGTTCGTAATCTTGTTTCTTGTAGACGTGTAGTAGTGTTTTTGTACAGAACCTCACAATATTCTTCTTCAGTAGATAATGATTTCTTCCATTTTCCAAAAGCGTGACAACTCTTCAATGTTGTTTATTGTTACGTGACAGTTGAACGTTTTGACATTTCCAAATAATATCCATCCAATCTTCGTCTTTTGTGCGAGTGGAGCTTGTATAGGACCCGGAGTATGCCGTCCATATATGTTGGAGAACACACTTGCATCTAGTAGAATGTCTTCAGGCCGTGAAATATTGTAATCAGGATCTGCCAACTGTATTCTTTGTAAGTGTTCCCAATGCTGCCTTTGGAAGGTGTTGTTAGGGAGGTCATTAAGCATACTACTTGTCATTACTATTGCTTCTGTTGTGAATTTGTAGTCGTTTTATAATGACTCGCAGGACAGCTGTACCATTCCCTTACTTCTGTTGCATGAGCTGCCGACCCCGGACGCGGTCCCGCTGTGGTGATGTCTTTGTAAACATAATCTCTGCGCTGCATTTTCACTTATTAAATTGTTAGATCCTTGGTCAATTAAAGCTCTCATCAGCGTGTAGGTCCTATCACTTGATTTTATTTTCAATAGTACTGTTGATAATAAAACTTCACTAACTGGATTTGACACGTGGATGACGTCGAGGTCGTTGGACGCGCCGTGTTTTGTCGTGCAGACGCAGCCGGTTTCGTTTCATCTGGAAATACATCGTGTAGAATGGTGTTATGTTGATTGTTGCAAACCTTGCACCTTTTTCTTGAGTTGCACGGCTTGTTGTTATGACAGTACAAACAATTAGAACAAATATGTAATGCTCAATTGTTTTTAGTTTCGTATCCGGTGTCATGCCCCGGAATGTCTTGCAGTGGAAAAGTATGTGGTCTGATTTACATAAAGGGCACTGTCTATTCTCGGTCACATGGTACGAGTTGTAGTGGTTTTTATCCTTAAAATTGTTGTTCAGAGCAGGCTTGTATGTTGATTCCTGTTTGCTCCCGAAGGGTTTAGGCGTGTTTGATGTGATCTGAGCCGTAGATTTCTTTATTTTGTTATTCATTAGCTCCAGGGCCGCAAACTTCCCCTCAATGAATGTCATGAGCTCGTCGAAGGTTGGTAAATCCCGGGGCGTTTTTCTGGCTTCCATGTAAGACGAGTAGGTATCGCCGTCGAGTTTTTCACATATGATGTGCACCAGAATAGGGTCCCACGTTGTAGTATCAATGCCGAGGTGCTGTATGGCATGTACAGCTTCCATACTTGTGTCGTACAGACGTTTTAGCTCATAAGATGTTTGTTTGTGCACTGATTGTTGATTCATAAATAACTGAATATGTTTAGTGAATAGCAGTTGCACGTTGTTATAACGATACGACAGTAATTTCCAGCACGTATCGTAGTTGTCGGCGGTAATGTAGAGATGTTGCACTAAGCGTTCAGCTTCACCTTTTAGCTTTCCTTTTAGGTGTTGCATCTTCTGTACCTTAGAGAGCGTAGGGTTATTATGTATAGCTTCTGTAGATCCAAAAATGTAGGCCATTGTGTGTAGTTTCCCGAAAATGTGGGTATGTCAACCTTCGGTGTGGATTGTTGCTGATGGGCTATAGAGCTACATTTTTTGTTAAGAGCCTTCTTCTTAGACTCATATGTACCTTCATGTGCTGTAGTACGGGCGGTAACGACTGTGGCGTTCCTGAAATATAAAGTTAATATTAACAACATAGACATACAAATATACATAAAAATAATAATTAAATAAACTTACCAAAACGCCACTACAACCTTCTTCAAGTGAATCCGCTGCGCGTCGACTCCCGCTGTCCCGGCGCGGCTACTCACGCGCCGGCCGCCCGCCAGTGCCACTCGAGACCCGACGGCGAATGCACGCTCGTTTTTGCTCCGCTTACTAACTCGTCTTCGCGTCTTGCTTCGCAGTATTATATGTGTAGTGTTTTGTGTCATTCTGTGTTGTGAACTAACGATATTCTCGTGCCTACTAACCTTGACCCTAGTGCCTAACTAATACGTAAATAATAAGAACATTGAACATTGTAAAATCTCAATAAAGTGTATTTAGATATTGGACTGGCTTGAGTACTTACTTACCTACCTCAGTAAGTCCTAAACTGGTGACCCGTCGATTAAGAACATGTCCGAGAACCAAGGTGACAAAAATGGCGCGGCCCCGCCCATTTCGCAACCGTCTACAACCCAGGCGCAGAATACCGAAACTGAAATTTCTCCGAATCAGCAGGGAATTTTATTTCGTGTAGGAGTAAAGGTTCCCCCATTCTGGCCAGACCGACCAGCACTTTGGTTCGCTCAGATTGAAGGTCAGTTTGTGCTTTCGGGAATTACATCAGACACGACCAAATTTTATTATGTCACATCACACTTAGACCATCAATTCGCAGCAGAGGTCGAGGATGTTATAACGAATCCCCCCGATGAAAATAAATACGCAACTCTCAAGGCCGAATTGATACGCCGACTGTCCGCTTCTCAAGAGCAAAAAGATAAACAGCTACTTTGGCACGAAGAGCTGGGAAACAGAAAACCAACTCAGTTCTTACGTCACTTACTGCATCTTGCTGGGCCCAATAAAATACCAGAAAATTTCATAAGAACAGTTTGGACCAACCGCCTTCCAGTAAACTTGCAGACCATAGTAGCTTCTCATCCCGACATGCCTCGTACTAAGCTTGCTGAGTTAGCTGATAAAATTCAAGACATCGCGTCGCCTAATTTCCAGGTCTCAGAGGTTGCGCCTACGCCGTCTACGTCGTCAGCACTCACTCCATATGTTGCCTCACCCCCGTGCAATGCTATGGAAACGATGTCCTTACAGTTGGCTGACCTATCAAGGCAAATGGCCGCACTCACGTGTCACGTGCTCCAGCAAAACTCCCGCCCTGAGAACAGAACCTACAAAACAGGTAACAGGTCAAAGCAAGCTTTAGCTGGACAAACTCGCACAAATGGCGTGTGCTGGTACCACCGCAAATTCGGCGCACAGGCCACCAGGTGCACTCACCCATGTGAGTATAGGCCGGAAAACTAACAAGGCAGCCCGAAGTGGCCGAAAACGACTGCCTTACGAGAAACGGCCGCCTATTCGTTACAGACAGGAGGAGTAAGATACAATTTCTTATCGACACAGGAAGCGACGTCTGCGTTTACCCTCGATCAGAAATGAAGTCGCGTCAAAGCAAAACTGACTTCCAGCTTTACGCCGCGAATGGCACAATTATAACTACTTACGGCTGCGCACACCTGGAGTTGGACCTTGGCCTGCGACGCGCTTACCCGTGGCGATTTATAATCGCTGACGTCACAAAGGCTATCATTGGCGTTGATTTTCTATCGCACTTTAATCTTATAGTAGACTGCCGTAACCAGCGCCTCATTGACAGCACGACGTCAAACAAGTCGCCAGCCACTCCTGCCTTCTCGTCAGATGCAATATCATCCATCAAGACTCTCGTCGGAGAATCAAGATACCATGATATTCTGCGACAATTCCCTGACATCACTCGTCCAGCCGGATCTCAGCGAGTAACCACTCACGACACCACACATCACATACGGACGACGGCGGGCCCTCCAGTCGTAAGTACTCCTCGCCGCCTTGCACCAGACAAACTAAAAATAGCCAAAGAAGAGTTCGATTCGATGCTGAAAGACGGAACTGCTCGACCTTCAGAAAGCTCATGGTCCTCACCCCTGCACTTAGCGCCGAAAAAAGACAATGGATGGCGTCCTTGCGGGGATTACAGAATGCTTAACGCGCGCACTGTCCCTGACCGCTACCCCATTCGTCACATCCATGACTTCACGCACAGCTTAGCAGGGTGCAAGGTATTTACGACTATTGACTTGGTAAAGGCGTTTAATCAGATACCAGTCAGCCCAAATGACATACCGAAGACCGCCATTACCACACCCTTCGGACTCTACGAGTTCCCGTATATGACGTTTGGGCTCAGGAATGCAGGTCAGACCTTCCAGAGGTTCGTCGACGAGATGACCCGCGGTTTGGAGTTTTGTTACACCTATCTTGACGACTTCCTGGTGTACTCTGCGTGTCAAGAAGAGCACGAAGATCATCTCCGTCAACTCTTCACAAGGCTCCAGCAATACGGTATGGTCATTAACACCTCCAAATGCGTCTTCGGGGCATCAGAGGTCACATTTCTCGGCTACAGAATCTCAGCAGATGGCGTAAAACCACTGGAAATCAAGGTAGATGCCATAAAAGCATACCCAACACCTAAAACTGTGAAAGAGTTAAGGAGGTTTTTGGCCATGCTTAACTTCTACAGACGCTTCATACCCAACGCCGCCCGTCTTCAAGCACCCCTGAACGCTTACCTGATCGGTTCAGTAAAAGGCTCATACCCAGTGGACATAACTGGAGATTCACTAAAGGCATTTGAAGACTGCAAAGAGAGCCTTTGCCAAGCAGCACTATTAGCCCATCCAAACTGCGACGAGAAGCTTTCGTTGGTAACGGATGCATCTGACCTCTCAATTGGCGCAGCCGTACATCAGCACCACAACGGCGTATCGCAACCTTTGGCGTTCTTTTCCCGCAAACTGTCCTCAGCCCAGCAGAAGTACTCGCCGTAGGACCGAGAGCTCCTCGCCATCTACGAGTCAATAAGGTACTTTAGACACTTATTAGAGGCCAGGGACTTCACGGTGTTCACGGACCACAAGCCGATCACTTTTGCGTTTACCACGAGGCGCGACAATTGCTCACCACGTCAACATCGCTACTTAGACTACATTGCTCAATTCAGCACCGATATACGTCACATCTCAGGAAAAGACAATGTAGTCGCCGATGCCCTTTCACGAATAACCGCTGTTGCTGTCATCGATTACAAAGCACTTGCAGCCGAACAGAGTGTAGACCCTGAACTGCAAGAGCTCCTTACAAAAGGTTCGTCACTGAAACTCCAAATGGCTAGTACAGAAGGTGCCAACTTGTACTGCGACTTTTCACAGAGTACACCGAGGCCATACATTACTCCGAGCTTCCGCAAGCAAGCCTTTGACGTTCTACACAATCTGAGTCATCCTGGGACATCAGCATTCGCCAAATTAATTGCTGACAGATTCGTTTGGCCTGGGATACGTCGCGACTGCAAGACCTGGGCTCGGAATTGTCCAGACTGCCAGCGCTGCAAAATATCCCGCCATACATCCGCACCCCTACATCCCATCCGTACTCCCTCCGAACGCTTCGCCCATGTTCATATGGACCTCATTGGTCCCTTACCCGTCTCATCTGGTTACAGGTACTGCTTAACCATCATCGACAGGTTCACCCGCTGGCCTGAAGTTTATCCGCTGCCAGACATGACTGCGGAAACCTGTGCCCAAGCTTTCATCTCCGGCTGGGTATCACGATTCGGCTGCCCTCATAAAATCACTACTGATCGTGGCAGGCAGTTTGAGTCTCAACTGTTCCAGAGTATTGCAGCCGTCCTTGGCGCCAAACACTCCCCTACTACGTCATACCATCCTGAATGCAACGGAATGGTGGAGCGCCTACACCGCCAGCTCAAAGCTGCAATAATGTGCCACAACAACAGCCAATGGTCAGAAGTCCTCCCACTTGTGCTCCTGGGGATCCGGAGCGCCTGGAAGGAAGACCTCAAAACATCAGCAGCAGAGCTAGTCTATGGTGAACCCCTCAGACTACCAGGAGAGTTCTTCAATCCATCTACTCACCTTACAATGGATGTGTCCGACTTCGCTTCACGCCTGCGCAGACACATGGTAAACCTAAGCCCAGAACCAGCGTCTTGGCACACGAACAAAGCATTCTACATACCAAAAGGTCTTCTTTCTTCCGAGTATGTATATCTTCGCCAGGGTCCAGCTCGAAGATCCCTCGAAGCGCCATATTCTGGTCCCTACAGAGTCCTAGAAAGAAGCCCAAAGACTTTTAAAATAGATATCCGAGGAAAGGAGTCTACTGTCACAATAGATCGGTTAAAACCTGCTTACCTCACCCGAAGCTCCAGCCCGCTACAACCGCCAGACCTAATCGCAGAGAGAAAGACTCGAAGCGGCAGGATAGTCCATACACCTGATCACTATCGCCCGTGAAACGGTCTCGGCGGGGGAGTATTGTGGCGTTCCTGAAATATAAAGTTAATATTAACAACATAGACATACAAATATACATAAAAATAATAATTAAATAAACTTACCAAAACGCCACTACAACCTTCTTCAAGTGAATCCGCTGCGCGTCGACTCCCGCTGTCCCGGCGCGGCTACTCACGCGCCGGCCGCCCGCCAGTGCCACTCGAGACCCGACGGCGAATGCACGCTCGTTTTTGCTCCGCTTACTAACTCGTCTTCGCGTCTTGCTTCGCAGTATTATATGTGTAGTGTTTTGTGTCATTCTGTGTTGTGAACTAACGATATTCTCGTGCCTACTAACCTTGACCCTAGTGCCTAACTAATACGTAAATAATAAGAACATTGAACATTGTAAAATCTCAATAAAGTGTATTTAGATATTGGACTGGCTTGAGTACTTACCTACCTCAGTAAGTCCTAAACGACCATAGGTAAAAAATTTGATATCGGAAGAATTCACTTGGCACAGATGTATCCTAGGTCAAACTGAGCTGATTTAGCCCGGTAGCCATCAGCCACCCCCTGGTGGGTAGGGAGGGGGGGTATTCAAAGTTACACGCCGCCGCGCTTCAAATAAAAAAATATATCGGCTTCAGTTTACCTACTACCTCGAGTGTGGTGTCATTTTCTGATAAACCATAGATGGGGCTTTTATTTTTGATATAATAATTACACTCTTTCATATAAATTTATTGATATACATAAAGAAGTTTCACAACATTAGCTTATCATTTTTGTTTCAATACACAATATTTTATAATATATGTATAATATTGTATTTACAAAAAATACGGTTAAAAAGCCCAATTTATGCAGATTTAAAAAACATATAGTTTTATTTTATATCATTAATTTAAGACGAGTAGAATAAATAAATATACCCGCGCGGCAGCGCGAATTAAGACAGCGGGCGGAACTAACTCAGACGAGAACTCGCCGCGCAGCCTGCTGCACTAGATACTATTGATATCACAAATTACATATTAAATAAATAAATATCAGGGGACAATGTCACACCAATTGACCTAGTCCCAAACTCAGCTCTAGGCTTGTACAATGGGTACTAGACAACGATATAAATACTTACATTGGAAAATATATACCTACTTAAATACATAGAAAACATCCATGATTCAGGAACAAATATTCGCGCTCATCGCACAAATATCTGCCCTTACCGGGATTTGAACCCAGGACCGCTAGCTTCGAGGGTCACAACCGACTAGGCCAACGTGCCGTCAATGACGTGGCAATCAAGGATGAGGGAGACTGCAAGCGCCTCCAGCAAGATGTGGAAAGAGTGGTCGAGTGGAGTCGGAGAAACAAGCTGCAATTCAATGTGGACAAATGCGCCATAATGACATATAGCAGAGCTCGAACGCCACTAGACTATAACTACGAAGTGACTGGGGTACGGTTAAAAAGGGTAGACTCGATAAAGGATCTAGGAGTACTCTTAAGTAGGGACTTGACTTTCAGGGAACATATCGTATGCATATGTCGTAAGACATACAGAATACTGGGCTTTGTACTTAGGCGAGCAGCGAGCTTTAAGAATATAAAAGCTATTTCAGCTCTATACAATGCCCTAGTAAGAAGCCAACTGGAGTGCAACGCTGCGATATGGACTCCATATGAGATCAAGTACAACCTTATGATAGAGAAGATACAAAATAAGTTTATCAGGTACTTATACTGGAAACTATATGGTGTCTACCCTTTCTATCCGTTGATGTACCCTACGTTGTTCGTATTGGGCATGGTAGGCTACAATAAATTAGAAACGCGTATGGATTTGGCATTAGCATACTATGTAGTCAGGATTCTCCGCGGTAACATCTGCAACCCGGGTATATTGCAGCAATTGAGCCTGAGCGTTCCAGGCAAGTACGCGGAGCGGCGGCGGCGGCCGCGGCTGCTAGCGGAGCCGAGCGGCAGAACCAACTTGCTTCGCAAGGCACCCCTCAGCCGCATCATCCATACGCTGAATCTGGTTGCCGATAGAACGGATTTATTTTTTTGTCATTATAATGAATTTTTGAATGTTACTTTGTATGTATTGTCTGTTTAATGTCTAATGTATTATTTTTATGTTAAAATTATGTAATTGATTAAGTTAATTTAAGGCACTATTGTATTAGGGTGAACCTGTAAAGATAGTAGCTAAAATGAAACAATAAATAAATAAATAAATAAATAAATAAATATCGTAATTAACAAAATAAACTTAAGGTCAATTCGTAATAAATACGGAGTTTACGACCGTCAGCTAAATAATATTCCGCCTACGGATGCCAGTAGCATCTCCTAAGAGCCGTCTACCAGGGTGTGCTGGTACGGGGCCAAGCGATGGTGCCGATTCTTCGTCTGGCGGATTGGCGATGGGAACTACAATCGAATCACAATTGGAAACCAATTCCGACTACTGCACCCGTTGCTGCTACAGCTTGTCTGGAACTAATTCGGTGCAAGAGCAAGTCACAGTGAGTTGTTAGATGCACACGAACGCAAAAAACTGTAAGGCCCCGTTCCCACTATGCCGGACCGGCGAATTTGCCGGATGCCGGTAAGGCTAGTGGCTTATGACGCTGTTCACACGGCATAATGTG
Source organism: Acleris cristana (assembly GCA_948252455.1). Classification (NCBI taxonomy): domain Eukaryota; kingdom Metazoa; phylum Arthropoda; class Insecta; order Lepidoptera; family Tortricidae; genus Acleris; species Acleris cristana. Next base: position 13,941,554 of record OX411771.1, on the reverse strand, counting down.
AACAGCTTCATATAAATTGTACAGCCACTACCCTTACCGGATCCGGCAAAATTGCGATCCGGCATAGTGGGAACCAGGCCTTAGTAATATACCGAATTATGCCACTGTGGTGGAAAATGTAATAATGGCATAAACGCTATCTTAATTTTTTCAGACAGACGTTGTATGATAAATGAAACTATGTGTAAAGGGATTAAGAATTTTATAACTTTAATTACTTACATACAGCATAAACTTAATTTCTAATAACAATCAGTTCAAAAAAACTATTTAATAAAAGTGAAAGATAAAATGTTGTACTACAGCTGACTTAAAAGTAAAGCCCTCCATTGCACCCACTTGCGGCATCGTGCCGAGGACACTTGCAGCGTTACTCCGCTGCACCGCGATGCTCAGTCTTGGGGCAAAAAAGGAGCCTTGCTTGTGGTCGCCAGAAACGCTGATTAATTTATCTGACACTTCTTTAATAAATTTCTCTGTGTCAGATGACCACGGCCTAAAAGTTTCTATAGCAAGGGCAGCAACTACGTAATTTGGCTTTAAAAAAGCATATTTGCGGCACCTGATGGCTTGGGCGTGGTCTGCGACGTTTCCTGGCTTGCGAGCAGAACCTTGGACATGAGACTTTGCTCGCGTATCAACGCAAGTGACGTCCCGCGCCAAGGGACGACCAAGATGCCATGGTACTAAAGTGCATTCGTTGGTTCGCTTTTCGTCTGAGGCAGACAGGCCAGTGGGCTCAAGCGAAGATGGGAAAGAAAGGGTGCGTAACGATCGATATAAAAATATTTTCTATAATATCAGTCGATATAACGCTCATTTGATATAATTATTGAATCATATAACAACATTTAATATATTTAAATATGATATAATTATCATTTTATATAACGATCATTTGTTCTAAAAATATTTTATATAACATACATTAAGTATAATGCATATTTACTATAATCAACTTATGATATAAGGTGAATTTCATATAAAGTACAGTTGGTATAAAAAAATACTGTCTATACTAACTCGTGTCCCACCCACCACAAGGGTCGGTTTGTTAGTTACCTATTGTGACCATACAGAGCGGTAACTCCTAGGTCTCAACTAATATATAGGTTAGGTTAGGTTAGAATTGTGTCAAGGCGCGAAGCGCCATAACTACGCGGAATAGGAGCTCCGCAAAGCGGACCTCCGTCGACTTTGCCTCACAGTACATAAATAATCATAGGCGTTACAATTATTTTAAATATGTGGCAATAAAAAATAATATACTACATGATAGTTATACAATATGATTTTTATACAAAATGATGATTATACCAAATTATGTTTATAATAAATAAATGATATACCAAATGATAATTATAGTAAATAAAAATAGACATTTTGATAATATACCAATCGTTTATTATATAAAATGAGTGATTATATCCTTTAAAATTATATCAAATGTTATTACATCAAATGAAATTATATTAATTATTTTTATACCGATCATTACACACCCGGAAAGAAATTGTGCTAAAGCCCGACTGATCAAAAAGGTTATCGATACATGTCTGTAAACTCGACCAGCACTGGATTGGTAACACAGACCGTGGTGTCCTAGGTCATGGACCGCATTTCCACAACAGCAACAAGGATGCGGCTCGTAGACTTTAGACCGTGGCGGAGGCACACTGCTATCCTTTAAGTATAAAGATCTAAAAGAGATCCCTTAGGGTTCATGAATGGAGCAACGGGCCTTCTCGAATAAATTTTGAGTATTTTCCAAAAGTTTGCGATGGCAAATTTTGACCGAAATAAGGTCACATGCTGCTTGGCTAGTTTTTCGACTCGCAAATTCTCACCCGGGTAACAGACACGCCAAGGATCCTCTGTATCGGACAAGCACAACTAATATCCCAAATGCAAAGCCCACCGTACTTTACGGGGAGGGTTGTTTGAGACCCACGGGTGATTGTGAGATGTTCCAAATTTTGCTAAAAGTTAATTTTAAAATATTGACTTGGAAGTTCGATTTCTTTTTCACATAGACGTTGTATGATAACTATAATAAAATATATATTTGTTTAAAGCTGAATAAATGTTTTTTAAGATATTATTGATTTCTTTGCAAAAACTTCAGTATTTTCAAACATACTGACTATTTAATAAAAAAAATAGAAGTCAGTTTTGATATTTTCGTCAATATTATACTTTTTTTCTAGAAAACTGTATATTAAATGTCTCAAAAATGAATTTCTCATGCCCATTTTTTTAAAAATAGACACCACACTCGAGGTGGTAGATAAATTTCAATACTTCGTGGCGAATTCAAGTCTCAGTTAGTTCCGCCCGCCGTCTTAATTCGCGCTGCCGCGTGGGTATATTTATTTATTCTACTCGTCTTAAATTAATGATATAAAATAAAACTATATGTTTTTTAAATCTGCATGTAAATACAATATTATACATATATTATAAAATATTGTGTATTGAAACAAAAATGATAAGCTAATGTTGTGAAACTTCTTTATGTATATCAATAAATTTATATGAAAGAGTGTAATTATTATATCAAAAATAAAAGCCCCATCTATGGTTTATCAGAAAATGACACCACACTCGAGGTGATAGGTAAACTGAAGCCGGTATAATTTTTTATCTGAAGCGCGGCGGCGTAACTTTGAATACCCCCCCTCCCTACCCACCAGGGGGTGGCTGATGGCTACCGGGCTAAATCAGCTCAGTTTGACCTAGGATACATCTGTGCCAAGTGAATTCATCCGATACCAAATTTTGACCTCTCCATACATTGGGTGACACTACCGCCCGTGCTACTGTGTAATCTTGTTCGTAAGAAATGTCGGTTCCCATGAGTTAGTTATCAATCTTCCAGTGTAAGTTGTACCCCCTATGAACATTTGTATTAAGTTTAACCTGAGTAAACTTCTATGTATAACTACTAAGCTTATAAGCTACCTATCAACTTCCCTATCTTTATATATACCTATTGAGTAAGAATGATTGATAATTGTTGAAATGGCTATATGATCGTCTAGTGTCAAGGAACCTACTTTGTGAACCGTTATAGATAGTTACCTAAGAACTATTCATGCATATAAGTTTGGTATAAATATATGGATATAACCATATGAATTTAGTTTAATGTAATATTTCATAGTTAATTGTAATGAAATTACATTGTAACAATGCAGTTGCTACGCTCCTTACCTGTGTGCATTTTATAGACAAACTAGCTTTAATATCACTTCATTTTCACTTAAATTCACTATAATACAACAGATCTTATATTTGTTGTTTACTAATAACTGATAACTGCCAAACAGACAGCCATAGATTAATCAAGACGTTGTCATAAATCGACTTTTGTCAAATGTTAGCGGCAGTAAGCCGACAGATGGCGTTACTAGCCATTCTTTATTAGCTTCACTAATGTTTACATATTTTAATAATTAACAGTCAACTTTAATATAAATAATCTTCAAATAATTAATTCATTGTTATTGTAAATAAATATCGTATTTAATTATTTTCATTCAGCGCATGAGGAAATAATTGAGGGTATGTTGGTGTCTCACGTACACAGTGAACGGAAATAAAACATGGAAGCATAACGCCATACAAAAATGACGTTGAAATATGTCCCGTCTCCCACAATGTTTATAGGTAAAACGACTTATGTATCGAGTTGTTTTAATAATCAACTTAATAAATATTAAGTTTAGGTCAAAAGTAGTTTATCACATATATTGGTGACGTGTTTGAGTAGACAGCGGTTTTGCAAAGGCTTAATACCTCTTCACCAATGAAAAAAGTTTGTGATGCTTTCATTGGTCACAATCACTTTGACATGAGATTTGATTTGCCAACAGTTTCTTTTATTAAAAAGCTGTCTACTTGAATACGGCTGTCACATGGATGGTTTAATACAATAATGATCATTCAAAAATAAGTTCATAGGGTGAAAGGCTATTTGTTTGAAACGATTTTTTTGCAATATCGAGTTTGATATATATTAACAAAAAACCCGACTGCAATAAAAAAACAACTAAAAAGCGAAAAACAAGCTCTTTAATTTACAAAAAATTGTAAGAGCAATGTACTTATTGATATTTATAACAATTTTAATTTAACTTGAATATTGGAAAAGGTATTGCAGGCGGGGACAAGCTAGTCCAAATGTAAAATTTTAGGTTTAGATTTCTTAAGTTTTCGGTGTATTAAAAGCTGAATCAATATCAGATTATAATATGTTTAAAGGCGTACCTAACACATTGTTTTCTGTCCGTATTTTTTGGCCATAGCGGCGATGGTTGTCGGCGATGAAAAAGCATCTCACTTGAATCTTCCACATGACCTGGAACACCAAAGTGATGCCCACAGTTTGGACAAGAGACCTGAAAAAATTTACTGCGCTAGGCATAACGAAATAAATTAATATGAGCGAAATTATATACCAATTTTAAAATAACTCGTTTTGCATAGCACCATTCCGTGAAAAAGAAAAGTAGAAACCAAATCTGTTAGTAGGAGTTTATAACAATAATATAGATAATATTAGAATAAAATAAATTCATAAATTAATCTACTTCATTTGGCATAATGTCATCCCTATAGAGAAAATGTGATATTTTTTTTGTAGGTTTCGCCGAAGTTATCGGTTAATTTACATGTGGGAAGTGATCCCACTGTCCTTGGAATGATCTGAATGATTTTTGCACCCCTTCACAACACATAAATGCATTATTAATGTTAAAAAATCTTGTTTGATAAGCCGTCCGTCACTCACTGTCATCCCGATCGAACTGAAGTCGTATGCGGTAGAGTTTGTAAGGACTGCCCACCGCGGTATAGTTTTCGTTGCGCTATAATAGAGCGGTCAGAATGCTTCCATGTTTTATTTCCGTTCACTGCACGTACACGACTCAGTTATTTTCCACTCGTGACGCGAGTTGCTATCTAGCATTTCTTTGTTCGCCCTACTCATATTCAAAATTAACAGAAAGGGGTGAAAGCTTATAAATAGGCCACGCACCCTTCATTCGGCCTCTTTGCCGCCTCAACTACTACTGTGAAACAACTTGACGTGTTAACGTAATAGGTACTAAATACCTAAGTACTTATTAAAATCGGTGCAATTCCCCAAATCGGGGTCCACCGCTAGGAACATTTCACCGCACCGCTAGGAGCACTGCACCGCTAGGAGCACTACCGCTTGGACAACACTACTCGCTTCGTGGGATCGGGCTCTAAACCCTGTCCACTTCTCTTCTTGGCCGGAGCGGCCTCTAATCACGGTGACCAGGATCGTCGAGTGGGTTCCGGTGCTACACACCGGGTGCTAACCCCGGCGCCAGGATCCTGTCATCGAACACCGTCGGGCTGCCGACGGTTTCTTCACTGCCGCTCCACGTCACCAACTGTAACGTTGTATATCTTGCGTGAAACGGAACCTAAAGACTGGGGAAATATTTAAGGTGTTAATGGCATTACTGTTCATTACTTTTGATTGTCAAACGTCAACACCATAGATTTGTAGGTTGGTGTTGCCGCGTTAGGGTAAAATACCTTGAATTAGGGGAATAATAAATATTTGTAATTAATCAATAAATAGAGTCAATAGTTAATTACATTTATTAAGTAAACAAAACAATACAAAGATTTCTTTTGGCAGTAATTGTACATACAAAAATATAACAAACACATTTCAGTCAAAAATTAATTGAATCTAGTACTTTCATGTAGGTAATATATTAATTGGGTACCTAATTACCCAGACTACCTAAATTGTATAGCTACATTCTATGCATTTTGGTTGCATCTATGTTTTGACTAAGTATCTTTCATCAAGATGTCCAAGATGATAGCCCATTACAAAATCAGACTTAAGCTGAATGACAGCGGAGGAGCCATCCTCAATAAAGTAACCAAGCACCTGCTGTGGAGATATAGTACATACTTTCAGTCATATTTCGGTGAAAGGAACTTGTAAGTAATAATTAATAACATATTTCTGATGGAGGCATTTGTTGCAATTTAATATGCAATTCTCTGACCAAATGGTGAATTTTCAGTATTTTTTAGGGTTTTCCTTAAGTTTCTAGTTTTGTCAGGAGGTTTTCTTTATTTTCTGGATATTTTCAGTATGTACTGATTTAAGTTTCCGTCTACATCGTTTCTGTTTTCTGTTATTCTGTTTAGATACTTTCAGAATAATTTAGCTTACTGATTTGACGTTAGAGTCTGTCTAATGAATGATGAACCGGGCTTTTATTTGACTAGCAAGTCTGGCAACACTATTAAAATGACGTTTTGACATTGAAAAACAAGTCGTTGTTGGTTCGAGTCTGTCAAATTAAAGATTTATTTTGGAAATTTACGGACTAAACATGCGTAAAACTATCAAAAGTGATGTGCGACAGATCCTTTTTACCATTATAAACAAATATAATGAAAAATAAGAGAAGAGGGAAGCATTGTTAAAACAAAAACAGAGTGTTTAGGTACGGTGACCGAATTCATAGGTTAGTTCAAGGTTAGTATGGCATGTTAATTTTGATACTTATTATTTCTGTATCTTCAATCCAAAGTTTCATAGAATATATACCTTTTTCTGTCCTACCTATCTTTTGAAATTGGTATTTCTTTTCCATTAAGAAATTAAACGATGATGTATTCCTTTCAGATAAGCTGGACGTCGATGGTGAAAACAAACGGTTTTGAAAAATGATCAGCAGTTGAAAGAGTTGGAGCTTGTGATGTGCCGTTACCGTAATTTACGAGAACAGAGAGAATTTTGGGGTAACGCTCACGGTAATTTTCCCCGTAACGGTAATTATCGAGAAAGTAGTGTCAATTTACAAAATTTCCAACTTTTTTTAACGTGATTTCTATTTAAATGAATAACATTAATCTAGCAAAAAAAACCTCAATATATAAACTAAAGGAACTCGTATATTACCAAAATTATGATAAATTACGGGCGTAATTTACCGGTCATGTTCTCAGAGAACGTTACCTGGTAATAATGTTGTTGCGAATTACATGTATTATCAAAACGAAAAAAAAATTACTTTCATAGTGGTACATTTAAAAGTAAAATTTGCAAATAATAAAAAAAATACACAGTTTAGTATATTTGTTAATTGGTTTATTTCTGGGTAAATATATCTATTCATGTTAAAACTTATAGCAATAATCAACAAATAATAAAATCAAATGAGTACTTACTCTAACGATGATATACATATCAACAATGTAAACACAGGCAATAATTATTCATACAGCTACAGAAAAATAAATCAGTTATTGTTACATAAGAAATTACACAATTTTAAGAAATGAAAGTTTACTACAATTATTATTAGGTAGGCTAAAATATAATCAATTTGTACATTGACTTATTGAACCGCGATAAGGATTATTGCACCTCATGTCTTGACTATTCGTCATCTTCGTGGGTGACTGGTGACGGTGCCTGTGACATCAAATCAACGGTCTCCAAGTCAAAAGAAGAGTCAGATTGACTGTGTTCGGAATTATTTTCAGAGATGTCACTTTCATTCATAGAAGTGGCAGCAGTTTTCCGAAGGGTCTCTTTTTGGTAAAGTAATTTCCAGTTATGTGATATATAACATATCTTCATACATCGTTCCGTCAGCAGTCTGTTTCTTTTTTCGGTATGAATGTTTGAAAATGTGGAAAACGATCGTTCCACCGATGCAGATGTTGCTGGTACAGATAAAATCTTCAAAGCTATTTTTCCCAATAGGCAATTTGGATAAAGCGATTGCCACCACGCCACTGGCTCTATAGATTGAGCTGTTTGCCATACAAATTCTTTTTCAAAAATACCATTCCGACATTTATAATCTGATACTTCTTTAAGAATTGTTTGAGCATCAACTTCAGCGATGTCCATTATTGCAGAACAACCATCAAGGTACTCTTCAGATTTTAAACATGTCCCTTGATTTTTTGGATCTAAAATGACTGCGGCCAGGTGAAGGGGCTTAACACAATTTTGTCTCCTTTCTCGAAATTTTTGAAGAACATTGATCAAATGTTCGTCAGTAAATATTTGCTTAGCCGTATCGCTAATTAAAATGCTCTCTACTTCTTCTAAAGCTCGTGTCACCAAGTGAATGGTGCATGCATCTCCCTCAAGTTTGAAAATCCATTTTACAATAGGCTTGAAAAGATTTATTTGCTTCTCTATAACGCTCCATGTTTTCTCGCTCAACAATTCACTTTTAAACTTTTGAAAGTCTCTGTTATTTTCATTAATAACCATCGTTTGTAAAATCTCTTTCGATTTCATAAAGTTTTCAAGACAATGTGAGTAGCTTCCCCATCTCGTTTTCACAGGCAACACTAGTGTCACGTTTAATAATTTATTACTAGCATTTTTTTTAAACTCTGCACAAAATATATTTGATTTTAAAACGCATTTCACTACATCAACTACCGTTGTAAATACTTCGTGAACTTCAGGCACTTTTAATATATCTGCAATCAGTAAATTAAGGGTATAGGCAAGGCACCCAATCCACGTGGCCTTTTCATACTTGTCTACTAGCAGTTTGCCACATTTTTTCATGTTGGCTGCATTGTCTGAAATAATTCCGAGGAACTTTTCGGAACCAATTTCTTCCATAGTTTCCGATATTTTTTCAGCTAAATACTCTCCCGTGTACCTGTTTGTCTCTGCGTCAATGGATGTGTGAAAAAAAGGTGTTGGAGTATATACCATTATGTTGATAATTGAGTCTTTCCTGACGTTTGTCCATCCATCCACCGCCAAATGCAAAACTTTTGACTGATCAATTTTTTTGGAGATCACGTTCTTCATATCTTTGTACTCTTCCGCTAAATAACTCGTAGAGAGAATCTTGCGTGACGGGGGCTTATAATCTGATTTAAGTAGACGGAAAGCTTCAATCCATAGGGGGTGTTCAAATATTGATAGCGGCATGCCCGTTACATAAACTGCTTTTGCAAACGCCTTATGAATTATTTTCTGAAACAATTTAAAAGCGTGTTTTAACTTTTGTTTCAATAAATGTGGTTATTTAATTCTGATGAAAAAAAATATTGCTAACTTACCTCGTCAAGTAAAGCATTAGGCTGCTCTGTGGATACAGGGCTGATAACATCAGCAGTTGAAGTACTGTTCTGTGGGTCACTTTTTCGAAACTCTGTTTTAACATCAACAGGACAGCTTTGGCAGTTCTTAACCAAATGTTGAGCAAAACGAGTTACATTTTTGGCGGTGTACAAATGTTCACAAAACAAACAGTTGTACTTAATTCGTTCGTTTTCAGTAGTTTCACTAAAATACTGTAACACTTTGCCTTTCGGCCTCATTTTTCACTCTCAACAACACTTTTGTATTCACAATAGGTCAGATCAAGATGAACTAAAGTATATCCTATGCATGACATGTTTGTACCGTGAACGGACTTATCCCACCACTACAAACTGATAACGGGTGAGGTCCAATCAGGAACCAGTTTCCTATTAAACTTGAAAACGGTAACACTAACACCTGATGGGTTTTACCTGCTAAGTCGAACACAATAGGGCCCATCTCCTACCAGATAACAATGTACCTATTTACAAAATAACGTTCCCACTTAAAATCAACACGAATGTAATGAACAATAATTAAATACACACATCTTGTCCGCCATTATCCAATCTAAACCCGAATTCGACCAAATGTACTTGCAGAGAACTTAACCGAGAATTCTCGGTAAATTACGGTAATTTTCCACGACGAGAATTACCATAAGTGTGTAATTTCCGGGCGGCACATCACTAGTTGGAGCAAAACGATTTACTATGCCAGAGTCAGACGAAGTATTTAGAAAATTATCTTCAATGACCGGTAAATATAAAAATTATTATTGATTTCACCTAAACCCAAATGTTCTTAGAGCTGTCGGACTGTACAATGGGGCTGTACTGCGTGTCACAATATATTTGTAAATCGTGTTCTGTTTAATTCATTCCTTCTTTCTTCTTACAGATAGCAGTGTTTCGACATTGAAGAGAATAAATAATGAAGGCAAAGTAAACCATGGTGTCTTCAGTACTCCAGGAAAGAAGCGACCTCACAAGGCCACAGTATCCAATTTAGATTTTATATTGTAAAGAAGCAAGTGCCTACGCTCAGATGCCTATTAGCAGTTGATGACTATTAGAGTTGCCTATTAGAGTTGAGAGAAAGCATCGGTTTTACCCTAATAATAAAAAATCATTTTACCTAATGACTTGTTATTGATGATTTTATTTACTATTTTTTTTAAAATTAAAACTATGATTTAAAAGAATATAAGTTCACTACCATTATTTTATGGCTTTTCTCCTGAATGTGCTAGAAGTACACATTATAACATTTTTCCTAAGAAACTCTATCACTGTTTTCTCCTTCGTAGACCTTCACAAGCTGCTGTGAGCTGCCCGAGGATACTGTGGCTTGCGACACAGTGTGCTGGGACCGCTCCACCAGTCTGCCGACCTATGACTACATCGAGTCGATCGTCCAGGAAGGAAGGTTTTCTTCAGATCAAGGTCTGTGGAAATTATATTTATAATTAGGGAATTAGGACATAAATAATAGTTATTTGAACTCCGATTGGAATTGGTGGCAACTCTATAACTAGGGACTAACAAACTACTATCTAAGAATTGTGAATTATAACATAAGAACCTTTACTTGTGTAAAACGACCAGCCTTCCGCTGAGCTAAACATATTTACTGGTAGAGTAACAATTATGAGCAAAGTTATGTTCACAATTGATTAACATCATGTATACTGCCCCCGATAGTGAAAAAGGCGCATCTAACATGATGTCGAAATCGAGAAATTAAATGGTTTAGTTGAAAATTTAAAAAAAGGATGCTGTCTCTAAACAACACACACACACTTTCCGTAAACGAAGTAATATAGATATGTACCATATTGTCAATATAGTAATCAAATTTTTTATAAATTATTCTTATTTATTTATTTATTTAAGGTTTTCCTTTTCATCTAAGCAAAAAAAACACTGGAAAATACTCGGTACTCCGTTTAAAAGACGCAAGTAACCAATTGCGCCTTTTCAACTAAGTACAATCACAAACTTCTTTTTAATGTAAGTGCTTGACAGATATTTCCTACTTTTTTCCTAAGATGAAAGGGCGCATTTGGACACAAGCGTCTTTTTAACATAGTAATTGATATTTCAAATAACTAACTCTACTTAATTAAAAAAGTAATTATCTTCTTTTTTTTACTACTTTCACATGTAGGTAGTTCAATTGCCTGTAAAATAAATGTTTTGAAATAATAGTTTGCACATTAACAACGTTCTAAGGTGCAATCAGGAAAAACCGTATGAAAAGATAAAAGTTTATTAACCCTTAATTTGACCTTGTCCAGTAAAATGGACGTTGTAAAAATCAAAATCTACGCGTAAAAATAAAATTATTAGATGAATTTTAGGTAATACAGGGAATCTCATATTAATATTATAATACAAAAACTATACTAAAAAAAAGCCAGTGCGAACGGTAATTTTTCGTCATTGCCGTCAGAATGTAAATGGGGAAAGACGCTTCTTACTTACATAAATGTTTTATTTTTATGATTTTTCTGTAAATATATGATAACATTATGTTTTTTTTTTAAGAATTTTAAAGTTTGTTCGTTTATAGTATGTGATGATGTAAATTCCTTTTTAATAAACCTTTAACATTATGATTTATTTGCATATATTAAATTTAAAAAATTAAAAAAGTCCCATTTATGTCTTAAAAACTTGCAAAGTTAAAGTGTATCCAGTATACTTCCCATTCCATCCTATTTATTGCCAATTAATATGAACTTTTTTTTTATCCTGAAGTCAAAAAAATGTTGAATTGATTCTACAACTTAATGTCCCATCAGAATTCAGACAAAGGAGAAATAGTATAGCGTTCCTCAGGGACTCTGTCCCTCTGATCGCCATTTATTTATTTGTATTTATTAAGCCTGTTCTTCCCCATCATTGGGTAAAGACTTTCTCCTTTTTTTCCCACTCTGCTCCTCACAAAGCGGTGACTGATCAATCTTTTCCAAACGTTTGCTGTTTGTTCATTCCGCGACCTCCGTCGTCGTCGTAAACGTCTGCAACTAAACTTGTGTTTAAGAGCTTGGGAGAAGACTTTCATGCTCTGTTTGATGCAGTTGGAAATTAGGTTGTTCTTTGACATATTTATTAGAAGTCCAAACTCAAGGTTTACTATGCTTAACTGTTCCTTAGTTCACCGCCGCCACCACGCGTCCGCCGCCGCCGCCGTCGTTGCCACCGGGAAAATAACGCTGCCATCAGCAAACCTGTTTGTTTATTGTTTCTTCTTCACGCTCAACCGCCGAATCGAAATGAAGATAGCTTGAGTCCCAGGGATGGACATTTTGATTTTTATCTCGGAAATGTAATAATTACTACAGGAAAATTCGTTAACAGAGTTCCATGCGGAGCCACCAGCAAACACTATATTATAAAATAGTATTATGTTTCAGTTTTTATTCAATAGAGAATGTCAACCAGTTTAGATTTTAGGCTTATCGTATTCTTCATTAAAAACAAAAAAATGCTGTAAAATAATCATTTCGATACGTCTAATAGTTTCCGAGATATTGAATTTTAAACTTCGTATGCGGCGCTCGAAACCCGGCGGCGGATGATGACGTCATCGTTTAGCAGCGGTACGCGCCCTTATATGAATGAGTGAGTTTACAGGGCTTCTATCTTTTTAACCGTAATAAATAGACAGTTGAAATTTTCACAGAATACGTGTTATTATAGATTCTATCGATTAAATTTTTAAAATGAACAATAACTCAAATCCCAAGAGGGGTCCCCGTACAAAAACCATGAAAAAAACCATTTTTTTTTGCTTTTTTATATGAATTGTATTTCAATAATGGCTTCTTATTTTGATGCGATTTTAAGCTTAAGTTCTAGTCTAATTTTCATACTTTACGACTAAATAGAAATCTCAAGTAAAACTGCTACAAATAGGTGACAAAGCTGATTTTATCAACACGATGTTTTAAGCGGTCACCCATCCTGTTTTAGACTACGCTCGTAGTTGCTTAACTTTGGAAGTCGTAATTTTTTACGAATTCGTTTTGATGTGACTATGATAGTTATGGTTATCTATTGTTTTGTTTTACATACAGTTTAACCTGTTTAACTAAACTAACTGTCCGTTGCTGACCGGCTTTTCTGTTTGTAATGTTTGTCGAATAAGTTGGTTAAATAAAAATAGAATAATAATCAAGCACTTTTAATTTAGCGTTCACCGTATTCTACATAAAAATACCAAAACATTAATGCAAAAAACCGGGCAACAGCCTGTCGAACCATGCGCAGTGTAGGGTTCCGAAGCCGTTACTACAAACAAATTAGACCTCGCGACAAACTTAACTTTGCCGTTGGAAAACTGTTATCCCCATACATCGATATAGGTCGCGGTCAGTTTACCAACACCGCAAATAAGTTTTCGGCAGGTATAAACATTTAAACCGTTTAACTCAAGAGCCAATGAAGTCTACTTAGTCGTGATAGTTTTCCTTTGAAGATATTTTTCATATTTTTTATTTGTAGTTTTGGCTGTAGTGGGGAGGGGACGACGACACTTGACTCTAACAAAAAATTGCGCTTTAAAGCTTTTCATAAACGGATACCTTAATTGAAATATTGTTTTCACAAACCCGCAATATTTTGGAAAGACCTATACAACGACACCCCACACTATGGGGTAGACGAGAAAAAAAAACTTCCCCACGTTACGTAAAAAAAAAATTTTTTTTCATGATTTTCATTTTATTTATCTATGTTGGCGTGACTTATATGTATATTCATGCCAAATTACACGTTTCTAGTACTAAGAGTCTCTGAGCTAGGCTGCGGATAGACGGACACACGTCACACACACACACACACACACACACGCACGCACGCACGCACGCACCCACGCACGCACGCACGCATGCACGCACGCACGCACGCACGCACGCACGCACGCACACACACACACACACACACGCACGCTATCTAAGCTATCTTGCATACACGAAATAACAGTAATAAATAATGCTCAAAAACAGTTCAAAAACTACCTACTTGCTACAGCGGCCGCTAATACCAACAACTAGCGAGAGAGAGAGAGAGAGAGGCGGTCTAGGTACCTAACTTATGGCGAGTGAGCCACTTGGCAGCGCCCGCCCGCGAAATTTGAAATCGATGAAATGAATAAGTACACAAAATATCAGAACTACTACCTAGGTCAATCAAAAACTCATGTTTTATAGTTCATTATTTTATACGGTACCTAGCGATATGAATTCTACATTAGACACGACATTTGTAAAGAAAGGGCTAGGCAAAGAAAGAAAAGTTAAGTAAACACCGCTTAAACATCGTGTAAGATTTTGTTGTTTGTTGTTTTACTACAGATTACTGTTTGGTCGTAAGTATGGAGTTTAGATTATTGTGTGACACCGAAATAAAAAGCTAATACAAATACAACCCGTACTTCGGCTTCCAAAGTTAAGCAACTACCTACTTACAAGCGTATTCTAAAACAGGATGAGTGACCGCTTAAAACATCGTGTTGATAAAATCAGTTTGGTCAAATATTTTTAGCAGTTTTACTTGAGATTGTTATTTAGTCGTAAACTATGAAAGTTCGACTGCAATTTAAGCTTAAAATAGCATCAAAATAATAAGCCATTATAAAAAAATAATCCGTATAAAAATGCTAAAAAAACTGGTTATTTGTCATGTTTCTTGTATGGGGACCCCTCTTGGGATTTGATTTATTGTTCATTTTGTAATTTTAAACAATAGCGTTTATAATAACACGTAATCTGTGAAAATTTCAACTGGTTACTATAACGGTTAAAAAAATATAGCCCTGTAAACTTACTCAATCATATAAGGGGCCGTACCGCTGCGAAACCATGACGTCACTCCAGTAAGATGGCGCCCGCACCCTTTAATATTTTTGACCGTAATTTCATACGTTCGTAGAATCAAAACTACTGGGTCTATTTGAATGAAACAAAAAGTAGTATGTTTGTTTATTTATAAGCTTTACTCTTACAAAGTTTTAAGCGATTTGGCGTACCTACTGACATTCTTCATTAAACCTGTAAGCGGATTTTCATTAATGTTTTATTTCTTAAAAATAGAAAACATATTTTGCATATCTTTGGCAATGTCCATCATGCTGGACATTTAAGCCGACTTTGTATTCTTATGATTTTTATGATTTTCCGGTAGATATAAACACCGCAAAAAATAATGACACTAACTTAGTTTTTATGTTTTTTCTTCTTGCCAAATTAAGGGTTAATATACTAATGTCATAATTTAAATTTAAATGCACGCCTAACTACCTCTTTTCAATGTTGTAATTATCGCAAAAATAAAAAAAACCTAAATCAAAATCAGACGCAAATCCCATGAGCATACTTGTGAATTAGCGAAATACACTAATGAAAAGGCGCAAGTGGTCATTTGCGTCTTTTCTACTTATTATTAGGTGTAGATGAGTCTGCGTAAACATAACGTTATCAAGCTCTGGCTAAGTTGAAAAGGCGCAAGTGGTCACTAGCGCCCTTTTCATTTTATTTTTAAGTTAGATGCGTCTAAGTCAAAATAATTCTTTCAAGTCCTGGCTTAGTTGAAAAGGCACAAGTACTTAAGATGCGTCTTTTTATTGAAGTATACGGTGATGGATTATACCTTGCGTCTTTTCTTTTACTAAACAGTTGAAAGTTTGACAAAACAAAAGGGCGCATTAAATAAACTATTTAAACTTATCTTGAGTTTTTACTTGCCACCCGGTAGGACGTGACAACATCTTATAACTAAGAGATAAAAGTCTTGTTGTTTGATCGTATGAAATATATGTATAGGTCAGTCATAGTCTTTGGTACTAGTTAGGGTTATTAGATTGAAACTGGAAAGTATGCTTATGGCATTTTATTTTGCGCCTAAGGTCAGAGCCCATGACTCCCCATGGCTCATGACTGTGGGACTCGTCTACCTGACTGGACATCCCTCCAGCGCCTATCTCTTTTTTTTCTTCTCTTTCCAGGTGGGAATTATTGATTTTACAGTCTTTGTCAGTTGTTAGTAATAAATTGGTCAGAAGTAGTCTGTCATCAGTCAACAAAGGGACAAGAGGGTTTTTAAACGCTCCATACTCAATGCAAGAGTGAAATATAGTCTAATAGACATTCGGTATTGTATGTATATCACATTAGATCTACTAGGAGCTGAATAATTAAGAAGTCAAAGTCGAACTGTCAGGATGTAGATTGTAGTGGTAATTAGTCATATAAGACCGAGTTTGTTAGGTTGTAGATAGTAATAGTAGGTAGTCATAAAAGACCAAATTAATGAAGATTGAGTTTATAACAATACACTGCAATTTATATGAAGAGTTTTGTTTAAATAATATCCATAGTAAATTCTCAAATAATAGTGAATCTTTCTAGTCATGATGAATGCTGGTTCTAAGGATGATTTCAATCATAAATTGTAGATATAAGCTGAGGTACATTCCCGCAGGAATGGAATAGTAGTTCCTACTGTTAACAGACTATAAGGCCGATTTTCCCTTGAGAACAACCAAACAGGGTGCATAACCCATAGCGTAAACAGAGAAATCACTTGATGTAAAATATTCAATATAAATTGAGAGAAATCATTCAATCTCGATGAATATTTCAATGTTGAAGTATATTTGGCTATCTGCCATAGACTAGAAATAATCACGTATCTTTAGCTTACTTTGTTCAAGCTTTACGAATACTGGAACTGTTGAATATAATGTACAATTTGTTACATTGATATTATTTAAAAATTGCGGCTTACTTTGCACAAGCTGTTTTATTGATGTTATAACTTATGAGAATTGGTTTTACAGTAGATAGTTACTTTATTATTCGAAGGAGAATACAGTTTACTAAATCTCAATTAAACATTTGTAAAATAGATTTGAAGATATAGTAAAGCTTTCTAGTCTTGATACTATTTGATGCTTTTAAGTACATTTACTAGAAGGAGTGACCTCGGTCATTGTAGTGCATGTTCTTATGCATAATTCCCGTGGGAATGGCTGATTGAATTAACTATACAGTGACTAACCGGTGCTCGTAAGCAGTGACGGTAGAGACGTATCTCAGTATGTACAACAATCTATCTGCCTCTGAAGATTGAATGAGGGAAGACAATCCAACTAATAAATATGACTTTGATATTTACTAAGAACTTTGTTTGTCAGTTAAAGACTAGAAATATTCTCTTCCTGAAAAACTAGCATGAATATTATTGGATAAGTCTATGTTCAATAAACTGTAATCTCCTTAGGGCAAAACAGTTAACCCTTAGATGCATGATTTAATATTTTTATTCCGAAAAAAAATATTATGATGGGAAAATACAATTAAATAATGGGAAAAATAATGAAAAAAATCGCAATCAGTTTTTTATATAGTTTTTTTACAAAAAATACCTGGTATCATTTTTGATACTCCATGTAGTAAGTACCTACCTATAAAAAAAACTTGTTTCAAAATGTATCAAAAATTACGTACCAAAGGAAAAGACTACAAATGAAAAGTATTACAACAATCCGATTACACTTGGACAAAACGGCAAGGACCGCTTACTCCGGTGAAGGTTTTAGGTAATTTTTGGTACGCACAAACCCTAGAAACTCGTTGGTTTGGTGCCCTTTCCTCGTTTATCAAAGGAGTATCTGGAAAAACGCCATTGAACCCGGGATCTTCTACTAAATTTTCTTTTTCATTCATACTTGAATTTTCTTTTTCATTCATACCTGAACTTTCTTCTTCATTCATATCTGAATTTTCTTCTTCAATCTCGTCTTCCTCATGAGATGTTTGCAGTTCGTGAAGTGACGAATAAACTTCCAGATCATCTCCATCAGACTCGTAATCATCTTCAATGCAAGTCTTCCATGACCCTATCTTTTAATTTTTTATGACTAACCATCCTGTAGGTAAATTACAAAGCTTATTTATACCGCCATTTGCATGCAAAACATTAGTAAACCCCAAGCGAACTCAAAAAACTGTTATAAAACAAAGTAAGAAAACAAAGCTTAGTGCATGGAGTATCATTTTTGATACCATGAAAAACGACGTTATCGCATGGAGTATCGTTTTTGATACCGGCAAAGAAGTTAAAGATTTAGTAAAACAATGCATAAATCACAAAAAAACACATAATATTCGATAAACATAAATACTAACCTTTGCTATGCAGATTTTTTCGGGTGAAAATATCTCAAAAGTCGCTAGATACTTGACAATTCAAACTTGGAAATTCACTGTCGCGAAAAACAACCGCCCGATTCAAAGTTTTGACGTTTCATGAAATGACAGCCGCGCTGAGTGTTGCCTGGTCATATTTTTTTGCATATATTTGAGCGAAGGTAACGTTATTCAACCTTAATAGCGAGATTAAAAGTATATCATGTATTTTTGAACGAAGAATGTATGTAGGAGTGAGCGGGTTAGACGAATGACCGATGATTGAGTGATTGAACGAAAGGATTAGAAAGGTTGAGAACGATGGGTGAGAGAGGGGGATAGATGACGACTACGAGAGTGATAGGACGTGTGCGCTGCAATAGCTTTAATATTTCTTAAAATTAGTTAATTTACTACCTTTTGCTTAAAATAAATTCAGTTAAATATTATTCAGTTTTATTCCTGAAACCCTGAGGCTACAAATTTGGGGGCTCGTCCGGGATCGAGAGGATCCAACCTGATTTAAGTTGACGACGAACGTGGCAAAGACGACGGGTACAGGAATTTTTAAATTCAAGCTTGGCAGCGTTACAAGACTCTCAGACGACGAAGACGACCTTTTAACGACGAAAATGCCGAAAGACACAAGACGGGGCAGCCGGCAAGCAGATTTTGAAGACGCGACGGCGCGGCCGTCAATGGCGCAAGGTAGCGGTGCGATGTTACACCTAACAGAAGGCCTAATCCCGACATTTACCGGACAAGATAAGACGTATCCAGTGAGCCGGTGGATTCAGGATGTTGAAGACAACGCCGAGGTCTTTGGCTGGACGGAGGTGCAGCAGCTGCTCCTGGCGCGACGTGCATTGACAGGCACTGCAGCGCTGTGGTTACGGGCTGAGCGTATTTGCAAGACCTGGGAGGAGCTTAAAACTAACCTAAGTAAGGAGTTCCCCGACACAGTTGACGTAAAAACCATACACGAAATGATGAGCGCTAGAAAGAAGAAACAGGACGAGACATGTCAAGACTACATGCTAATTATGAAGGAGCTAGGCAAGAGAGGAAAGATGCCAGATTATGTCGCGATCAAGTATATCGTAGAAGGGATACGCGATGAAGAAATCAACAAAATTATGCTGTATGGCGTTACGACGTATGCAGACCTAAAAGAAAAGCTGAAAATTTACGAAGCTATTAAGGAGAAGACTAAAGGTACTGTGAAGCATGAAGCAAAGATAAACAGGCCCAGAGAAAATGTAATTACGAAGAGGTGCTTTAATTGCGGAGAAAACAATCATGTGTCAAGCGATTGTCCGAACAAGCTAAGAGGGCAAAAGTGTTTCCGGTGTAATCAGTTTGGTCATATAGCGCCGAATTGTCCATCACCGTCGACATCGGGAACAAGCAAGCCGAATTTTGCACCTAGAAAAAATCAAACTCATGCAAGTAATAAAGATGGCGGATTTTCAAAGCAAATGTACGTTCAACAAAAAGAATGGACGAACGATTCACCGAATGAAGACCGAGAAGAGCGGATCGGGTTCAACTATGCAGCGAACTTAGCAGCGAACGAGTTGAATGAGTTGAACGTGAACGAGATCGAGAGCGGAGCAGGTGACCGATTGAACGACGTTGCGACCGGAATGAACATAAACAACAATGATGGCGGCGGCGGCTATATACCGGCATCTCGTAAGCCGATGAAAGAGGTTATTTTGTGTAACAAAAGTGTTTGTGCGCTAATAGACTCCGGTAGCGATTTAAATTTAGTTACGTGGGACTGCTACGTGTCTTTAAGTGCTCCAGTTTATATAAAGGACGAGATTTCGTTGACTGGACTTGGATCGACGCGAGTGTTTTCGTTAGGTTATTTCACAACAAACATTACGATAGACGGTCAGTGCTACGAAAACATTGTTTTATATATTGTACCTAAAGATGTCATGCCATTTTCTATGATTCTTGGTCAGGAATTCTTAGCGAATGTTACTGTTGTTATGGAAGGCAGTCGGGTACTACTTGTCAAGTCACTTGAGAGTTGGCTACGTAATCTTATGTGTGGTGTGGTTAATTCTGATGTTGTAGGTTACATGGGCGATCAGGCGTTACAAAATGAGGTGAAGCAGCTGGTGGACACCTACAAGCCTGCGAAGGTGCACGAAGCCCCGGTGCAGTTGCGCATCACATTAAAAGACGATGTACCAGTGGCGCAGCGACCGCGGCGGTTGGCTTTTGCAGAACAACAAGAAGTGGATAGACAAGTAAAACAATGGCTCGAAGAAGGCATCATTCGGGTAAGTCATTCCGAGTATGCTAGTCCGTTAGTGTTGGTGAAGAAAAAAGATGGCAGTATAAGGATATGTATCGACTATAGACAGGTCAATAAAAAGATTGTGAAAGATGAGTATCCCTTGCCAATTATTGACGATCACATTGACAAGTTGGCTAAAGCGAAGGTTTTTAGTACGTTGGACCTAAAGAATGGCTACTTTCACTTAGCCGTTCATGAAGACTCGGTGAAATATACCGCATTTGTGACGCATAATGGTCAATACGAGTTTCTGAGGGCTCCATTTGGACTGTCTGTGTGCCCTAAGGTTTTCATGAGATTCATAAAGGCAATTTTCAGGGACCTGATAGAAAAAGGATTTATTTTAATTTTTATTGATGATGTCATAATAATTGCAGAGGATGAGAGACAAGCTGTTGAGCGACTGAAGCTGGTACTGCTGCGTGCATCTCAGTATGGCCTACAGGTGAACTGGAAGAAGTCTCAACTTGTACAACGAAGAGTAGAGTACCTCGGTCATGTGGTGGAAAATGGAACAGTGAGGCCGTCACCTGAAAAGACAGATGCAGTGTTGAGATTTCCTCGACCTACCACTTTGAAGCAACTTCACAGCTTTGTCGGTCTGGCCTCATATTTTAGAAAGTTTATTCCATGTTTTGCACTGATTGCACGACCCTTGACTGATTTGCTGAAGAAAGATATGAATTTTACTTTTGATAGTGAACAGAAAGAAGCATTTGAGGGGCTAAAGCGTAGACTAGCTAATCATCCAGTGTTGAGAATTTACGACCCATGCTTGAAGACTGAATTGCACACGGATGCGTCAATTGTGGCATATGCTGCGGTCTTGATGCAGCATTGCTCCGAAGATGGTGAATTGCATCCTGTACATTACATGAGTCGCAAAACAAGTGATGCAGAAAAGAAGTATACAAGCTATGAGCTAGAAGCGCTGGCTATTATTGAAGCAGTGAAAAAGTTCAGGCCTTATTTGTTTGGCATTAAATTTAAAATTGTCACGGACTGTCAAGCGTTCGAGTTGACATTAAGAAAAAAGGATTTGAGTACACGAGTGGCCAGATGGGTGTTACTCCTACAGGAATATGATTATGAGGTTGAGCACCGAAAAGGATCACATATGAAGCATGTTGATGCACTAAGTCGATCACCATTCATTGGCACTATCACAAGGGCCTTATGGAATCAAATCAAGAGGGCTCAGGAGTTGGACGATGGTTTAAAGGCGATCCTAGAGGTTGTCAAAGAGAAAACCTACCTAGACTACAGCATCCAAGATGGAATTTTATATAAAGGTTTGCAACTAGTTGTGCCAAGAGGTATGGAGGATTATGTGATAAAGAAAGTACATGAAAATGGTCATTTTGGGAAAAAGAAAATGATTGAAACAATAATCAAGGATTATTTCATAAAAGATTTATCTCAGAAAATAGATGAATTTTTGGTAACTTGTGTTCCATGTTTGCTAGCAACCAAGAAGACTGGAAAGCAAGAAGGTTTCCTAAACACAATTGAAAAAGGGAGTGTTCCTTTGCACACATTACATTGTGACCATATAGGACCGCTGTCAGAGACAAAGAAAATGTATAATCACATATTAACAGTAGTAGACGGGTTTACAAAGTTTGTTTGGTTGTTTCCAGTGAAGACAACGACCGCCAAAGAAACTATCGAAAAGTTAAGAATACAGCAACAAACTTTTGGAAATCCCACAAGATTGATTACTGATAGAGGTGCCGCTTACACCAGTAATGACTTCAAAGAATACTGTGCTGCAGAGAACATTCAGCATTCAGTCATTACGACGGGTGTGCCGCGCGGAAACGGGCAAGTCGAGCGTATACACCGCACCATGATATCTGTGCTAACTAAACTTTGTATTGCAGAACCAGCAGCGTGGTACAAACAGGTCGCCAGGGTGCAGACGGCCCTGAATAGCACGTATCAACGTAGTATCGATATGACGCCGTTCGAGCTAATGCTAGGAACCAAAATGCGATGCAAAGAAGATATAGAAGTTTATGACTTGTTGCTACAAGAAGAGCGCGAGGCTCACATCGCACACAGAGAAGAGCTGCGGCGAACAGCAAAGACACAGATACTAAAGGTACAAGAGGAGAACAAGCAGACTTACAACAAAAGGCGTAAGAAAAGCACGCTGTACCAGATCGGAGATCGTGTTGCTATTGCGAGGACGCAGTTTGGTACTTGTTTAAAGTTGAAACCAAAATATTTGGGACCATATGAAGTAGTAGCGGTTCGAGGCAAGGACAGGTACGACGTCGAGAAGTTGGATGGTTCGACAGAGGGGCCCCTGCGCACTTCCACATCAGCTGATCTCATGAAGCCGTGGCCCTGGGGTCAGTGACCTCTGCACCATGCATAAGGTAACTTTTATAGTCACTTTCATCCCGACTGCCTCTATAACCATTAATTACTGCTACAGTATAAGTACTGTGTTATTTTATAAAAGTTTGTTATTATTTTTTATAGTGTTGTGTTAAGTAAGTAGATATAGTTATGTTGAAAGGCTGTTACATAATGTTACTGATGTTATACCTAAGTCTCTCCTGTTCTAGTTGTAAGTTGAATGAGCAAGACTGTGTGAAAGTGTTATTGTAGTATGGTTGAGTATGAGTATGAGTGTGTGATAAGGATGTTAGTCACTAGATTAAGATGTAAAGATGTACTTTAGACAAGGAATGCCTGGGGACAGTCAAGGATGTAGGAAGGCCGAGTGTAGGAGTGAGCGGGTTAGACGAATGACCGATGATTGAGTGATTGAACGAAAGGATTAGAAAGGTTGAGAACGATGGGTGAGAGAGGGGGATAGATGACGACTACGAGAGTGATAGGACGTGTGCGCTGCAATAGCTTTAATATTTCTTAAAATTAGTTAATTTACTACCTTTTGCTTAAAATAAATTCAGTTAAATATTATTCAGTTTTATTCCTGAAACCCTGAGGCTACATGTATATCGTATCATTTTTGATACTGTATGCATCTAAGGGTTAAGTATAGGAATAAATAGTATATCCCACAGATTCTTTAGTTATGGTGGATAACATATTTAATTTAAACTTTCTACAACTTTCCCTATATAGTAACGGTTTCAGACCAAACACGGATGAGTTTAAAAGATTATTTTTAATTCTCAAGATTTAGTCCTACATGCCTAGTTGAGTTCCTATTGGTTTATATCCTAGTTCCCTACATTCCCTACATTGAAGCTACCCTAGTCCTACTGTAAAGGCCTATTCTACATGCTATACCTATGGGCTTACCTCACCCGGTAATTAGCTAGGGAATCTAGACAGTTCAGCTGAGTCGACTGAGAAGGCAACCTAACCACCCGTGTTGTGCGTACCTGCCCCCTCACTTTTGGTGAACCGTAGTTCTAAGGGACAGTTAGAGTAAGGCGCCCTATTGTGTGGTTTAGTATATATATGAGAAATAGTAGACCAAGGGTGTTAGGTATTTAATAAGGGATGCCAAAATCACACACAACTGTTGCTTCCACGTTTAATTCAAGACAAAGGGATCTACGGCGTACCTACCCTCAATATGCTTACTTAGAAACTACCCACATATATCACACCTCCCCACTTAAATCTAATGCTTATACTATATACTTAACATAACGATACAAACAAAATATACTAATCTATATCTAATTGATGTTTACGGAATCGGTTCGGTAGGGGTCTAAGCATCACCGGCGATCGCGCCCGCTGCCGCGGGGAAGGTGCACACTCCTCTACAGGGCAGCGCGGCGGCTCCACTTCCTCCTGTTCCAATCTACTCGTGCTCTCCCTTCCCGCGACTACGGGGCTACTAGCCGGCACCACCGGCCTTGCCTGCTCAACACCGTCGCCCTCCACAATCGGACATGGGACATTTGATAACTTCGATCTGCGCCTAATTTGATCAACATGCCTAGTAAAAGGTTTACCGTCTCCATTATCTAGTCTCTAGTCTCGTCTCAACTAACTTTGCAACCCCCTTTTATCCCTCTAAGGGTTGAATTTTAGTAATCGCTGAAATATATGTCTCATTATTTGCATTGAAGAGCATTTCTACCAAGTTTCAAGTAAATTTGACCATAAAAGTATTTTTTCCCCATACAAACTTTGCAACCCCCTTTCATCCCTCTAGGGGTTGAATTTTAGCAATCTCTGCAATACGTGTCTCATTATTTGCATTGAAGAGTATTCCTACCAAGTTTCAAGTAAATTTGATCATAAAAATATTTGATCTATGCAAACTTTGCTACCCCGTTTCATCAGCCAAGGGGATGAATTTTAGTAATCGCTGAAATACGTGTCTCATTTTTTGCATTGAAGAGCTTTTCTACCAAGTTTCAAGTAAATTTGACCATAAAAGTATGATTTCCCATACAAACTTTGCAACTCCTTTTCATCCCTCTAGGGGTTGAATTTTAGTAAACGCTGAAATACGTCTCATTATTTGCATTGAAGAGCATTTCTAGCAAGTTTCAAGTAAATTGGACCATAAAAATGTTTTTTCCCATACAAACTTTGCAACCCCCTTTCATACCTTTAGGGGTTGAATTTTGAAAAATCCCTTCTTAAACGACGCCTCCATTACAAAACCACCTACCCCTCAAAATTTCAACTTTTGATCTTTATCGGTTTGGGCTGGACGTTGATATGTCACCCGGGACATTGCCTTTTATATACAGGGTGGGGCCTGTAACTAAAGCAAAAAATTAAAACGTAGATTGTACTCCTCAAACTAGACAACTTTTGTTTAGCAACTTTTTAAAATCATAAAGTTTTTAGATTGTTCATTTTTCAAACAAAGTAAATAGTATTTTCAATGTACTTAAAACTCCGTCTAATTGACATCGCCTGTCAGTCTAGCCACTCTACAGACATAACCAATTTCATAGTACACTGCGTGTTCGAATTAACTTTATAATGTAATAAAATTCAAACCGCAAGTTTTTTTTCAAAGTCGTCAAACAAACGTTGTGTAGTTTGACGAGTACAATCTACGTTTTAATTTTTTGCTTTAGTTACAGGCCCCACCGTGTATATAGATTAGCATTAGTGCGTAGCATTTCAAACACTTCGAGCCACTTAGAACTTGAATCTATTATTATTAAGAATTGAAAGAGTACGCATCCTGCCGTTCCTGCGCAACGGCGAGGGGAGCGGGGGTCGGGGAACGCCGCGCTCGCGCCGGGCGGGGGCCGGACCCTTAGGCAGTCTTCCGCGGCCCTTGAGAGATGAACACGTGCCTACTCGCGAGTTATACCGTGTAGATTAACTTACCTATTGAATAAACATTTTATTATATACACTCGAGTAATCTTTTAGCTCAGAAGTGCGATAGTAACTTGCGCCTACTGTTTACATTACGCGATAAGTAAATACCTATAACGCGATACCTATAGACGCATTAGCTAGTGTGATTTGATTGTTTTCGTTTAGTTTAGTACCTAATAATATTAATTACGTGTCGTGGTGTTCTTACGCGAGTGTTTTCTTTATATTATGTGATTCGCGTCAACATTAGGTATACGAAAATGAGTGGTAATGTGGCGTTTGAAGACGGAATTAAACGCATACGCAGCGAACTCCTAGACAATCTAGAAAAGAAATTAAAGAAACGCGTGCGTAAACTTGAGATGGAGGTTTACGGCGCGCCGGGTGCGCGCGACACCAACGAAGAAGGCTCGTTGACGCCGCCATTGCCGAGGCCCACTACGACTGCGCATTCGACTCAATGGAGTGTCGGTATCGGCGCCGATGTTGTTCCGGCGTCACAGCAGCGGGGTTGCTGTCACCAGGCGGTGCATGAGGGCGTGCCCTACGCTGCTGAGGCTACCGCGACGCGTCACCACGGCTACTTCACGAGCGCGTGGACCGGTCACGGTAATCAGGCGGCCTCACAAGCCACAGGGTCGGTCGCGCCATCGTCGGTGGGGCCGGTGCTGGATGCGCCAGCTCATCAGCGGGTTGCAGGTATTCCTGTGTCGCAGTCAGCGGCGCCGGGCGCCCCGCTTGTCGGCGTCGTCACCGCCGCGGAGTGCGGCTTGGCGGCCACGTACGCGAGCGCGGGCGCGGGCCTCCACACGCTACCACCGCCGCCTAGCGTCACGACTGTACCTACCGACGTCGGGTATGTCGCACCACAATCATCACTACGGTATGTAGGGCGAAGCGATCCCATACCAGAATATGACCCACAAAAATCATTAATTACGATGGAACTTTGGATTAGAAAAATAGAAGGCATTTCCAACATGTATGGCTGGGACGAAAAAACCACCATTTTTAATACTTCGTCCAAATTGAAGGGTTACGCGCGTCAGTGGTTCGACAATTTAATAGACGTAAATATGACCTGGTCTGAGTTTAAAACAAAATTAATGGTGGCTTTTCCGTCTCAAAAGAGCAAATTGAATATGTTGCGTGACCTAGTAAATGTAACAAGGAAGCCTGAAGATGACTATATGCAGTTCTTTTACGATAAATTAGCTTTGGGCAATGCTTGCGGGCTGCCGCCGCCCTTAATAACGGAAATTATAATAGGTACAATCGGGAGCGAGATCGTAGAAGTCGGGGCGGTGTCAGCGGCTTGCAATGATCCCAATAAATTGCTTAAATACCTATCCTCACTACGCACTACTGAAA
The DNA here is from genome assembly GCA_948252455.1 of Acleris cristana. Classification (NCBI taxonomy): domain Eukaryota; kingdom Metazoa; phylum Arthropoda; class Insecta; order Lepidoptera; family Tortricidae; genus Acleris; species Acleris cristana. The sequence continues at coordinate 13,914,251 of OX411771.1, read as the reverse complement.
TGATTAGCCCGATTGTGCAACGCTCAAATGCATCCTTTAAAAAAATGAGATGCAACCTTTGTAAAAAGCGCGGTCATATTTCATCTAATTGCAATTACAAAGTGCGTGATAAGGCAACCTTTTGCACTTTTTGCCGTAAATCGGGCCACACGGAAGAAAAATGCTTCCGAAAGGCTAAGAAGTGTACGTATTGTAGTAGATCGGGTCATATTAAAGAAGAGTGTCTAAAACTTAAAGCTCGAAGGTCTCACAACAACAATAATAATAATTCGAACGCGAGCGCGTCACAATCACAGTCGGTGCATGCTATAAATGATCAATGTTCTAACCTGTTAACCTATGAATTCGGTCACCGTATCTTAACACTCTGTTTTTAGGGTTCCGTACCTCAAAAGGGAAAAACGGAACCCTTATAAGATCACTTTGTTGTCCGTCTGTCCGTCTGTCCGTTTGTCCGTCTGTCAAGACCCTTTATCTCGGGAACGCGAGGAGGTATTGAGTTGAAATTTAAACCATATACTCAAATCTACAGTCCCTTGAAGCTGGGAAAAAATCAAACTTCTAAATTTACGTAAAAAAAAGATACGGCCGTTTATGTCGCAAAAAACGAGTATTTCGACACTCTCGAGAGAATCAAAATGTATAGAGTATATCCCGTTGACCTAGAACTATGAAATTTGGCAAGTAACACCGTCTTTTACTGCAAGTATAGGAAAAAATCTGAAATCTGTACATTTTTAATCAAATCCGAAAAAAACGGTCTTTATGCAAGGAACGGCGTACAGTCCGACAAGAGCCCGATCTAGGTGGACAATATTATTTGACGCTAAATATAAGATCAAAACTCAACACATTGAAGCTAGAAATATCAATATTTATAAAAAGTTGAAAAACAAGCTATTTTTAACGAAAAAACTTAATATCCAGTATAATTTGATCTCCCTGTACGCTGATTTCCCCTAAAATGTGAGGTCAGCTTAAACTGGTTTTTGTATGACGTTGTAAAAAGGGCGTTATTTGCTCTAATTTTCGAATTTATATTATTTTAAGTTGTATAGTAAATTGAAAGGTCTTCACCATTCAGCCAATAATTACCTTTTGCGATAATGTCCCGAAATGGTTCTGTATTTTTCCACATTCAGCCCATTTTTCATAAAATTTTTTGGAAGTCCGAGCGATAATCATGAAAAGTAGTCAAATAAAGCCCTTAATTTATCTTTTTTGCTGTACTTTAACCATACTTCATAAAACTCCCTCCTCGGTATCGACGCTTCGTTTTCTTCAAAAAAGTCAAAAAACACGAATCAACACGGGGTTTCTAATATGCATTAATATAAAGCGTATTAATGAAGCTTAATATAAAGCGTATTAATGAAGCTATCATTGAAAAAAAATACAGCCTGGGTACATGCGCGCCGAGCAACAATGACAATGACAATGTTTTTTTCTAATTTTGATGTACAGTGCGATACTATTCATTCTTTTTTCAGTCACCAATTACAAATATGGATAAAATTTGATGTTTAAATAAATACCTAACTAATTTTTTACCGTAGGTATAGCAGTATAGTATGTAGGTATATGATTACTTCAATTTTAATCTAAAAATTATAATTAACATTTAAATGGGCTTTCAAATAAAAATATGTAACTAACTTGAATAAGGTAAAAAAAAACAGGATTTTTTTAAATTAGGTTAACTTACGAGTATAATTCCGCTTGTCGTTAGAAGAAGGTACTGAGCGATACAGAGCTATAACACGCTAAACGGAGATTTTTTTTGGCGGTGTCTGATAGATGTTTCGTCAGTCGCAGAGGGTTAAAAAATTGTGTTGAAATTTAGGCTGGTCAAAATGGACCTTATTGCATAGATAATAAAGTACATAACAAAATGAAGAAAATACTATTGCGTTTTCCAACCATATTATCTTACATACGGAACCCTCGGTGCGCGAGTCCGACTCGCACTTGACTGGTTTTTGTTTCAACAATGCTTCCCTCTTCTCTTGTTTTTCTTTATATTTGTTTATAATGGTAAAAAGGATCTGTCGCACACCACTGTTGATAGTTTTACGCATGTTTAGTCCGTAAATTTCCAAAAGAAATCTTTAATTTGACAGACACACCAATAACAACTTGTTTGTCAATGTCAAAACGTCATTTTAACAGTGTTGCCAGACTTGCCAGTCAAATAAAAGCTCGGTTCATCATTCATTAGACAGACTCTAGTATCTGTACTCGTATTGACGTTTAGTTTTTACCCCGATATGTGGAGATTTACAACATTAGAAAGTGGTATTGATCTAGATATCGATTTTGGCAGGTCATCACCAGGGTCGTTCTTTTTCTTATAAGCCAGCGAGCTAGCTACATGTAATTTTATTACATATTGGAGAATTACATACCTCCATCCCTTGTAAGTGTTTTGACGTTTGGCGATACACAATAATAATTCACTAGACACCTCAATGTCTAGTGAATTATTATTGTGTATCGTATTGGTTTTGACCACGCATTCTTATATTCCAGTTACTGACAGTCCACGTAGTATTCCTACATATTATAACCTGAATAATAACCTACGTGGCAATAATCACAGCAACGGTAAGTGTTAATAACCGTTTTGCTCGTCAAAGCCGTGTTGTGTGTGTTTAGATAAAAATAATGTTCATATTTCAGCTTTTGTTGAATACCAGCGGAGTGCGCTATAGAACACTTGTGCCACGTTCCCCACGGACCTTTCGGCGTTCCGGAGTCGAAATTGGTTGGCGGAGACCGTAAGCAAGGCCATAATCCTCCAAAAGTTCAGTTGCTCTACTTATTTTACAAGGTTTTGAGGTTATAACTTATGGTCACGTCATGTCTGTCTCATACCTCTCTTCTCTTGCTAAACATATTCAGCAAAACCTCCTTGGAACGGGCACTGTTAACTATTTAAATTATTCTGCAAGGATTTATGGTGTTTTCTTAAATTTTATCTGCGTTTGGACACATAATGCCTTCGTGCATCGGTTATGAACCATGAGGCTGTCTCTTTATGCCTAGCAAACTGCTGAGTCATCTTCTAAATCTTCATGCCACCTTTTCTTTACCGTGTTCTTAAATTAACCCTCTCAACCTATCAATTAACTTCCGCATTGCCTGCGTATGGGTCGCTTACACCTACTCCCGGACCATTCCAGGAGGTGCTTTGTATGGGCCTAGTCGTAGGCCATGCCAGTTCATCCGGCGAAGTGTCAACATGCGAGCGTAGCCGCTCGAACAGAGACGACTCTGCTCGACCACACCCGGAGCTAAGCGATAATCCAAATTTAACGTCTTACCGAAACCTATTAATTACAAGCGTCATCGACCAAACGACAACAATACCCTAAATTATTTAAACTGTTTTATGCAATTACCTACATAAACTATATTTACTAAAATAAAGTTGTATTTTTAAATTCTTTATTTACTTTCTTCATACCCAGTTAGGGGGAAAAAAATTATAGTATTTCAGTGGCGCCCGAACAGTTGTTGTGGTTTAACTTATTCCCTCTTTTAGAAGGAAATAGTGGTCGATGGAGCTAGGTAGTATTTAAGTGGTTAGAGATATTGTGTATATTTTACCCCGTTTACATCATATCCTGATAATTGTGATAAACTGCCGGCAATAGTGGAACTATTATTAATAATTACCTAATATCTGAGTATAACTGTGTGGACCATAATTTATATAACTTTAGTTGTAATATTTAAATCTAGGAAGATAAATATTATTTGTGATTGGTCGATCACGCTCGTTTTACACTACTTTTCTCTAACATTAAGACGCGCGTGGTTCAACGATATCGCTACACTACTATTATTCCAGGTGGTAGGACTTTTATGCACGGTCCGCCCGGGTCATTACCACAGTCTCACCAAATAATCCCACTAGTAAGCAGCAGTGCTCGCACTGTTTTGTTTCAGTGTATGTTCAATTATTCTTCAAATTCAAATTCAAATTCAAATTGTTTATTGCGTATCACATTACAAAAACACAGGTGGAAATACAGGTACCCACTTGCATAAGAGGCATTCCACCTAAAGCCTCAAGGTTTTTTTCCAGGTTTTTTTTAACCTGTACCATATAACCTTAACTTCAACAACTTTAACTTCTATTAACTTTAACTACAACTGGCTTTAACTTCAACAACCCTTTACTTCGGAAAGCCTTAACTTCAACATTCCTAAATGTTTTATAACAAATTAAATTAACCAACAAATTCAAGTACTCAGTGGTTAGCTACCATAAATAATTATAACCATAGTATATTCTTAATTAATTTGAAAACATTGCTGTTCGCTGTCACCGACTCTAATAATTAAATTTATTTCTCACACATTACTTAAATAATATTTTTAAAATGTCGAATTCTGCATTGGAGGAACGTCCAATTGCATTTAACTTATTGAAAAAAGATAAACTTGAGTATGAGGTAAAAGTACGACGCGGCGTCCCGCTTGCTACTGTCATGGACCTGCGGTGTTAGGTTAGAAAATTAAATACCGAGATACCAACTGATGAGGTCGTGGATTACGAGGGCGACGTCACTGAGGAGATTCAACTTATCGCATCTAAAATGGAGGAGCTAAATGTTTTATTGCAAACTTCGGTACAACGCCACACTTCTTTAAAGGTGCTTAACCGTGTGCAAGCAACTGCCCATCACCTATATAACCGTCTGACATGCCTATCGCCTTCCGAATCAGAATCCACGAGGCACCTTGAACTAACCGAGCAGTTGGATAAGTTACTTTTGCGTTTGGATAATATTTTAGATAATTTCAAAAGTGCATTGACCCCGGACATTAACCCCGAGGCCACTGCACCTACTTCACCTTCACCTACTGCAACACCAGCCTGCGCAGCCACGCGCTATAATGCGGTACACAAATTAGACCTAAAATATGATGGTAGGTCCTGCATTAAAGCGTTCCTGCGAAAGTTGGAGCAGGTACGTGCCTCTCGAGAGATTTCAGACGCAGCATTGTTCCGCTCAGCATGTGAAATGTTCGCAGACGAAACGACCTCATGGTTTCTGTGATCAGGTCCATTGCTGGACGGACCTTAAAAAACTCTTGCTCCGCGACTATTTACCAGTTGATTACAATGAACGCCTTTTAGTTGAAATTAGGTCAAGGAGCAAGGGCTTGATGAATCTATAGTTAATTACGTCAGTGTCACGATCAATTATTACTCACGCTTGGAAACTCCACTGTCTGAGCATGAGAAACTTAGTATATTGCTACAAAATATAAGGCCTTTTTATTCAAAACAACTAGCTTTATTTCCAATAAAATCTATTAACGAACTTAAAGACTATTGTCGACAACTCGAGGCGGCGGCTCAACGCGCCGAACGCTTCGCAGAACCCAACAGGGATGTAAGTAAGTCACTGGCTCATGACTTAGTTTATAAACCAGCCACTTCAAAAAATGTTTCCTCGGTAGGCGCCCCTGTTGACTTCTGCGTGCGTTGCCACGTAGATGGTCATACCCTTGGGTATTGCAGGGCAGCCCCCAGGCTGGTCTGCTACCGCTGTGGTAAGAATAACATAACAGCTAAATACTTGTAATAAATGTGCCTCCGGGCAAAATAAAGCAAAAAAACTAATGATTCCGAGTCAGAATATGGTAGACCCAGATCTAACTAAACCTAAAATAAAATACAAAACTAGATTTTTTTCCAAAAACTACAAATAAAAATAACACGTAGACTACCTTAAATAAAAGCCATACCACATCAGAGAAGACTAACAATGGTAACCATTTAAAATACCCAGTAATAACTTCTACCATTGACACTAATAGGCATACTTACCCAGCTACGACTAGTTCGATTTACACCCAAACCCCAATCCCCTCCCCTCCCGCTTTTGTAAATAACAATCCCATTCCGGCCGCTTCCTTTCCATCCTTTCCATTCCTTCACCAATATCACATTCCAACTAATACCACTAATTACCCCGTGTCCCCGCTTACTAACACTTACCCACCCACTAACTCCTCATCCCACCTCAATCCCGCTGCTACTTCCCTAGAACAATGTACCCCTATTTACCCAAATAATAAAACTTACCTAAATAATAAAATTTACCCAACAAACAATTTACACCCAAATACGTTTGCTTACCCAACCCGTATACATTACAACCATAATAATAACGCTATTTACCCAAATGATCAAATTTACCCAACGGAAAAATCAACCCAAATTGCATCTGTATACCCAAAGTCAACTGTTGATAACTATAAATCATCAGTAAGCTCACATAATGAAACTTACCCAACCAATAAAATTTACCCAACGGCAAATTCCAACTTAAATACGTTCCCTAATTTAAACCCAAAGAAACGAAATTTACCCAAATAATTAAAGTTACCCAATGGAAAAACCAGTCCGGAACCTAATTTCGCAACCTTCTTACACTACAGGTTCTTAAGCCCGATATCACCGCCCGTTACCTACCAGTTAAAATAAAATAAAATTGTGCTATAAATAAAAAACAATCACCATCCAGGTCTGCCTTGCAATACCGCCCATCGAATAAGGCAGTTCAGGACGAGTAGCGGTCCTGGTTGTTGACGATAAGGTCATTCTTTGAAAGCAACCATGCTATTTTCAAATTCAATAGTTTAGTCAATGGTCATGACTTGCGTCCTTACCTTAAGTTAACATTTACGATGTAACCTATTCTGGCCTCCTGGATTCTGGTTCGGAACTGTCGAATATTGGTGGAGATACACAAAAGTACTTTTCACAACACTGCTCGGAAATATGGCCATAGATGGTCTTGTTTGGGGCCACAAAACGTCACTTATAAGGACACACCAAGAATGTTTTTGTCGGCATGTTTGCTGATTGGTCGAGAACATTGTTGTCCAACTTTAAGAACCAATGAAAATCAATCAATCAATTTTTGTGTCATGATCCTTAAAATGAAAAATTGAAATCGACCAATCAGAACACACCCTTTTGTGTCGTAAAATATTAGGTGTAGGTATTTTTGCTAAAAGATACACAGACTAAAAACTGACACTGCTTTTTTTTTAAATGTAATTGAAACTTGGTCCCTAATCTCGAACCACTAGAGATGAAATTACATGGGAGATATGGCGAAACAAATACAATTTTATATGGAGTTGACATCTTCATCTCGAATGTTAGTTTATTAATCTCGAGTGCCACAAGAATAGTGGTCCAGATTAAAAATAAAGTTATCTATGGTAAAATTGGCGGTGATACAGGTTCTATATTACATGAATTAAAATTTGAGTTTTGAATATGAATTTTTATTTTATTTCCTCTCAGTTGTTGTGAAAAGCACTATTTCTGCCTCGGTAGAAAGTGCAATTTATGGACTCGTACACTAGAGGGCCTCAACTACGTTTCGGCCCTCTATATGACTCGTCCAAAAATTGCGTATTTTCTATCCTCTGCAACAATGTACTATTGAGAACTTAGTTACTATTCATAAATCAAACGATGTGAGTCGCATAGTGGCAGCAAACGGTTCCTCTTCACCTATATCGGGCTATCGTCGCTTAGCTAACAATACCGCACAAGTCAGATTTGCTTACTTTTCAGTAGAGACAAAAAACTGTAGTACATTTTCATTTTTTATAATACATGTATAATAAAAATACCATCATGTAAATATTAAGTTAACTTATGATAACTACTACACTAAAATAAGAAATATTGTCTTAGCGGTTTTATACTAACAAAATAAAGATTTACGCGGTGTTTATAATTGTTTATTTTTATTAATTTTAAGCTCTTAACGAAACATTTTCATACAAATATTGCAACAAAAACATTTTTCAAATGCAATGTTATCACACTATTTAATGACATCAAAAAAAAAACAGGTTATCTATAAATCTTGCCATAATTCAATTTTATCCAAACAAAGTTCTAGAAAAACTGAAAAATCAAATAGCAACAAATCAATACAATAATTATTTTGTAATAGGAACTAACAATTGAGGTCACAAGTGAGGTATTTGGTGAGATTAACTATGTATACTGAGATCAATTACGTATCTAATTCCCTTGTAAAGTTTTAAACAAAGTTACAATCTAAACCACCTCTTTTTTAATTACTTACATCTAATAATTCTTAGCTCTCAAAAAGTGTCATAAAAATTTCACTGAGCACAACCTTTGGCAGTAAATTAACTCAGAAAATAAAAGAATAGCTTCTCATCTATCATAAACGTGCTTATACAACTTTATAAACTTATAAAAAATTATTTACATCAATAAAAATAAAACAAAAACAAAAAATAAAATTTATCAAAATGAAGTTCGAGAAAAACTGAAAAAATCAAATAGCAACAAATCAAAACAATAATTATTATGTAATAGGAACTAACAATTGAGATCAACTATGTATACTGAGATCAATTACGTATCTAATTCCCTTGTAAGTTTAAACTATGTATACTGAGATCAATTACGTATCTAATTCCCTTGTAAGTTTAAACATAGTAACAATATAAAACACCTCTTTTTTAATTACTTACATCTAATAATTCTTAGCTCTCAAAAAGTATCATAAAAACTCAGAAATCAAAATAAAATAAAAGAATAGCTTTCCATCTCAAACGAGCTTCTAAAACTTTATAAACTTATGAAAATGCTAAAAACTCTCCACTCAGTCTTAATTCTCAAAGGAAAACGAGTAGATTTTAATCACAATAAAACTAATTACTTTAATTTTTGTAGGGTAACTCATCGTAAAATGAGTGACACTGCTCAGGTATTACAGCCTTTAAATCTTGAAGGTCCTTGTACTTTCTTTGGGAAATCGGTAGCCTGTCAGAAAATAATTTGGGAAGATTTTCAAACGGTCTGATATTGGAGATTTTCATTGAACGTTGAGGCAGCGGATGCAAAGGTTCATCAAAGTTTAAGCTATACCAAATCGTTCCATCTGGTCTATAACTCAAGACCCTTAAATCTGTAACAGTGGGATCTCCGGCTTTTCTACCCGGGCGTATGGTTTTGTAAATTAAATCTTTACTGAAATCGGTAAAAAAAGAGAATTCTAAGGATCGAGACTCATATGGCATTGGATTACCTCTAGCTATTTTTGTTATGTCTACATACTGAGAAGGAAGGTAAATTTCTTTGCTTTTTAATCTACATTCGATGGCGCTGTGCACAGAGTCGCATTCCATCTGTGTGTGACCCTTTTTCAAGTATTTTTGTGTTATTATAACATTTTTATCGATGGATAAACGCAAAAGAGCATTGCTTAAAATGGAATTCCGATTTTGTGCACAGCAGCCATCAGAAAACAGTATTACCGGTAGCATTTTTTTATTTAAAATACTTTGCAGTTGATCCACAATGCACGATGCGAACACGGAAGCTTCAAGGGAATCATTTGTTTCATCGAACCAGTAGCAGCAAGCTTCATGCGTTGACAAATTATACATTGTGAAGTTGTGAATACATAATTTTGTCTTGTAGTATATAGCACTAGCCTGAAGGTAGGGAGCTAATTTAACAGATTGGACGTCTTGCGTAAATACATGACATTTTCCTTCTATTGCCAAATTTTTGTCTGTATCTTTTTCTTTTCTAGCCGTGTCTTTTCTATTGCGGTGTCTCGTCATTTCAGCATCAGTAATATTCCCAATTGTGTAACCAACGCAAACATCACACTGATCTTTTTTGGGGTGAAACAGGCTGATATTTAGTTTAAGGAATACATTATCAAAAACTCTCCGACTAAGACATTTTTACGAATCTAATTCGCATTTACTGACGTACTCCTTATATAATTGTGCCATGGTTTGGAATACTGGTTCTAAATATTGCCTTGATGTGTTAGCACGACAGTAGTGCGATGGCATCTTCGGCAGGCTATTTAAAAATTGATTTAGTTGTTCGTGTTCATCAGCCCTCTTTTTGGAGCGATCCATATTTCGAGATACCGAACAAGGCGGTGGCATGGCACAATCTGTCTTTTTTAACCAGTATCTGATAAACCATTATTTATTACCCAACGTATTTAATAACATTTTTTTACACACCTGGTGACGTTCGTTGTCAATTGTAAGAAAATACGCAAGACTTCTGGATCTGTTCAAATCAGGATTTTTTACTTGTTTTTTATCATAAGCTGTTACATGAGAACATATAAAAAGCCTTCGCTGTTCCCAAGACATCGTTTTCCAAAACTTTTGAAATAAGCTATTCCTCTTGTCTTCATCTAAGTTATTACAGTTCCTGAGTTTCGATTTCCTGCAAAATGTTGAATCACACGCCGGTTTCATGGATCTAGCTGGTTTAAAGATATCATGATGTATTTTACTTTTTTTATTGTTTTCTTTTTTATCTCGTCTATATCCTAGGTATTCCTCCCCTTTCATTCTCAAATCTCGATTAGAGATTATTTTCCAAGTACTTGTGTCTTTATTAACTTTGCTCTTCCTTTTTCTATTTGTTGTTAGATCTCCATGATATGTAGATTCATTGTCACACTCCTTATTCCCTGTGTTGTTTTCTAAAATGATTACGGTTGAAGTTGAAGGCTCGTTTGCAGGTATTATACTACTGTTCTGATTTTCTAAAATTAAATTCTCGTTACTGTTTACATTGAATGTTGGAGAGTTGATTTGTTCAGATTGAGAATCGGGCTTTTCTAGTAAATTGAAAACATGTGTGGGATCAGCGTCTGATGATGGGGTCAAAGTAATTTGAGTGTTTAATTCGTTACTTATTTCGGTAAGTGCGTTGTCCAAACGAGTTTCACACTGGACTGATAAAATTAATGGAGAAGCTCTTGAATTTTCTGGCAATATGAGATCAGTTGAGGAAGTGTTTATTAGCTCAGTAGTGGAAATATCCATCAAATCACAATCGTCATTATCCAAAATTGATGGGTTATCAATCATATCCATGTACGGTAAATTGTTAATGTCTTGGTTTGTAATGTTTTCAATGCTTTCAACCACTTTCAAATTTGTCAAGTCTAAGTCTAATATTCTTGTCTGGAAATTACTGATAGCGAAAGTATCACACTGAGCCATTTCCTCATCAGAACTAGTAGGTTCGAGAGCTGTACAAGCAAGAGGCAAACTTTGGGGTATTAGTTCAGAAGTTGGATTAGTACCGGCAGCTGTAGTTTTAGGTTTTTCAACTTCCACCTCTTGCAAATTTAGGTTATTTTTATTTAAGATGAGCATTTTCCGTGCAAGCAATGCATTACGTCTTGTTTGCAAATCACGTAAAGTTGTAACTTTGCATCTAGATTCAACTGCTGAAACATTTTCATTGCCGCTACAAGCTCCATTGTCGACAACCTCGGCCATTTTCGTGTCCTGAAGTAAATTAAATAAAAATAAATGTATAATTCACTCACCGGCAAAATTAGCGAAACGACAAGAAAAGGTATAATTTTTAACGTAACTATTTCACTTGATATAAACCACAATGTTTATTTTCCTTACACAAAATCATCTGTTCATTGAGAAGTCAGTCATTTTGTGTAAGGAAAATACATTTTGTTGTTTTTATCACGTAAAATTGTTAGGTTAATAATGACACCTTTTTTTTCATCATTCCGCTAAATATGCCGGTGTGTATATTAATATGTAAATTTCTACGTATAAGAAATCGTTAGAATTATGATTTTACAGTGTTAAATTCACTAATATTTATCTATAATTGTCACGCCTTACACCGCAGAAGTCAGAAATTATTTACAGAAATACAGCGTAAGTCATCGATACAATGACGAACACTTTATAAAAATACCGCCTAAGTCAACCTAACTTTTCGTTACAACACCGCTCAAGAACTCTTGTTTTTAATCTCGATTATATGAAGTATTTCAATAACTAAACTGTAAATGTTTTATTTTATATAAGTTCACTTACCTTTTAACTGCATCAGAAGACCCAATCCGTTAAGAAAACTTCAGTTATTTAGAATCAATACATTAAACTTATCGACCAGCGACGTTGATCAAGCCAAACACTATGGCGGACTGATGACTTGCGCGGTTTTGGCGCTACCATTGAGTTGCGTTGTGTTACTTCTATTTGAATAACGCGCTCTAATTGGTCGAAATTACTTCCTGCGAGAGCTGATTCAATGCTCCGAAAAATAATCTAGCGAATGGTGTATAAAACGTCACATGGTCAAATTATGACTTGTGCGGTATTGTTAGCTAAGCGACGCTATGTGTTCTTACCAGTCACCGTTTGTCATACAACAGCAATAGTTATATAAAATAACAAAACTTTTATTTGGCATTAACTTTTGGAAAGCGTTTAATATAGCTCCTGACATATTATCATTATTGGGTAACGATTGTTTATTGTCAGACGAAGACCATATTAATAACCTTAATTCTGAGGTGACATTTTTAAAAGGATTAGATTCCTTATCGTACGAAGACCAACTTCAAGCTAAGAATATTCTTAAGGAATTTAAAATCATTTCCTCTGAAGAGAAAGGTTTAGGAAGGACCTATCTGCTTACCCATACTATTGACACGCGTGACGCGAGACCCATAAACAGCGCTTTTACATGCTATCTCCTTCTAAGCTTGCTGAGTTGAACAGGCAGCTCGATGAAATGCTTGAACTGGATGTTGTCGAACCAAGCAGCAGCCCATGGAATAATCCGGTAACTATGGCACCTAAAGTAGATGGTACCCTACGATTCTGCTTAGACAGCAGGAAATTGAACGAGGTCTCGAAACACGATGCTTACCCTTTACCTTTATTTAACCAGAGACTTGACCAACTCGAGAATGCCAATTTTTTACCATCGTTAGACTTAAAATCAGCCTTCTGGCAAATAGGTCTTGATTCACAGGCATCCAAGGAGAAGACCGCCTTTACAGTTCCTGCTCGTGGCTTATTCCATTTCAAAGTCATGTCGGTCATGTGCTTCGGCCTAACTACCGTGCCGGCCACACAGCAACGCCTGATGGACATCCTATTTGGTGTGGAGCACAGTGGTCGTATATTTATTTACTTAGATGACATCATAATAGTTTTCGAGACGTTCACTGAGCATCTTACCTTATTACGTACAGTACTGGAACGTCTTCGCTACTCTAACCTTACTATAAATTTATCAAAATGTAATTTCTTTCGTAGGCAACTTAAATATTTGGGCTTCGTGGTGGATGAATACGGTTTACGAACAGATTCTGACAAAGTCAAAGCAATTATCGACTTTCCTATACCGACATCTCGAAAAGATGTCAAGCGTTTTCTCGGTACCGCATCTTACTACCGTCGTTTTATTAACTTCAGCAACATAGCAGGGCCTCTTAACCAATTAACTTCAACTCGGAAAGGCGCTCCACCTTATCGTTGGTCACCAGAAGCGGACAGAGCTTTCAGTGAACTAAAGGTAGCCATGACAACTGCACCCGTCCTAGCCTGTCCAGACTTCTACAAACCATTGGCGGTACATTGCGACGCGTTAGACTTCGGAATTGGTGGAACCTTGACTCAGGACTTCGACGGTGAAGAGCACCCCCTGGCGTACTACAGTCGTTCACTTACGCCGCAGGAGAGGAACTACTCAGCTACTGAGAGAGAAGTCCTAGCTGTCGTCAATTTTGTTGAACATTTTAGGCCGTATGTCGAAGGGGACCGTCAATTTAAAATAATAACAAGTGAGTTAGCCTCTAGCTTAAAGTAGTTTAACGGCGATTTTTTTAATATTGAACAAGCAAAAGCTACTGAAAGCCTGTTATAATCGATATTTTTAAATGTATAAAGAAGAAAAACATTTTGTCCTCATTAAGGTGGTTTAGCAGGTTTCAAGTTTTAATAAAAAAACAATTTCATTACTCCAATAAGATACTAAACATGGTGTAGTAGTTTTTTGATGTTAACCATAAGATAAAAACGTTTATTTTGCCATCTACAAAAACATTCAAACCGATCGATGATATGTTTTGCCACTTCTTAATTCCTCATTAAGTACGAGTATTGATCAGCAAAAACCACTAAAATATATTATAATTGGTTTTGCTTGCTTCGTTTTTGCTTTCGACGGTAGAATCTGATTCAGCCAAAACCGCTTCACATGCGCGTAAGGGCTTCACGCTGTGCTCTCTAATGAAGCCCTCCCCTTTCTCTCACCTTTTTGGAAGTGTCGACGTCGATTTCGTTCACGCATATAATTATTAAGTGTAGTGATGACAAGCGTGAGGCGGGGGCGGGTGCAAATCAACGTTAGTTTGCAACCGGTCGCGAGGTGATATGGGTCCGTCCCTATGTCAATCTACTTGGCCGGTAGTTGGCATGGCTAACGGCCGAGGGTGGAGCTCACAGTTGCGCTGATACGTAGGCAACACTGGTTGTGTTCCTTCCCGAGTTTGCTGCCTGTCAATTACTCGGTTTCCCCGGATTAAACGAGTAGAACCAAAACAACCAGTCGAATTCCTGATCGTCCTATATTCACTCCTCCATGCCTCCTATATTTCCTATCCAATCAGCTGCAAGCGATGTTGTGGCATGTCGCAGCGGGCCTCCTATCCAACAATAAAGGATGGGTAGCGGTAAAATGCCACCCGCGTGTTTGTGCCGTGCGCGGGGACCCGTACGGGTGGAGAACGAGATCCTGATACGTTGAGTTTGAAGAGGGTCGGAGTCGTTACCCTCGGATAACAACACGCCACTTTGGCTCGGGATTCTTCTCACACGGGAGGTTCTGGCCCAGCCAGTCAGAATCAATCGGCTGTCGATTTTACACTGGCCGCGGGCGAGTGTTCTGGGGTGTTGAGGTCGGTAGCCGGCGGTGTACGGTTCCGATTCCCTGTGGTACGTGACGGAAGGCTTGACACCGTGCGGGCTCACTCGGCAGCTCACTTTGGGACGCTATATCCGGCTCGTATCCCTGATGCGTCAAAGCATCCCCAGTAGGAGGGCTCCAAGGAGGGTGGGGAACGAGTTGGATGAAACTTTAGATGTGATTTATGGACAATAATAAACCAAATTCGTCGAAAGACGAACCTTCCGCAAGGAGTGAGGCGAAGGCGCTTAGCGCAAAGGACGACTGTGAGGTGAGACGCCGACCTGTCGCAGACAGGGACGCGAGATCCGGTAACAGTGCAGCACGCGGGCCCGCAAGGGCGAATAGGGCGCTTAACGCAGCCAAGGTGTAACCGAACACCCCAAAGGCACGAGCCGACCTCTCTCTTCGGGACTGAAGGAAGGACGCGCT
The DNA here is from genome assembly GCA_948252455.1 of Acleris cristana. Classification (NCBI taxonomy): domain Eukaryota; kingdom Metazoa; phylum Arthropoda; class Insecta; order Lepidoptera; family Tortricidae; genus Acleris; species Acleris cristana. The sequence continues at coordinate 13,899,016 of OX411771.1, read as the reverse complement.
GGCCTCCCTACCAAGAGAGCGACCGGCGTAGGTGCTGGCAGGGCTGACGGCGAAACCAAGGCGGGTTGCAGTAAAGAGGGCTTCCCTATTCCTCTTAATCTGGCCTCCCCGAAACCACCCCCTGCAAGCTTTCAGCCGGAAGGGAGTGCGAAGAAAGGGAGCAGGAGGCAGAGGAAGAGGGAAGCTCAGGCTGTGGCACTCCAGCGTCTGGATGGCGGCCTATCTAGGGACGACACCGCTGAAGCGAGCACACTCGGACGCAGAAGAGGCCGTTGGTATCACCATCAGCCGAGGGCGACTCCAAAAGGACGAGGGTAGAGTCGTATGCGGAGGCGCTATCTAGCCATAGGGTGGCGGTGATACCAACGACCTTCCCAGCCAAAAAGATCCTGGCGTGTCACATGGCGGCTATACAGGGGGTGGTGATAAAACGCCTCCTTGTTATCCCTAAGCCGCTTCCCGACATCAACTTCGGGAACATTGTGGGAAGCGCCCTGCACATCAGTTGCGGTGACAAGGCGTCTTACACGTGGCTCACCTCCCTCATAAGCGAGGGAGACATCGCAGGGATGAGCCTCAAGGTCGTGGATGCCAAGGATCTTCCAAAACCAGTGAAGATGGCCTGGAAGACGAGGATCATTGGCATCCCCGATGCAAAGGTAGTGTTCCAGCTGCTCCAACGTTTCAACGAGCGGCTGAACACTGACCAGTGGAAGGTGGTCGACACCTCGGAGACGGCAGCTGGCACCCGGTGCATCATTCTGATGGACCGGGAGTCAGCGGACGTAATCCGGGAGGCCGGCTACACTCTGAAATCGGGGATCGACGTCAGCACCTTTAAATGACGATGCCGAGAAGAGGGGTGCTGGCGTCGACCGTAAAGAGGCTCCCCGAGAGTTCGAGGCTACTGAGGTGGCAGCGGACGAGAAGTCGGACGGGGTGGATGAGGTTGACGAGGTTGGAGTGGACGAAGGGTCGCGTGGGTGTCGGGAGCCATCACCGGTTTCGCTGATGACATCCGAGAACCTGCGGGACCTAGAAGCCCCCTACCTCGGAAACCCCTCTTCACCCATGTCCGAGGAGTACGAGCCGCCGGCGGAGGCTACTGATCTCAGCAAGCCTAAGCTTTCGCAGATATAACAAGCCATGGGAGGCATAAGGTGCGTACAAATAAATTTGCAACACAATAAGGCAGCCACAGCCCTTCTGGCTAGGCAGCTAAAGAGTGATAAATTCGATGTAGCCCTGATTCAAGAACCATACGTATACAAGGGCGAGATCAGGGGACTAAACGGCACGGGGGGAGTTATCTATTACCTCTGCCCCGAGAACGACATGAGGATTTGTGTGTATGTCAGAAATGGCATAAATGCCATACCTTATAATGCTTACTGTTCCAGGGATCTTACCACTATTAAGATCCAGGAGAAGAGGTTAGGCAAGACTCTCGTCATCTGGTCTGCCTACCTCCCATACGAAGCGACGGACCCCATTACACCTCAACTCCGGAGTCTTGTCGCAACTGGCAGTCAGGTGAACACCGACCTGATCATCGGCTGCGACGCCAATGCACACCACGTCATCTGGGGTAGCTCGGATGCCAACAAGCGGGGAGAGAAGTTACTGGATTTTCTGGTGAGCTCTTCTTTACAATTACTTAATAAAGGGAACAGCCCAACTTTCGTCAATGCTAGGCGTGGAGAAGTAATTGACATAACGGTGGCGTCTAACCACGTTTACGAAGATATTCACTGTTAGCATGTTTCCAATGAAATCTCACTCTCAGATCATAGGTACATTGCTTTAGGTACAGAACTGACATAACAATTGAAACTGTGCGTAAAAGAAATCCTAGGAAAACCGATTGGTCATCCTTTAAACGTGACCTAAAGGTAGAACTAGGGGATCCAAAAGGTAAGCAAAATTCTATTATCGACATTGAATTCGAAGCGGACAACATAGTACGGGCGTTACACACCGCTTGGACCAATAACTGCCTGGAAAAAAGGGTGTTAGCCAAGAAGATACCCTGGTGGAACCCTGAGATAAACAAAATCAGAAGTAAAACCAGGGCGATCTTGAATGACGCGAAGGCGAAGAATGACTTTAGCAACTACGCTCACAAGCTCACGGAGTATAATAAAGCTTTTAGAAAAGCAAAAAGGAGTGCGTGGCGGAACCACTGCAACCAAATAGGCTCAATACCAGAAGATATGAGACTCACAAAAGCACTAGCAGTAGCAAGGTCAGCTCCGTTAACGTCAAAAAAAGACGATAAAGGAAGGATAACTAAAACGGGTTTAGATACCCTGAAAGTTATGTGCAGCACACACTTTCCCGGCTCCATCATACGTGAGAGTGAAATAGACAGTGTACCAATTTGTGTGTCAGAGCAGACAGCACGCACAACAAGATGCAATTGGGACACTGCCAAAAAGGTAATAGACGACAGCAAGATAAGGTGGGCATTATCCACGTTCCCACCTTACAAAGCGCCGGGCCCGGATGAGATATACCCAAACCTACTACAAGAGGGCAAAAATGTAATTGTTCCGCATTTAAGCAGGCTGTACAGAGCGTGCTTAGCCTTCGGGCACGTTCCACATGTATGGAGGCTTGTAAAAATGATCTACCTGCCAAAAACCAGGCAAGGCAGATTACAGTGATGCCAAATCATACAGGCCGATAAGCCTATCATCATTCTTTCTAAAAACACTAGAGAAGCTGGTAGACAGGCACATAAGAGACGGACCTCTAAGGCGATATCCACTGCATAAAATGCAATGCGCGTATCAACCGGGTAAATCCACAGATACTGCGATTCATTTTGTAGTGAATAAAGCTGAAAATGCACTTGAGAACAAAGAGATCTGTCTCGCGGCATTTCTCGATGTGGAGGGAGCATTTGATAGGACTACGTTCGAAGTCATAAACACATCTGCTGCTAGGCACGGCATTGAACCAACCATATGTAAATAGATAGGTAATATGCTAAACAGTAGGCTAATAATGTCAAGCATTTTAGGCGACGTCCTATTCGCCACAACGACAAAAGGATGTCCCCGGGGGGGGGGAACTCTGGTGCACTGTTGGGTATGCAGATGATCTCGTGATACTTATCAACGGGAAGTTTCCGGAAACAGTATCGGGAATCATGGAGAAAGCTCTCGAAAAGGTGGAAAGCTGGTGCATTAGCCATCAACTATCCATCAATCCCAGGAAACAGGACCTCAGACATATTAAACAGCTAAATGGTTAAATTCGCAAACCTCGTAAGTCCATTTTGCGAAAATGTTTTTTTTATTGAATCGTGTAGCCAATCACCAAACGCATCGATCTATATATTGCATTCAAACGTCAAACAAACCGTTATTTAAAAAATCTAGAAATAGAAAACCTCGTATCTTTTTAAGTCCTAAAAGCCGCCATTTTGTTAAAACGGCGACTCGTAACTCCCCTCCAGGTATGGAGTTACGTAGTATTTAGTGTTGATGTGTTTTGACAGCATGGACTTACGAGTTTTGCTTCACATGTCATGACGGAGATACGTGGTTTTCTGCATTGAAGCAATTAGACAACAGGGATATTTCATAGTTTTCGAAACATTTTAGGTATTTTGAGTAAAAAATATGATAACAACACTATTTTTTACCTATATGAAAACATAAGATTAATCAGCTTCCCTGCAACTACATGCTGTAATTTTGTTTTTTGTGTCTCCTGTAAACTTGAGTCAAATGGACTTACGAGGGTTGCGAATTTAACCGACGTAAAGCTGTTTGGCGAGGTCCTAAAATTGTCAGGCGAGGTAAAATATCTAGGTATCATACTAGATAAAGAGCTCACTTGGAAAAAACACGTAGACAACGCGATAACCAAAGCGCTGAGTGTTTGAAATGTGCAGATCAGCATATGGTAAGACATGGGGCCTTAACCCTAAAGTACTGAAGTGGATCTATACCATGATGGTAAGGCCCATAATTTTGTACGGCTGCTTGGCCTGGTGGCCAAGAAAAACATTAAGAACATGCAAGGACTCTCTTACTAAAGTGCAGAGGGTGGCCTGCATGGCTATAACAGGGGCGTTCAGAACGACGCCGATGGCGGCAATAGAGGTCCTACTAAACCTCCCACCACTGCATATCGTCATACAGTCTGAGGCTGCAAGTCACTACAAAGGTTGACAGAGACTAGCCTGTGAAACGATGCAGCGCCTAGAACCAGACACACAAAAATGGCACACAATGTTGTTCTATACAGAATACTGACGATGAGTTGCGACAAAATGCAACCCAAGTATGTATTCCGGAGGAACTTCAAAGTGCACATTCCAACAAGGGATGAATGGAAGGATGGGTTGCACCTATCAGAGGAAGACAACGCGATATGGTACACGGATGGTTCAAAAATGAGCTCCGGTACGGGGGCGGGTATTCACGCCAAAGACTATAAAAGTAGCATAAGTATAGGGAATTACGCAACGGTCTTCCAGGCGGAGTTGTATGCGATAATTGCCTGCACGCAGGAGAATATTGGCAGGCCTCCACAGGAGAGAACTATCTATATTCTAAGCGACAGCCAAGCGGCACTTAAGGCGCTTACAGAGTCAGAGTAGACTCTAAACTAGTCTACAATGGAATCCAAGCCTTAAACAGGCTTGGCAGGCATAATAAAGTGAAACTGATGTGGATTCCAGGACACGAAGGCTTTCCCGGGAATGAAACCGCGGACGAGCTGGCAAGGGAAGGGTCCAAGGGCGCATACGTCGGACCTGAACCATTTGTGGCACCCTCACTGGGCACCATAAAAGCAGCCCTGAACAACAACGCCCTAGAATATCACCAAAAAGAGTGGAAAACTACTATCGGCTTAGGGCATGCAAAGCTCTTCATAGAAAGAGTTGACCAGTGCTGGACCAGAAAACTTTGGAAACTCAGCAGAAGACAACTCCGATACATTATCGGAGTGTTTACTGGGCACTTTGGAGTTAAACATCTCCTAGCAAAGATGGGCCTTTATGACAACACAGGTTGTAGAATGTGCGGCGGACAGGTGGAGACAATGAAACACTTACTGTGTGAATGTGATGCCCTCGCCGGAGTAAGAATGAAAATCCTCGGTTGTGGCTACCCAGAACCGAACGATTTCATTCCACTATCCGCTTTTTGGAAGGAGTGGAGGCTGCATTGGATTAAGCGCTAAAAGAGGGGTAATTACACAAAACATCCCATAGGGTCGAAGTGTATCCGTAAGGACCCCACCAACAAGATAAGATAAGATGACAAGCGTTGAGGAATAAATTCCCGATCAAAAAAAAAATTACGCGCTTCATACTGTGCTCTCTAGTGAGGCCATCCCCGTTTAGTCGCATCTCACCTTTTTGGAAGTGTCGACGTTGATTGCGTGCACGCATAAAATTATTTTTCACCTCAGCAGCTCAAACAAGCAGGTTTTGCTGCTTAAAAACAGTGAGCAAAATTCAATTTTGCTGCGAGCGTGAGGCAAAGTAGCTTTTTAATTATTTTTTTTAAATGCCGTGAGCAGTGCTGGGTCTACTCACAACATTCGATAGAATTGAACTTCACTTTGTTCTGTCACTTTCACTTCGATACGAAAAAAGCGAGAGATAGAAACAAGTTGATTATAAGTTCGATTTTCAAATTCCATACCTAGTAGGCCCTAAAAAAAACAAACAATAAAACGTTCGGATACACTTATAACCGAAAAATTGTAAAAATCTGTTAAAAACTTAAAAGTTTTAAATGTGATTATTATATTTTTATAATCGAATTATATTTTTTATAATGAAATAAACAGAATATTTCATAAAAAAATACGTAGTTAATCATGTACCCAAACATGATTTACCGATTCTACATGATTTATCGTTTTAACAATCTTTAATTTTGTTACATAAACCGCGGGTGCAGTATCAGAACGCATCTTTAAAAAATAGCGGGATTATTTTTATTGCGTTTGTTTATAGTTCTGTTACGCTATCTACTTTCGATACACGTTGAATGTTATAAAAGTACTTAATAATAAATAAATATGAGTGAGTCCAGTGACGAAGTCTGTTATTTAACACCGGAAGCATTAAAGCAGAGCGTGTAAAAAATGCAGAATTATGTTTCCTGCCTGAAAATTCTCGCGAAAAATAACTAAAAGCGTAAGTATGATATTTTTAAACAATGGAGACTTGCAAAGGGTGCAAACACTGTACTGTTAGCGTACTTACTTCATTGAATTATCACAATCACAAACGGAACAACCGTCTACAATGTGGAGTATTTACGCAATGATGAAAACCACAATAAAGACAAAAGTTGACGTGCACATTGAAACCTATCCCAAACTTATTGCATTTTTGGAGAGAATGTGTCGGTAGGGCACGAATTGCCATTTAAGGTTAAAAAGTTTTTTTATCAAGCTCCGGACTACAATTTTCTCGCTACAAATGTGTATTTATCCGTCATAAGTATAAAAATATATCGCTGCTTGTCTGCAATAACGCTGCATCTCAAAATTGATGTTTTTTCAGGAGGGCCATTTGAAAATAAAACAATTTTTGGATCGATTTTTTTGTACTTAATAGAACTTTACCGGAATGCTTGAATTCAAAATAACACCCGCTGATTATTCAAGAATATTTTGTGCATCAAATCAAACGCGAAATCAAACAAAAATATAGCTAAAAACATAAAAACATACAGTGACTTCGACTTGAGCCATGGTATCTTGCTTTATAATTATTTGCAAAAAAGACTCAAATCTAAATACTTCATAGGTAGACAGTGTAAAAAAGGTCCAAATCGTAATACTCCACACATACATAGTATTTTTAGCATCAATAAAGGCGTTTTTTGGTAAGAGATATTACACGAAGTATAATTTATCACAAATAAGGTACTATCATGGTTTATACTCAAAAAGGTACTCTTAATTATTAACAATATCACATTAACATGCATTAATTCCTTAAAATTTTCTTAATTTTATAGTCATAAGTGGCACTTTTGTGTTTGTCACTAAATTTTTCTTAAACATTGCACTGGGAATGAAAATAACTTATGGCTATTTGATTAATGAATATTATGGGGAGCAATATTTTCGTCAACCCAACTCATACGGAACAATCGGCCTGTGCTTTCGATTCGGACTTGAACTTTCAACAAAGGAGGAACGTGTATTATCATCATTTTCAAATATAGAATTGCATGTTACTTAGGTCTTGAACATTATTATGTTTTTCGAAATCGTATAAAAACGTAGTATCCTGTCGTTTTTAAATCTAACTTAATGGTAATAATGAAATCACAGTAGAACTAGAAAAACCGCAATCAATGAATACAATTTTACTCAGGAGCTAGGTCATGTTACAAAATCTTCGAGGCCTTCATCGAGCTCCTCTTCAGGTTCATCTTCAAGGTCATCTTCAAGAAGTTCTTCTGATTCTCTATTTATAGAATCCTTCGCTCTATTTATAGAATCCTTCGCTTACTCGGGATTCAAAAACAACACTCGCAGCAAAAACCAACTTTGCTCTCTTGTTGCACAAATAACTATAGTATAGTGATGATAAGCGTTGAAGAACAAATTCCCGTTAAAAAAAAATTAAGCCTGGTGCTTGGGAACAGTGGTTGGAATAAAGGTAAGTAGAAATTATTGTTTTTATTAGTTATGTTAAAATTTATAGGTTTGATAATAACGAGAACAAAATTAAAGCTTTTCCGACTGTTGTTACTAAAATCTCACTGAGAAAGGCGAACTACGAGTATTATAGTCAATGTCATTAAGACAGCGAATTTGCATTTTGAGCACATTATTTACGGCAAATCGCGCGGGGTGTTGACTTAACATACCTAAACAAAAAAGTTTTCGTTACAGATGACGACAACAAGCAAAAATCCTCTGGTTTCGATGAGTCGCCAAGATCAAGTCACGGACTAATCAAGCAGACCATGCACGGAAGTCAAGTGTGAAAGTGAATGAGATAGGTATTGCAACTACCTACTCAACTGTTTGCCGCGAATTATAACGCGTTCCTACCTACATACGACAGTGATTACTAGGTACCTATGTCACTTAGCGAAACTCAATACTATTTCAAATTTAAGTACTAAGCATACGCTACTGTCTTAATTTCATATTATTCAAAATAATTTTGAGAAGGTACTGTAATGAAATAAGTTTATAATTGTTTGAAAAAAGAACCTTCACCGCCTGTTTCACAATCGACAAGTAAAGCATATTTGACGGATAAATTTAGCCCTTTCTCTTTCTTACACTTGTAAATAAATTTAAAAAATTCAAAATTCAAAATATTTATTCAGTAAATAGGCCACATGAGGGCTCTTTTACACGTCGGTAACATGAGTGAATCTACCAGCGCTTCGGACAAGACCATCATTGCGGAGAAGAAGCGCCGCAAGAAACTCCAGCAGAAGGTCATTTTTTCAATCATAATAACAAAATAATACTTAAAAGTAAGTTACATTAAGTAATAATTACTTTAGTAATAAACAATAAATTCTTAAAACTAGCAAAAATAAAATTATTACAAATGTAAGGTCAATAAACCTTAAACTAATAATAAAGACTATGAGAACAACATGACGAGGTCTCTACGTCAAAAGCCATAACTAGGTAGAATGATTAATTTTACAATAAGTCCTTGCAAACGTGAACAGACCGGACCCCACAAACAGCACCCGTTCACGAGTATGACGCGTATCTCAGCCATCGCCTCTCTCAACCATGTGTTCGGGAAAGTGGTGACCCGATCAACGACACCGCCGTAAGTAAAGACCTTTGAGCGAGCATGTCATGCTCATGCTGCCGGACAACCAACATAAAAGTAATATTGTGTGAAATAGCTGTCCGGCGAGAAACATCACAGTGTGTTCTCATTTAAAAGCGTCTTGTACACGCAAGAACTAGTAAAGTTAAAAAAGTAATAATACAGACATTGAACATAAAATTCAGTGCTTGAATACGCAGTTTGCTTAAAGGCTATGTTAATCAAGGTACAAATATTGTAACTATCGTAGATACTACTTAAAGACATCTTGGTCACTAATAAAGTCATTTACAGTGTAATATGCCCTACCCAACAAGCAGCGCTTGATGTGAGACTTAAATTTATTGAACGGCATATTGACGATATCAGATGGTATCTTGTTTTAAAAACGTATACAGTTCCCCGCAAACGAAGTGCTTACCTTACGGAGACGGTGACCTGGAATAGCGAGCTTATCCCTGTTTCTAGTATTTAAATTATGAACGTCGCGGTTATGCCTAAACTCATGTATTTGTTTACGTACATACATGATATTCTCAAAGATATATTGAGACGCGACTGTAAGAATATTGATTTCTTTAAATTTACCCCTCAGCGAAACACGAGACCCTAATTGATAAATAGCACGTACAGCCCGCTTCTGTAGTACAAAGATGATTTGGATGTCAGCCGCTTTTCCCCATAGCAAAATTCCGTAGCTCATAACACTATGGAAATAACTATAGTACACAAGTCTCGCCGTCTAGACGTCAGTCAGTTGTCGAATCCGCTTTACCGCATAAGCTGCCGAACTTAGTTTACCTGCAAGTGTGGATATATGCGCAATCCACTGCAGTTTCGAGTCCAGAGTGACACCTAAAAATACTGTTCTATGTTCGAAGTCCAGTGTCTCATCCTGCAGTTGTATTCTATCCGCATTCATACTTTTCACGTTGGACAGAGAAAATTTAATGCACTTGGTTTTTTTGGCATTTAAAAGTAAGTTGTTGGCTGTAAACCAGTCAACAATTGTAGACAACGCAACATTGATGTCATTAAAATTATTCTGTTTCCTATCCGCTTTGAATATAAGAGAGGTATCGTCAGCAAACAGGACTATTTCATGTTTATCGCGTACTACATACGGGAAATCGTTAATATAGATTAAAAATAAGAACGGGCCTAGAATAGAGCCTTGAGGCACTCCCATAGCAACAGATGAACCAGAGGATTGTGTTCTGTTAATGTCTACCCGCTGAGTTCTGTGAGCAAGGTAAGATGTAATAAGATCAAGTGCACCGTTTTTGATGCCATAGTAGCTTAACTTCCGCACTAACGTAATATGATCAACACAATCAAATGTCTTGGACAGATCACAAAACACTCCAATTACATCTAGTGATTTTTCCCAGGCATCAAAGATATGTTTTACCAAAGTGGAACCGGCATCGGTAGTAGATCGTCCCTTGGTAAATCCGAATTGACTGCTATGAAGTAGCTTATGTTGATTAAAGTGTGAGGATATTTGATTAAGAATTAATTTCTCAAAAACTTTACTTAGTGCTGGTAGTATCGAAATCGGTCTGAAATTTGTGGGGTCTGATTTTGCCCCTGACTTAAACAAGGGTATGATCTTACTAAGTTTCATCAGATCAGGAAATACTCCAATATCGACACACTTGTTAAAAGTAGTAGCTAGGTAAGACGCAGTTGCCTCTAAAATGGAATTAAGTTCTGTAACAGAGAGGCCCCAAAGATCTTCAGTCTTTTTGATATTAAGAGACCTAAACGTTTTGATCACAACTTTAGAGGTGACATGATAAAATTTAAATATATTCGTGCATTCCTTAACATTAGATCTTAATAATATTTCAGCCTTATCAGGAGATTATAGTAAAAATTTAGTAGTCTCCAAAGGTATGCTCGTAAAAAACCGCTCGAATTCTCTTGCCACATCAAGGTCCGAGTTTACTAAAGTATCTTCAACTTGCAGGCTGTAGTGCGGGTCTCTAATTCTAGTTCTACCAGTTTCAGTGTTAATTACGTTCCAGACGGTTTTAATCTTGTTGTCAGATTTACAAATTTTGTTCGAATAATACTCAGACTTCGCGGAAGCACAAATCTGCTTGAATTCCTTAGAATAATTATTGATGTACAGCCAGCTGCAGAGAAAAGGATACCCCCCTCGGTAGACACATCAAACTGTTGAACATTTTCGATGAGTTGCTGTAATAATAATATTATTAATAATAAACAATATGGCTTCCAAAAGAGGAAAAATACATCCCAGTTGCTATGTAAATTTACTAATGAAGTAAATTCGTATCTTAAGGACAAAAAACATATTCTTGTTGTGTTTATTGATTTTAGCAAAGCATTTGACACTCTGCGATATAATACACTTTATTCTAAACTTCTGCGAGGTGGTATACAGGGACCACTCCTACAATTCTTTAAAAATTACCATACAAATCGTTCTACAACTGTTAAGATAAATAAGACCCATAGTTATAGGATACCCACGGAGAAAGGTACGGCACAGGGGTCCATTTTTGCACCTACCGAGTACCTTCTGTATGTAAACGACATGTGCAATATATTTACTGGTGGTTCCGTATACCAGTTCGCGGATGACACCTGCCTCGTGGCTGCCCACTCCGATATGGCTGCTGCGGAATCAGTCTTACAAAATAACTTAAATATGCTGTGTGCATGGGCCCACGATGTCGGCTTGGTGATAAACTATGAAAAAACTAAAATCATGCATATTCATTCTGCATATAAAAAATGCTTTGCTAAACCAAAAATAATAGCGCATAGTCTCCAATGCTTACATCTGAACCAAATGGATATATGCGAGTGTGAGCAACTGGATAAAGTGGACAAGCATACATACCTTGGCTTAATTATAGATAATAAATTTAACTGGGGTCCGCATATTAACTACGTATGTAATAAGCTGCGAGCCGTTTTATGTAAATTATCGATTTTGAAAAACAAAATGCCTTTTAGTATTCGTAGAATGTTATATATGTCACTAGCCGAATCAATCATTTCCTATAGCTTAAGCAGCTATGGTAGGACCTATAAAACATACCTAGATAATATATATAACCTACAAGTGAGCATGATAAAATCCATTGTACCTAATACCGTAAGAAATAAGTATCGGAATGATGTAGACAAGCTATTTAAATACTGTAAAATTATAAATGTGTACGATAAGTTCAAAATGGTACTAGTCTATGATGAAATGTCAAATTTGCCGAGCCTTAGAAATAGATCTAGATCGCAAAATTTAAGGAGTGCATGTCGGCTATTCAAATATGTACTACCTCACTACAACAATACATATGGAAAACGAATGTGGGAATATATGTTACCCTATACAGTGTGGAAAAATAAGTCGGGCCCTGAAGGGAAACTACCTTAAATCCTTAAGTTGGCTCATTTCACTTAAAAGAGACATTCCTTTATTTTAACAAAGAAACAAAACTGTATTCAAAGATTTTCTAAAACTCGCTTGCCTCGCCCGGGAATCGAACCAGCTAAAAATTAAAAAAAATAAGAACTGGCTTTTTTATTCTACTAATCGATAGGGTTATTGTCCAGGATAAAATCTTTTTAATAAACATTTGGTCTTAGAAATAAAAAAGATCGTGAAAACTACCAGTAATTATAGGGAGTGTTTATTTTTGAATTTTTAGCTGGTTCGATTCCTGGGTGAGACAAACGATTTTAGAAAATCTTTGAATGCAGTTTTGTTTCTTTTCAAAAATAAAAGAATGTCTCCTTTAAGTAAAATGAGCCAACTTAAGGATTTAAGGTAGTTTCCCTCCAGGGCCCGACTTATTTTTCCACCCTGTATATTTAATGATTTGCCTAGTCACGTGTGTCAGAGCATATTTAATGATGCACATAAGTGCAAAAGCATCCTAAAAAACATGTTCTTATCATCTTAAATTTCTAAATAATTTACTTAGCAATAATAAGTGAGACCTAGTACACAAATACGGTGTGAACGAGCGCCGAACGGCGACAGATAAACCGTACGCGGTTTTCGCTCGCTGTTATACTCCATGTACTATATTTAAGTTATTTTGGATAAATAAATAATATCTCCTTTTTGCATTTTTAAATTATTTTTTATAACAGTGTATACTTCTTTTCTAAGATAAAGTAGGTTATGTGTTTTAGGTAAATAAACATATTTAAAAAAAAAAGTCATTGTAAAAAAAATATACGTTTATTAATTATATAAGTATACTAGTGGACCCGACAGACGTTGTCCTGTCGTAACTATAATTGTGATTTCAATTTTCTTAATTTTTGCTATCATAAGAACCTTCTCCTGACAATAACAAACAACAAAAAACAAAAAAAAAATAGCGAATTCGGTCCAGCCGCTCACGCGCGATGCCGTGACCAAGGGAAACAGGATTAATTTTTATATATAGGTATAAAGAAGATAGAAGAAGATTAGATGAGAGATTATTGTCAACAGCGTTACGTTAAATTACACTATGTGTAATCTAATCATTATCTTTTTTACTGGTAGATATTTACAATATTTAGTTTAATAAAACTGCGAACTTGACTTCTGCATGTGAATCACTGAGAAAGAACCAACATGCTTAACTATAAATATAGTATAGCAATTTACATCTTTCTGTTATCACTTATCACAATTTGTTATAATTATTGTAACACAACTTTTTCGTGTGGGGTCAGATGGTGTGTCACATACCTACACATGAATAAAGAACGAGAATTATGAATTAAGATGATAATCAACGTTTTTTTACTTATTTTAACTATGACAACGTTCCTATTTTTTTTATTTAATGCTTTATTAGTATCGGAGAGGATAGCCGTCACTTTCTATAACTTCTTGAAGCCGATTTTGCATAGTTGATACCATTTTGTTACATGTGTCACTATTTCTCATCAATTCCCAAGTTCTATTGACTTCTACATCCAAATTTTTTTTAGTTTTAATTTCACTAGAATCCCAGTTTAATACCATCTGACCCCACAAGTTTTCTATGGGATTTAGGTCCGGACTTTTTGACGGCCAGTCGAAAACCGTTATATCTTCTTGGGAAGACAGCCATTCCTGAACCAGGCGAGAACGATGCACTGAGCAGTTGTCCTGCACCAGGTAAATTTGACCTTCAGGATACACGACACGCACTGATGGCAGCATCACGTCCCTCAACACTTCCAAGTATCGCTCGCTGTTCATGCGGCCGCCTATTTCCACCAGCTCGCCGGGGCCCATGGAAGACATCCATCCCCAGTAGCCTGAAAACAATCATCTCATAAAATCTACTGTAACATGTAATATATGGAAATATCAATAGAACAGAATATAATAAATATACGTCTTAAACGGAATGTATGAAATAAAATGTTATTTACCTAGTGTTAATCGCCCGCTGGTTCTGAGGTCTAAAACGTTTTTAGGGTTAAACCTCTCCCCGGGTCTTCTCCATAAAATTGTTTGCCCATCCTTATCAGATTTGAAACATTTCTCGTCAGTAAATATGACAATTTCGTTTGCCCAATCGAAATTTAAATAACGACTGGCAAAATTTACTCGGTCGTTACGATGTTTTTCCATGAGCTTGATTTTTCTAGCCGGTTTATAATTATGGATACCCGCAGCATGCAGTTGTCGCCGAACTGTGCTAAGCGACACTCCAAAAGTCTCAGCACTTGAGCGTGTCGTTTTGAAGGGTGCCTCTGCGTGAACTTGCACTATGCTACGGTGTCGCTCAGATTCGTCGGTGTAAGCAACCGGGCGAGGGCCTTGGCGGGCACAGTTGACATCACCTGTCGCTTGATACCTCTGTATCCATCTGTGAACTGTTTTTCTCTGCCGATATAAAAAACAAATTATTAGCAACACATAAATGTAAAAATAAATGCTTATATAAGTATAATAATCTCAGTATAAATAAGATGTCGTATAACTCTTACCATTATGCACATATCTCGTGCTATTTTCTTGATTGTTTGCTTCTGTTCCCACAGAACAACAATTTTAGCCTTCAAAAAAGTTGTTAAACGAACCATTATAAGAATTTCGAAATAATCGGATAATATTAGCAAGCGCAAGATTCACTCAGCGGAACGGCACAAATCGCAATAATTTGTGAAGTCATTACAAAGTTACCCTCAACTACAAAATAATAAATGCGACGGACAATTCGAGTAAATTATTCGAATGCCAACTTTAAGGCTACGCGCGCACTGCGGTGCGGCGAGTTGCGGTGCGTTATTAAAATCGCCACGGAAAAAAAACCGTGTGTGTCCAGTACGCGCACAGCGGTGATATATCCGCACGTTTTGCCATTCTAGCCCCAACTCAAGTCAAGAACGGACGTATGGACTATCACACCAAAATGCAGATCTGTTTATATTTACTGTCGCGCAAAAAAAAAAGAACCTAAAACGTTATTGGGTACATCCGCTCGTGGCATTGCGGCCTATTAAAGGATTTTTTTTCATGAGATACAGTGACTTGCGTTTGTTTCCAAACAAATTTTTCGGCTATTACCGAATGAACATTGCAACGTTTGACAATTTAATTAGAATTGTTGGCCCTGCAATTTACTACGCAGACACGACTTGGAGAGAATCTATTTCAATAGAAGAAAGACTGTCAGTCACATTGAGGTAAGTACTTACCTTTATAGTTGAGGCATCAACCTCGGAATGAGAGCTTCTTCAATTATCAACCATTTGGCGTATAAGCCACATTTTGACACGGGACGAAAAACGTTCAAAAGGTTTATTTCGGTGTTCTTAAAGTTGTCTCAAGTCTCGGGAAATCTCGTGTCTGGCTAGGCTCAAAGATATTCAAGGTCAAACGTCAGAAAAACAGTTTTTTTTTTAAATTATGATGTACAACTATGTCATAAATAATAACATGATTGTAGCTATGGCTACCTTGATATATTTTGCTATAAACTGATTTTTTTGACGTGAGACCCGGAATGACTTCCGGCCCAGACACGGATTTGCCGAGACCTTTGATACATTACCAAGAACATCAGAATGAAGGTCTGTACGAGTTTTCAGCTTATTAGGTCTCATTCTGAAGTAAAATTCTTAAATGTTCAAGTTTATTAATCGATGGTCTAGAAGACAAATGTGCTAAGTGCTTCTATATTAAAATTTAAATTCCATCTGTATAAGCATGCATCTAGCGTTTGTTTTAATATGTTAAAATAAATGCACTTAGCACATTTGTCCTCTAGACCATCGTAATGTGGAAGCACGGATTTTTTTAAATAAAACCAGAGTACGTAGATACGTAGATTTATTGCTTTTTAACAATTAAACAAGGCGCCGAATATGTAATCATTAGGTAATCTTATGATAATGTTTGATAATAATATGTAATAAAAATTAAATTAAATTAATGCTTGAAAACTAAATAATCGGTAATGTTAATACGCTTCTCGGGTTGTATCTGATTGTCCGAGTTTTCTCGTGATGAAATTGACACATAATTTTGAGGCGTTGATGGAGCCGTATATCGTATGCCGTCCGAAAGCTGAGTGTTCACTGGATTTTGTGGTATTTGCATTAACATTGTATTATCATCTCCAATCTGACTGTCCGGTGATAGAGCTGGAGCTGTGGCATATTGAGGTACGGCGTATTGCACGTCGTTTGGAACTTTAAAGTTTACTGGATTTTGTTGTATTGACATGTTTGACATGTTTGCGTCAGAACTATGGTTTCCTCCCGGTGATGGAATTGGTGAAACAACATAAGACGGCGAAGGAGCAGACGAAGAGCGAGACGAATACAAATCATAAGAAGCCGGTCCTTCACGGTAATTTACTTTTGGTGCTTGGAAAGACGATGACATCTCAAAACGGCTTGTTGCTGTTGGTGGAGAGTAACGTTTAGCTTTGTCAAGAATGTTCAGTATTTGGACTTTGGCAAAGTGTTTTTGGTCATCATTTAATTTTTTTACCATGGGTATCAACATTTCACAAAAGCTAATATCTTCGTCAAAGGACTTTTTTTCGCGTAGAATATCTAAAATTTGGTTATCTGTGTCATTCATGTTATCAGTATTACGATTTTTTTTACGTGCATACTTTCTTTTGCTCCGTTCAATGGTTGACGCGACACTGTCATTTCCGTCTGATTCATCGCCTGAGCCAGAGATGTTACTTGTGGTTGATCTTTGTAGTGGTTGAGATGCCAAAAACGATAGGGCTTCGAAATGAACATATTGTCTTTTCTTTTTGGAAGCTTGTCCTGATGTCACCTTTTTTGGTGCAGCAAGCTCTTTAGCAAAAGCATCCTTCAAATTTCGCCACTTCTTTTGTATTTCATTACCTGTAATGAATAATATAAAAGATAAAAACCAAATGACATAAACGTACCTATTTAAATACCTATATATAAATTTCTTGTTGGGTTACATATTTCTTTTTTTTTCAGGTACTTAGCATCGGGAAATAGCTTCAATTCATTACATTATGAATACCTCTTAGGTGCAACTACAATCAGAGAAATAGTGCAAGAAACTTGTGAAAAAATGTGGTTGCATTTACAAGCAACATACATGCCGGAACCTGATGAAAACACGTGGTCTGACATTGCTAAATTGTTTTATAAACGATCAAATTTCCCAAACTGCTTGGGCGCAGTTGATGGTAAACATGTTAGATGTGAAAAACCTGATACCTGGCCGGTTCTCAATTTTATAATTATAAACATTATCATTCAATAGTATTGATGGCAATAGCAGACGCAAATTACTCTTTTATTGCCGTCGATGTTGGTGGCTACGGGAGTAGTAGTGACTCTGGCCTTTTCAAATCTACCAATTTTGCAAAAAAACTTGATCGTAACCAGATGAATATTCCACATGCCAAACCATTACCTAACGATGACAACGGAAAAGAGATGCCATTTGTTTTTGTGGGCGATGAGGCTTTCGCGCTATCGGAGCACATTATGAGACCTTATCCAAGAAGAAATCTGTCAGTCACACAAAGAGTTTTCAATTATAGACTGACACGAGCAAGAAGATTCGTAGAATGTAAATTTGGGATCCTTACAAATAAATGGCGAATTTTACACCGTTCCTTAGATGTTAACATAACTTTTTGTGATGCAATTATCAAAGCTTGTTGCGTGTTGCACAATTACGTACGCAAACACGACGGTTTCTGTTTTAGTGATGAACTGTATGGGACTGAGTTAAGAAGCTCGCGTGCAACACCTATGCGATCTACTAGGAATAGCATGCAGAATAGAGATTATTTTGCACAATATTTCACATCAACTAGGGGTACAGTACCATGGCAATATGAAAAGATATAATAATATTGTAACAAATGAATTCTATAGAATTGCAAAAAGTAGGTAATTTGTACTTACCTATGACTTTCTTCTCTGACAAGTTTAATTCGCTGTAATCTTCTACAACATTATTATATATTTCTTCCCACATTCTTGTTTTCTTTATTCTATCTGCGTATTCACGGCAAGTTTTGTCCCAAACCGGCGGTCTATTCTGAACCTCATTGATTAGTTGTTCAATATTTAAAGTTGCGATCGCCGCTTGCGCCGCGTTTAACGGAGACACGCTAGGCGACGACATGACCGCGCAGCACCGTGTCGCGAGAACATCTGCGTCACTTGATGGCTGCCGGGCGGCGTCCGCACGGATTTTTTTCCGCAGTGCGCGGATTTACTCAATAGTCCATAGGATGCAGAAAATTCGTGCGGCGCCGCACCGCAACCAATCTGCAGCAAACCACAGATTTTTATCCGCATACGGATTATTTTCCGCAGTGCGCGCACTTCAAGGAGGTTCCATACTTCACAGATTTTGCGGAAAAAAAACGCACGGCAAAAATCCGTAGTGCGCGCGTAGCCTAAGTCACTGCTTAATAAAGCCGTCTTCGATGCAGTTACTTTTCTGAAGTAAAATGACGGTAGTGCAACAATCGGCAAGAAGCACAGTATATTCAACCAAACGAGAAATCTATACTAATTTCAACCTTATGGCTAATTGAGGAGTAAACAAGGTGGAAGTTGAAATTTAAGCCATAACTTTTAGAAGATAAAGATCGTCATTAAAATTGTTCTACATGAGGAGTAATCCAATGCAAATTTTCGTTGAGACTGGCAACCGAGTCGATGGCCTAGTGGTATAACGCGTTATGTTGTAAGCTGGTGAAGCGGGTTCGTATCCTCAACCGCACATATTAAGTGAAATGTCTTTTTGTAAGTTATTCTTGGTATTTGGATTGACCAAAAGCCAAATAGCAAAATAAATAAATTATGATATTTGAGTGGTATTGGTGCCGGGGAATGCTTGGGCAGAGGTGGGTGCGGGGCGGGGGAAGCTAGCCGCTCACGGCGAACGTCACGTGACGTTCGCCGTCGTGCGATAATCTTAAACGACTTGGGGGGGTCCTTTTCTCTGACGCTGACTGTACTCTAAAAACTCAGGCCTATGATCGACAGCTCTTATACCATACAACTCATACAATTTGTACCTCTTTTTATGAATCTCCGGTGTAGCCCAATCACAAAATTTCGTACCTTGCTTGGCTTTTACCTTTTTCAGACTAAAGCAGGCATCAAATTCCTTAATAATACAATTAAATAAAGAAGTACATAAACTATCCGGATCTTCCCCAGTACACGTCATATAACTCAGTTGGTTAGAGACCTTGTTATTAAATAATTCTAATCGATTTTCAGTTATTTTTTCTAAGTATAAACTCTTGGGGCGCTTTATCAGTCTTCCCCGTAAAGGAAGCTGGCTGGCCGCAGTGATCCGAACTTAAGATATTGATTACGGATTTCTGAATAGGGTCAAAATTACTAAATATATTCTCAATACACGTAGCACTAGTAGCTGTAATTCTAGTTGGCTCATAGAACAGATTGACTAAATTAAAAGATTTAAAAGCACTCAGTAAGATAATAGACGTGGGTGATTCGTCTAGCAGATTAACAATAAAATCACCACATACAACAATACACTTTTTAGTATTAAAAACACAACTAAGAACATTTCCCAAAATGCTCTCAAAAAGCTTGTAATCCGCCGTAGGGGGTCTGTATACGCAAATAACAATAAATTGTTCCAATTCAACACACGCAAATTCAATATGACGTTCAACTGACTTCGCAACAATATCTTTACGTTCCTTACATTTAATGTTTCGTTTGACCATAATCAGGGATCCGCCCCGACTGCAAGATTGTCTAGTAAACATGCTAACAATGTCATGATTAATAAAATTAAACATGCACTCATGACCCTTAAGCCAATGTTCAGTAACACATAGAACGTGTATACTAGCACTATCAATAAACAAACTAATTTCTAGTTCCTTACTATAAAATCCCTGAATAATCTGATGAATTATATTTATTACATTATTACATAATTTATTTTTAATGTTTGTCGACCTGTGGGCAGGCACGAGGCCGCCGCGACTGCCGCCGCGAACGACGACAGCCGCGGCCGTTGTCGAAGCTGTCAGTTTAAATCCACCGGCAGCTCCAGCGCGGGGCTGGCGCTAATAAAACTCAGCGCAGGCTCCGTTCTACAGTCGCTCGCTATGCTGGTCATAGATAAGGAGAGAGCCAACTTCAAATGGCAGATAAATTTACTCGTCGATTGTGAAACAGGCCCTTATTGAATTAAACTTATTGCATACTAAGGTGTCGCAAGTGCTTTTTATAATTTAAATTAAATTTATTAGATGTAACGAAAAGACGACCGATTATTTAGAAAATCAATCTGTGCGTTGCGCCTAGGCTAGCGTACGTAACGCACTACATTATATAAGATTCAAGTATAAAAATATACGATAATTACGAAGATTTTTCTTTCCAATCAGTAAATGTAATTTCTTCTGTGTAGGTAGATTTTAGGACCTGTTAGGTTTTAACCTTGTTCCCAGAGGGAGGAGGGATGTAATGCAATAAGTTTATAGATGTTTGAATTAAGAAACTTTATTGAATTAAACTTGTTGCATACTAAGAATCACAATTGCTTTTAATTATTTAAAATCAATTTATGAGATGTAATGGAATGCCGACCGATTGTTTGGAAAAAAATCTGTGAGTCGCCCCTAGGCTAGCGAACGTAACACACTACATTGTGTAGGATTCAAGTATAATAAAAGTATACGATAATCACGACGACTCTTCTTTCCATCACCCCTTTTGTCACAGTACCTACGCAAGGTCATCGTTGTCGTACTATCTACGGCCTTGATTGACTCAATTAAAAACTATGTAAACAAATCTTGGACGAATTTTAACTTGCTTTTCGTTACCGGATAGACTTGAAATTTTGCATGCCTATGTGATTCCATACAATACAATACATTACAATACAATAATATGGTACCATCGAGCTGGTACTGGAAGGTGGCCATAAGAACGTATCAACGGCTTATAGTAGGTCCATAGAGTTTCGACTCGTTTTTGTCATCTTTAGATAGCGATTTTGTTATCAGTGGTACAAGTACAAGTGGTAAAGGCACCGAGAATACCGGAGGAGGAGTAACACGGCTGGTTTAAGTCACTTACCTGTGAGAGCGATATCGTAGATCGGGCGCCAGACGTGGCCGCAGCCGAGACTAGCAGCTAGCAGTGATGAAGAGTAAATTAATCTACTCTTACGTAATTTTTGTTACAACCTCAATTGTTTTAATTTTTATTTGATTTGGTTAAAGTTTTAAAGATACCCTAATAAACTACTTTTAAATCGTATGTCACGTTTATTTTAGTTTTAACCACACATTTCTACAGTCAACACCAATGTTTGTCTCAATGGTGCTTTTTGTCTAATGAACGCCTTATTAGTAAAATTCGATGAAATTTGTAAACGAATAGGTTAAAGTTTTGAGTAGTGCAATTGTACAAAACATAACGCTTTATCTTGTAGGGGCGGGGCAGTCGGTAAAGTTAGTTACATGACAAAACATACTAGTAACATATTAGCATTTTAAGTGCACTTAATTCCCAAATATCATATTCTCTACAGCCAAAACCAATTAACTGACTCGTGACTATAATATAAACTAAGATAACTGCATAATTAATCACAATTCTCAGTATTTTTCTAGTACAAAGTGTAATTTATATAAGTAAGAAAGTTTAACTTTGAATTAATACTGCCTAAACCTATTAGTTTAAAAGATACAAAAAAATTGACTCTTCAGCAAAAACCACATTATGTGCACCACCTATTTTACAAAACCCACAATTTAATCCATTTGTTTTAAGAATATACTAATTTGTTACCTACAGTTTTGATTACTAACAACCTCTCGTAATAAAATCCCAAATATCATTTACTTAGAATTGGGTTTAACTAGAAATTTAAACACTCGAACCTTTAAATGCGTTTTTCTCAAAACTATACTTCATGCAGGTAGTCGGTTCTAGAAGTAAGGGGACGATATTACAATTAAACTAAATTAACACAAAACCCCCGGACCGTAAGGTAAATTTATGGATCGATAACAACTGTCCTGGGCGTTGGATTAAACATAGAATGATTACTGAATGGAAAGTTTTTTTTGTGCGGATATTTGTGGGCACTTTTTTTTTACAACTTCTCGTAGCATAACTAATTCTTCCTGGAACCCATCCAGCAGGAATAAGCCTACACCGGTGCGGATTGTGACACCTTAAGGAAGCCTATACAATTCCTTTTCAGAGCGGGTGGTGACTCTACAATAACTGCGATATGGGACGCATCGTCTCTCTTCTAGTTACTTACTAACTCTTAACTTAACTAAAGCCTACACGTACCGGTACTGAGCGGGTAGTGTTTCAAATACCTGGATGGTTGCTTCGTCGTTTTACAATACTTTGTTGGATTCTTACCCTTCTTGCTAAAACGGTTTATCTAGCGCATTTTTTTTTTAATTCCTTTTATTGTAAGGTCATCTAGTAACTGATAACTGCTAGTTCTAGTTACTATTCTACTGCAGTTACCGTAGGCCTCGACGCAGTTGTTTCCAGCGTCGGCCGCGCGGACTCAATTGATGCCAAGGTACTGCAGGACGTGTGATTCTGAGCCGGGAGTCCTCGCCAAATTGTTCAAGTGTACCTTAGTTAAGGGATTCACCTGATTTAATTGTTGTAGTTATGAGTGTACTCAGCTCGAGGGCGAGCTGGAATTTTCCTCTTTCAGTTCCTTTTTTCGTAAAATTCTCCTGGTTGAGGGGGTGTGTAATGTATAATTTTCGGGCGTGAATTAACACATCAGCACGGCTAGCACATCTGCCAGCGACTTGGGCGACAAGCGAGAAAGAGCTCTATATCGCTCTCTCTCGTGTGTTGGTAGCACAACGTCCGCGACAGAATGTCAAGGCGACAGATCTTAGTCGCTTGACAGTTAGGGGCGAAATTTCGTCGCAACTCGTAGCACAAGTGCCCATAAGGCGAAATAATACCACGCTTTTCAACGTCAAAAGCCGACAGTTAGTCTTCGAGCTTTCAAGCGCGCGAGACTCGCGAGAGTGTGTTTTATTGTCAACAATAAAACACACACACACACTCAAGTGTCACGGATTTTGAAGTAATGATTTGGTGTTTAGTTGGTCTTTTAAACAGTCTATGTAAGTTTATTTGTTCACAATTATACATTTTTGAAATTTTATAGTAATTTTACATGTTTTGTGTGTAGTGACGAAGTTCTTAATTCTACAGGACGGCATTTTTCCTTTTCCGGGACGAGGAGGTCCGACAGAGGAAAATACAAAGAAGGAGGTTAAGGGATGCCAACAACCCCTTCGAGCTGCTGGATCAGGAGTTTCAACACCTGTACGGTATTAACAAGGATATGGGCATGTACCTGATACGGCAGCTTGAAAGCGCATTGGCCCTCACCTCATCCCACGGAGTTCCAGTTCACGTACAGGTATGTCTAAACTGTAAATAAGAAAGAAAGACAACAGCTCAAACAATATATATGGTTAAAGTAAAAGTGCTACTAAGAACATGCAAAATTATACAAACAATTTTCGTTAAATGTGAAGGAGGCAGTAGTGAATGTGGGTGGATGAAAAGAGTTCTGACTCAGGCTTTTGTTGTGACGGCAAAGCAATCACAAAGTTGTTATTCTGTCAGAAACTTAAAATTGGTGACCGTGTTTAAGGAAGCATTTTAGTTTTGTCTGTTATAATTCAATTGATATATTTAATAGTGTCAGAGAAATATACCTACTTCATAAGTATGTAATACACATACCTTCATAGTTAAAGGTTATCGGCAAGACAGAAAATTTGAACTAGCTATCAAACAACATTACTTATATATTTATAACCAATTTTTTTCTCACACGAGAATGTACCAAATTCTTTTGTTATCTATTTGGATTTGTTTGAAAGCATGCTTTTGGAGAAGTATTTTTATAATGGAATGGTTTTTACAATCAATGGTGCTGACAAAGTAATTGTAACATATTGCAGGTGCTTTCATCTGTAATGTTTATGGCTGCCGGGAGTTACCAGAGGGGGGTGGGTCAAGACCACAACCTCTGTGTAGCTCAGATGACTGTGTCTAAATATCTGAGCAAAGTTGTAGCGGCCATAAACCTGCGGTAAGGCATTTACCACATAATATATATACTATTTACTGAAATCATGAACCCTTTTTATTAAGTATAGTGCCTATATTTCATAAACCATATAATGTAATAAGTAATTCAAGATTTTTAGGTCCCCTTTTTTAAATAACATCTACTTACAAAAACATAATTGCTCTATCTTTTTTAGTAACTTTGTAAAAAACGTCTAATCAAATAATTACCCTACACAAGCTAAGGGACTGTAAGATGTAGGCACTGTTTGCATTAACATGTAAAATTTGATTTATAATTTATAGCACTTCATTCATTTACTTAGACCTACTAAAAGAAAAAACACCCAGTTCACCACTATGTAATTATAATTCCATAAAACACACACACAAGTTGTAGTTCTAAGTAGGGCATTGTTCGTTGTACAGTCAATTGGGCACCAGTATGTATATACTATGGTAATAAAGTAATGTTGATGTTTACATATATTATGTTTGCAACTTCATGTGTATATTTATTTTTGCCCTTGACTGTACAAGTATTTAGTTTACTTTAAATTTAAATACAAAGTAAAGTAAACTAAATACATTTTAATATTATGAAAATGGAAGATAAGGTGAATCGATTCAAATACAGCTACAATAACAGGCATGGAGCAAATGACAACCATATATTTTCACAAAAAAACTTATAAGTTTACTATGGATATGTTTTTCAGATTGATTGTATAGATGACTTCATATCTAACATGGTTTTAATGCCTGTACTACCGGTTACTGAATAAAGTGTTAAGCAATGTACAGATCTAAAATGAAAACTTAATTTGTTACCAAACTATGGAATTTTATTCTGAATTAAAAATTAATATTTTTATTACAGGTTGAAAAATACATGGATCAAATTCCCGGGCTCCAAGATAGAGAGGAGGAGTGTGGCCTCTGGATTTAGGGAGAAGATCGGAGTGCCAGGCATATTGGGTGCAGTAGACTGCACCCATGTTTCGATTTTCCCCCTGCCTCGTCCACATGGGCTTCAATATATTAATCGAAAGGGGAAGCACACTATAAATGTGCAGTTGGTAAGTTTTAGTATTCAGCACTTTGAATGAGTTTTGGTTGTAGTAGACAGGGTCAGAAACTTTTTAATCTATTTTTATTTTAGGTCACAGATGTTGACTGCCGTGTGCTGCACGTGAATGCGGAGTATCCGGGCCGGGTTCACGACAGCAGAATATTCAGAAACTCGAATGTTAGTGCCGAAATGCGCCGGCTTTATGAAAACCGCATAGGGCGTTATTTTCTTCTGGGTATGTCCTATAAATATTATAATTTGCTTAAAGGATTCTGTATTCAGTTGACAAAGGACATCATCCAGGTATCATACATTTTTGGACCAAATATGTAAGTGCCAGGCAAAGAGAAATAATGCTATATTATGTTAGAACTTGTCTATCCTAAGCATTTATTGTCATGGCACTAAAATTGTAGGGTCAATGACCTTGGTTTTATTTTAGTTTTGAAATTCTTTGTTTCGGTTAATTAAAGTAACAAAAACAAATGAATTTTTCTACCATAACTTGAGATTTAAATTTATTTTGGTAAGATACGGTGGTTTCAAACCTATTTTTGACATGAGAATCATGTACTTATTGCGTGTATTTGGGGTTTTTTATAAATAAAAAAATCATCTACATATATCATATGCATTGTATGGTATTAGTGCAAAGTAGCCATGCAATACATTTTCCAGAAATAACACCCTCAGCTTATGGCTTGGGAATATTATTGTTGTTCCAGACGATGGTGATTCTTTATCATTGAATTAAACGAAGATACGCCTGCGTATATATTATTTATTTAATTAATTAAACTAAAACTATACTCGTCGCAAGGTCCTCATAAAACCATGAATATTGGTACTACCTACTACAGCGTTGGTGCCATAATAATAAATGTTCAGGTGGACAAGTTATAATAAAATATACCTAGCATTATTTCTTTTGGCCGGCACTTTTATATTTCGACCAAAAAAGATGATGACATGTCCTTTGATATTAACATAACAAGATGTATGTAAATGCAGGAGACTCGGGTTACGCCCTCGAGCCATGGCTCATGACGCCGGTGCTGCGCGCGGCGCCGCCCTCGCCGGAGGACCGCTACACGCGCTGGCACTGCCAGGCACGCAACGTGGTGGAGCGGAGCAACGGGTACCTCAAGGGGTCCTTGAGGTGCCTGGGTATAGATCGGTCCCTCCACTACTCTCCCGACTGTGCGAGCCGCATCATATATGCCTGCTGCACGTTATATAACATGATGAAACACTATAGGTAGGTAAATGAAAGTTTATAAAAAAATATACTAGGTACATTTATACAAAATTCTTAAACAAAAATATAATGGGAATCCAGTAAGTAAGTAAAGAAAGAAACTTCTTTGTGAGCATTTAGTGTTATCAAATAGCACAAATATGTATGTTTTTAACTACCACCCGCCCCGGCTCCGCATGGGTTAATGTTCATAAAATTATAGCCTACAACCTTCCTAGATAGTCACTCTTTCTATCGGTGAAAACTGTATGAAAATCCGTATAGTACTTTCTGAGATTAATTTATATTATTATTATGTAATAATGACAACATTAATATTGATTTGCAGGGTGGAACTGAGAGAGATCACAGAAGTAAATGACGAAGAAGTCGGAGAGAGCTCGTCGTCCGACGAGCCGACGCTATTGCAAGCTGCAGTGGCACGTCGGGAAGAAATAATAAATCAACATTTCAACTAAAAACAAAGTTGTTTTATTAAGATAATCTAAGATAAAAGGCAAATTACATGACTTACTGGCATATATCAAAACACGACCCAAACCGCTAGGGACTTAAAATTTGGAGGGAGTATTCCTTGGGTGCCCTAGGGGTGCACTAAGAAAGGATTTTCCGACAATCGACCCCCAACGGGAAGAAATAAGGGGAGTAGCGGGAAAGTATTTCTACGCGTTCGAAGGCGTCCTCTAGTTAAAAATTATCTGCTTAACACGGCACCGAGCATACATCGACCATACGGTGCCACTCCCAGTACCATTATTGTTTTCTGATAAATTAAAAAGTAGTTTATTAAAGAACTGAATGTTGTATTGTACATGGTGGTATGATTATGCGACCACACAGGAGGAAGATGAGCAAGTGCTTTTAAACAGCTAGCTATATTAAAATCATTAATAAATAAAGAACATTGAATTCAACAAAAAGTATTTATTTATTTAAATAAATATAGTAGAATTATTAAAAAGCTAAACTATTTTTTTCATTTCAAATAGTAAATCAAAACAATATTAGCATTTTGTATTAAAACAATCAGTGTAAAACATTTTGTACATCTCTGGTTGCAGTTATAACTCAACTTTTTGAGACTAGTTCCTTAACAATATATATTTTTTACTATCCGTATAAACAATTACTCATTAAGTAGTATCACAATATTACTTAACACTAGTTCCAAGATAAAATATTAAGCGACAACTTTAACAACGCTTCGCTTCGGTTAGTATGAGTTTTCTGCAACACCCGTACAAAATCCAGAACAAATTATACATAAAAACCATCCTCTTGAATCACTCTACCAATTCCTGAAAACTGCATTAAAATCCGTAGCGTAGTTTAAAAGATCTAAGCGAACAGACAGCGGAAGCGACTTCATTTTATGCTATGTAAAGATAATATAATATTAGTTTGTTTGTAAGCAGCTGCAGTTGCCAAAACTGTATTGCTGCTAATAGTTATGCCCACCCGGGATACAGTGGTTTATACATACAATCACGCCTGCATTACGTGTGTTCATACACGTGCGTCGGTTTAGGGTACTCCTGACCTGGGCTTTTCTTAATACATTCCCGATCTGATCGTGGAAAGTGCGCCCCTACCAACAATCCCATTTACTCTTGCCTCATATATCTGTTTTATTAAACTCACTTCATCCATTCTCGCCACATGACCTCACCACTTCAGCATTCCTTCATCTCTGCACTCCACTACATCTTTTAAACCACAATGATCTCTTATTACACCGTTCCTAGTCCTATCACACACGTTCACCCCAACCATACTTCTCAACGCTCTCATCTATACGTTTATGTTTCTCTGCCATACCCATCTTTCACTACCAAATATTAGTGTTGGAACTAGCACCCTTCTGTGAACACCCAATCGAGCCTTTTTTGGCACTTTTTGACTGTTCACAACGGTATGTGTGGGTGTACTAAAACGTTAAGGAAGACTCGGATTTTACACTTACCCCGTGTAATAGAGGTAAGTACAGTCACCAGCAATAATATATTATCCAACATTAGGGGCAAAAATATCTGACACGCTCTTATACCTCTAGTAATAAAGACGTATCAGATATTTTTGCGCCCAATTTTGGATATTATATTATTGCTGGTGACAGTACAAGTGTGATACGATTCACACACACACACACACACACACACGCACGCACGCACGCACGCACGCACGCACGCACGCACGCACGCACGCACGCACGCACGCACGCACGCACGCACGCACGCACGCACGCACGCACGCACACACACACACACACACACACACACACTTCTCTATTTTTGGGAACTTACTGAAACAGCTATAATTTCACGATTATAGAGCCTTAATTGTAATACAGCTTTTTTGAGACTACTCTTTAACCTTGTACTGTAGCCGTTAATAAATCTTTTAACAGTATAACAATATTAATTATAATAATTCAAAGTAGAAAGGTGCCTAGGTTTTACTTATTATGTAATAGAGGTACAAGTGTGATATGATATGGCAGTTAACATTTTTGTGCGACTTGCTCAACTTTAAATACTAGTCATATTAACCACCGAGTGGCTTAAATCTCTTAAATTACATTTGTAGCCTCATAAGTTTCTGTATATCCTTTAGATTATGCCATAAGATTAAATAAATAATAATTAATTGATTTTAAGGTAAACTTAGTAACTTGATCCTAGAAATCTTAAAGGTAAAAGTACACCAAGGTTTTTATTACCTACTACTTAGATTATAAACACACAACTGTAGCTGTGATTATGATAATTATCGCACTTATTACTTTATAGGAATAAATCAAATTACATTATATCACAATCATTTGAGTTAAATTTAAGTTAACCCTAGGTTGTTTTTATTACTTATTGATTTCTTTCTTGTTTAGTTTGGCAGCATAACATTATTGTATATGAGTAAAAGCCCATGTATTGCTTTCTTTAAATAGATGCAGCTAAACAGTAAACGAAATACTATAACACTTACGATAACATTGATTTAAAAATAGGTGCAGCTAAACTGTAAATGAAATACTATAACACTTACGATAATATTGATGTAAAAAATAGATTCAGCTAAACAGTCAACGAAATACTATAACACTTACGATAATATTGATATAAAAAATAGATTCAGATAAACAGTCAACGAAATACTATAACACTTACGATAATATTGATATAAAAAATAGATTCAGCTAAACAGTCAACAAAATACTATAACACTTACGATAATATTGATATAAAAAATAGATGCAGCTAAACTGTAAATGAAATACTATAACACTTACGATAATATTGATGTAAAAAATAGATGCAGCTAAACTGTAAACGAAATAGGGGAGACCGGGGCTGGAAGTTCCCGGGGTAAGTTGTTCCGACGGCAATAACTTTGTAAAGAATAAAGATAATAATACATGTGAAATGTGCCAATAAAGCGTCAGGTGTCGCGCTGCTTTGGCAGCCATTTTAGTTACTCCGGCGACGACGGTTAAGTGTCTATATGTATGGAGCTGTCAGAACACCACGTCAGTAAATATTTTCATGTTTAAACTTTTTGGTGTATCTCTGTTTATTATGAACCGATTTATACGTAACTTTCCTTAATTGTAGTGACATTAGTAAAGTATCTGTATTGTTTGTGTATTTTAAAATTGATTCTATTACTTTGCCAGTATGTCAGTCTTCGTAAAAAACGTAATTTGGGGCTAAAAGTTCCTCCCATGGGGGGCTGGTTGTTCCCAGGAATAATGTACCGCAATTTTTTTAAGGATGTGAAAAAACGAATGTAGGACGAGGACAAGAGGTAAAATTTTCTTTGGAAAACATTCACCCTTCATAGCCCAAGAATAGACAAACTAGAGCTGACTGGTTCACTATTCGATAAGTTACTCCAGAAATGACTAGTGTTGGGCGTGCATCTGCATTTAACAAACAAAAAGTTGAATGATTTTTTTACTTAGCTCAGTGAAACTCCACTAAAATATTAATTGACATTGCACAGCATCAAAATTATATGCACACAATCATAAAAAAGGATGTTTTATTTAAGAAAATTTAAGCGGAACAATTTGCCTCACAGATGGAACAACTCGCCCCAAAGCGGGGCTGAATGTTCCACTCCGAAATTTGTCAAAAATGTGCTTCTGTAAAAATAACTATTGATTTATTAGTAGAACAGTCTATAATTTTACAAACAACGATAAACACCCGTTCAATATGTGCACATGTTGAAAATCAAACCCTTCATTTTCATAATTTAACTTGATGTTTCATGAAAATCGGAACTTCCAGCCCCGGTCTCCCCTACTATACTTACGATAATATTGATGTAAACAATCAGTTATTGCGTACGGTCACGAACGTTAACTTGTGACCCAATTCAATTCAATGTTTGGGAAAATAATGGCCCCATTAATATTTTGATGATTCTGATGTCGAGGTAGGATAGTGCATTTCAAGAAAAATATGCTTCAAGGTAAACTCAACGTTATTGTTGTAGAATGTCAGATTGACTTTGCACCTAAGGTGGGTCCAAATTTAAGTCTTGGACTGTACATTGTAAAATAGTAAACCCAACTTGCAAACTTATTTTTTTATAAGTTTTAAAGCTAAAAAGGCACTAAGATATATATTTTTTCAGAATGAAATCTAATAATGTTTTTATAATAGCATTTTTTCTAAATCATCAGTCAAAATTACCTTCAACGTGATAATTAACTTAAAGTAATATACCCATTATTAAAAAGAATTTGTAAATCATCAATCAACATTAACATTACCATAATAATTAACTTAAACTATTGTCTATTACCATGATAATTAACTTAAACTAGCTTAAAGTAATTATTCAAAATAATTTTGTAAATTTGAAATCAAAAATCAAAATAACTTCACCATGTGATTAACTTAAAATAAACTTAAACTAAAATAATCTAATGTTACCTTTTTAAAACGTAACACGTGTTATTAACGTAACACGTGTTATTACGTCGGGTTTACTAACAAATATAATTTAAGTTAGGACGGACAGATGGACGTACGGACAGACGGATAAGCGGACGGACAGCGGAGGCTTATTAATAGGGTCCCGTTGAGCGCCCTTCCTTCAGGCACGGAACCCTAAAAAATATGGCCAATACAACACATCCCGACTAATATTTATGTTATCTTTGTCATTCATTTGCTTGCCCTTCGCAGGTAAACCACTAAACGGATTTTGATGAAATTTGGAATTGAGATATGTAGTTTGAAATTGAACATAGTTTTCAGCTTTGGCCTTGAAATCTAGTAGTGTTCAAGGAAAATCTTTTAAGAAGTTTTAGACGGCCAAGTTGGCGGAAAAAGATAGTAAAAAAAAAGACATCATACCTCCAGCAACAGCGTTTGCTTACGCATTAAATTGAGGTACTGTGCCATCGGTCCCTCTCGCGAGGGGATACGCGACCGCCTGCGACGCGGAGCTGCCGGGAAGCGACGAGGAGTGCTGCTGCTGGGGCCAGGAGGGTCTGTCCCAAAGGAGGTTGAGGGCTGGTCCAAGGCTTGTTCAGCCGCCCTTGGATCCTCATATGACTGTGGTGTTTTATAAATGCCATTTTATTAAAATTAATTTACACAAGAAGTCATTGGGATTTGTGCACCTTTTACACCCAAAGCAATTTAGAGAAAGAATGTAATATATAAAATTCTCGTGTCACAGTGTTTTTAACAAAACTCCTCCAAAACGGCTTGACCTATTCTTGTGAAATTTTGAGTGTATATTCAGTAGGTCTGAGAATAGGACGTAAAGTATATTTCATATGTATCATATTTAATTATTTAAGAACGCATCTTTAAATCTGTGACGTCACCTGTCATGGCGTGAGGGACGACACATTGGAAAAGGTACCGAAAATACAGAAGTTACATAACGCTCAACAAGTTGTTTTAATTTACCATCACAAATTAAAAACATTACATGGCGCAGTCGGTTAAAGAAAATGTCGCTCACATTCAATTTGCCGGAGAAATTGAGTGTATCGTCGGGTAATCTATCTCAAAATTGGAAAAATTTCAAACAATCCTTAGAAATCTATTTGCTCGCGACCGGCTTAGATAAAAGTGAAGATGCAAGGAAGATTGCGATTTTGCTAAACATCATCGGTGAAGATGGCCTAAAAATCTATAACAACTTTAAATTTAAAGAAGTTGCAAAAGTAAGTTTTGATGAGGTGATAAAATGTTTCGAAGAGTATTGCAATCCGAAAAAAATTTTATTGCACTCGAGATTTTTGTTTTATGACAGAAGACAGGAAGCAGATGAACCATTTGAACAATTTCTTACAGATGTAAGAAAATTAGCAAAAGATTGCGAATTCACCTCTAGTGAGGAGGCAATACGTGACAGATTGGTTTTTGGCGCCAATGATCTGGTTACGCAAGGTAAACTGATTTTGAAAGGGGATATTGACTTGGAGAATGTAATAACCAAGTTTAGGTTAGCAGAGATAGGTCGGCACCAAACTAATGAGGTCCAAAAGAATGTTAACCTCGAAATAGCTAAGGTTATGGCAAAGGTTTTGGATGGCAACACTGGCTGTCAAAGAATAAGCAGCTGATATCGCTATGTCCATATAAAATATTCTTATTTTAATTATATTGATTGTATATTTATGCTTAACTGTTATTAAATAGACAGTTTACAAGTAAAATATTATCTTAGTTATATATTTCTAGTGTTTTAGTGACGTATAATAGTGTTCCGAAACATATTAAATTTGTAACCGTTATAGGTTATAAATTTGAATTCGGTGTCTGCATCTTATACTTGTCGGCTTGGTTTAGGCACTATTTACTATAAATACTGCCTGTGGTAGCCGCTGGATGAAATTACATAATTATAGTGCAGTGTAGACACTAGTAACGTTACTATATTCACGTAAGTAAACTTGCATTCCTTGGACAAACAGTTTCTTGTTTTTTACGATCTTAATTAATCAAAGCCTTGTAATAATGATGACCCGAAGGGCAGCTGCTGTCGCTGCGCGTCAGCAACAAAATGACAAACTTCAAATAACGTTGTTAGAGTTGAAAAAATCCAAGGAATTGTGTGCCCAATTACTCAGTGAGAGAGAGGACAGTGAGAGGGAACTACTACCAATTCTAGAAAGTAGGGATAAGTTAAAAAAGGAACTCTCTTTACTAGAAAGTGAGTATAGTGATATAAACATGGAACGGGTCAAGCTCCAAGAAACAGTGGAAAAGTTCTCTGAGTGTACCGAACTGTACGAGCAGGCCTTGAAGGACGTCGACTCCCTGGAGAGAGCGCTGCATGATGCCCACGAACAGATCTACGAGCTTCAAGAGGCCAACCAAAACACTGCAGAGGTACACACTCAATCATTATTTGAGGAATTGGTAGCGAGTGACCCTCAGTTGATTCCTGCTTCAACCGACAATCCTGTGGTTACCATAGACTTAACTAATGACATTTCCACCACAACAAGGTTAAGTAGTTGTAGCAGGAATAAACTAAAAAAACACATTAAATTAAATAGATATATAAGAAAATCTCAAAGGTTGTTAACACAAAATAAACGGTATACAACAAAATTGATATTAAATAAAATAAATGTAAAACTAGTTGATAAACTTAATGAATATGCCAATATGTTAGGAAATAATAAGTTAAAGTATGACACTGACACACAAATGTTACAATTAAAAATACAGAATTTGGAGGAGTCGATACAAACATTAAATAATTTGCAAGAGAACTCGAAAAAAATTATAGCTGAGTATTCTTTAGGTATGGATGACCTAATAGGGCAGCTCAACTATAATTTAGAGCTGTTTCAGTCACTGGCGGACAATCACACATGTGTCTGCCAAACCATGAGTGTCTGTCCGGCCACCAGCGGACTGAAGCAGAGCCTGTGTGTTAGTGTTCCTGCACTCAGTGCACTCAGTGTTCCTACACTGAGTATTCCTGCGCATAGTGTTCCTACACTTCCTACAGTAAATAATGACAGTACTAACACATTGACATATAAACATAAACCTGACATAATTATGTACTGCGATGAAATTGGTAGTAATATGGGCTCAATATTGAATTCATACACTAAGGGACATAGTGTGATCAGCAATTGTTTACCTTTAAGCAGCTTGGAAAATATCCAAAATCAAATTATTAAGGACAGAAATATTGATATTGACACAACTTTGCTTATTCTTATAGGAAATAGAGGGAATGTAAACAAAAATAAATTAATTTCATTTTTTCAAACACTGAATAGTCTTGTAGTAAAAAAAATCATATTGTTTACATTCGCTTATTGTAAACAGTTGTCACAGAAAGAAAATGATATAAGACATAATCTAAATATGACATTTTATAACATGTGTACATATAATGATAAGATTGACATTATTGATTCTAATAATTATATTAGTAATAATTACATTTTGAATAAAGGGAAATTTTACCTTCCCAATTATCTTAAAAGACAGATAGCTATGTCGCTATCTTATTTATTTGATATTTCAGCCAATAATTTGGCTCCTGCTTCTTTTGAGCAACCAAAAATGCACCTGGAAACCGTTCCAAATACCATCAATCATTTAAATTAAATGAAACGACAACAGAGGGCGTCAACTCTAGCAATCTAAATCGCAATAAATGTAAGGCCAAATCTGGCAGCAAAGTATCTAATAGTATCACTCTGGTTCACCAGAATATTCAATGTATAAGAAGTAAAGACCTCCAAATTGAGTTATTTCTTAATAGTAATAATATTGATATTTTATGTATAACGGAACACTGGTTAACTAGTAACGAGGCTATGTTTAATTTTATCAACCACCAGGTCGGCAGTCTGTTCACAAGAAGTATCTCGATACATGGTGGGTCGTTAATAATATTAAACAATAAATTTAAATTTAAAGAACGTAAGGACATTGTGTCCTTATCTGTTGAACGTACATTAGAACTCGCTGCAATAGAATTACAGCAATTCATAGTAGTTTGTGTATATAGGCCACCCTTAGGAAATTTCGAAATTTTTGAAAAGAACATGGAAACTATCTTAATCAATTTATCTCATTTGAGTAAAAAAGTTATTATATGTGGAGATTTTAATGTTAATATTTTGGAAAATAGTTCACTAAGCTCCAGATTAATAAATCTTTTCAAATCTTTCGGACTGGCTCATACTTTTATGGAGCCGACTAGAGTGACTGACACTAGCGCCACGTGTATTGATAACATTTTTACTGATATAATTCCTATTAGTAAGAGTTTGATCAGTAACCTGGAATCGGATCATCTAGGTCAATTAATTAAATTGGAGTTTGTATCGCATAATGTTGTGAATAAGGAAATAACTTTTGTGCCGCTTACTGCAGGTCGTGTGGAGAGAATGCGACATAACCTAGTGCATAATCTGCCCTTTTTAACAACTGATAAGGGCCCTAATGACATGTACAACTCATTCTTTCACACATTCATGAAACAATTTGACATGATATTTACATCTAAATCGGTCATGGTCGGTGGCGCAAAGGTTTTCAGTGACTGGGCTACTGCGGACTTACATAAACGAAGAGCAATACTGTATCAACTATATGAGGAACGACGGTTTAACGCTAGTGAAGAGTTTAAGGAACATGTCAAAGAGTATTCTAAGAATTTCAAGTCAGACTGCCGTATAGCTAAGCGAAACTTTTTAAGTGATAAAATCTTGAATAGCTCTGATGTCATTAAAACGACTTGGAAAATAATTAATGAAGAAACAGGTCGCCGGAAAAAGGAATTTAATGACTTTCGTTTAAAAGTAGATGGTAAAATCCTAGAGTCTAATTTAGATGTTGCAATTGAATTTGAAAATTATTTTACCAACATACCAGTGTCCACGACTAAGTGTCTGAACTCTTTGCCGGCGTCTGCCATTTTATTATTAGAAGATAACGTGTCTGAATGCAGTATACACTTTGAATTCAAGCACGTTACTGCCTTGGATGTAATCAAAGCATTTAAATCAATTAACATTAAGAAAACCAATAATCTTTGGGGGGTTTCGGTTCACGTCCTTAAATCCTTAATGGAAGTCATAGCATCTGACTTAATGATCATATTTAATCACTGTGTTGATTGTGGTGAGTTTCCTGATCTTATGAAACATAGCAAGATAATTCCATTATTTAAAACGGGTAGTACTTCTGACCCCACTAACTTTAGACCGTTATCGATACTACCCACTTTCAGTAAAATCTTTGAGAAATTAATTTTATCACAGTTAATGCAACATTTTCAAGATAATTATTTATTACATAATAAACAATTTGGTTTTACTCGGGGTCGCTCGACAACCGAAGCTGGTGTTGAGCTAATTAAACATATTTTTGATGCCTGGGAGGGGTCACATGATGCTTTAGGTATTTTCTGTGATTTGTCCAAGGCCTTCGATTGCGTTAACCATGACACATTGGTCAGGAAGCTACACCATTATGGAGTTAGAAGTACTGCGCTAAACTTAATTAAAACGTACTTATTCGGGAGAATACAAAGGGTAGACGTGAATGGAAAACGATCACCTGGGTCTTTGGTCTCAATGGGCGTGCCACAGGGCTCAATTTTGGGTCCATTTCTATTCCTCATTTACATAAATGATTTACCATACCTTATAAAGGACAACCATGATATAGTATTGTTTGCTGATGATACCTCACTCGTATTTAAAGTCAAACGACAACAGGAGTTTAATGTGGATGTAAACAATGCTATATCAAAAGTTGTAGATTGGTTTAGTGTTAATAATTTATTACTAAATGAGAAAAATACTAAATGTATTAAATTTATGACTACCAATGTGAAAAATAGACAAACTACTGTAACTATTAAAAATGACAAATTAGACTTAGTTAATGATACAGTATTTCTTGGTATAACGTTAGACTCAAAACTCCAATGGGGTCCTCATCTGGCTAAATTAGCGAATAGACTAAGTTCTGCAGCTTTTGCAGTTAATAAAATTCGGAATCTAATAGACTTGAGAACCGCTCGATTAGTTTATTTTAGTTACTTCCATAGTATTATGTCATATGGTATTTTACTATGGGGTAGTGGTGCTGACGTAAACAGCATCTTTGTTCTACAGAAGAGGGCTATTCATGCTGTTTACAAGATGGGTCATAGAGACTCGCTTAGAGAGATAAGTTCAAAGAAACGAATATATTAACCGTATACAGTCAATATATTTATGAAAACATTATGCATGTTCATAAGAATATCAGTAATTTTAGAAAGAACTGTGACATACATAATGTTAATACCAGAAATAAACATAAGCTCGCAGTGCCCTTTACACGGCTTCACAAAATAAAAAACTCTTTCATGGGTAATTGTATAAGGTTCTATAATAAGCTCCCAAGTAGTGTTACTCATTTATCAGTAAATAAATTTAAGAGTTACGTTAAACGTAAACTAATTTCTAAAGCTTATTATAGTATTAAAGATTATATGAATGATGACAATGCTTGGGACTGATATATATATATTTTTTGTATTACAATTATTAATGACCGTGGAGACTATATACATCTCCCTGTATGATTACCTATTATTTTAATATGACATCTGGAGACTCTTTACCATCTCCAAAATTGACCGTGGAGACATTCTACATCTCCCTTATTTTTTAATTTGACATCTGGAGACTCTTTACATCTCCAAAATTGACCGTGGAGACTTTCTACATCTCCCTTGTTTTGTGTTTTTTTTTTTAATTATATTTAATTCTTAATTTTAATTTGACATTTGGAGACTGTTTACATCTCTGAAATTGTATTATTTATTATAATCTGACATTTAGATATATTTAATTATTATTACTACTGGGACCTGTACATCCCTGTGACATTTAAATTATGTAGCTTAAGTTTAGTATTGTAATAAGTGATTTATTGGAAAAAACGGCTTACTGTTGAGTTTCTTGCGGCGCTTCTTCTCAACAGTGGTCTCTTTGGAAGCGCTGGTAGACTCGGACATGTAAAAGTGCCTGCAGGGCCTACTTACTGAATAAATTATTTGTATTTGTATTTGTGTTTGTAAAGCCACCGTCCAAGACTCCACCCATGATCATGAAGTGTAAATGGTGTGGCCAACAGCATGAGTATAAAATGTCTGCATGCCCAGCGAGGGGAAAACAATGCACTAAGTGTAATAAATACAATCACCTGGCAGTAGTGTGTCGCAGCAAATTTGTAAAAAGTGCAAGTGAGGTTCAGCCTAGTTTGGATGATAGTGATAATGAGTACTACTGTGGCAGTATCCAAAAAAAGGTATGTTCTGCAGAATGGACCCAATTGTTATTAGTTGAGGATACTAAAAGTTGCAAATTTAAACTTGATACTGGTTCAGATGTGAATTTAATCCCTATGAATATCTTTCAAATAATTAACCAACGGAAAAGAATGAATTTGAGGCATTGTAAATTCAGATTGCAGGCTTACAATAATACTGTGATAAAAGCTTTTGGTACTGTTTTGCTGGAAGTGAAATTAAAGAATTCCTCCTATCTTATAGATTTCATTGTGACAGACTCACGATTTCAACCAACTCTTGGTAAAGATGGCTGTTTAATTTTAGGATTGATTGAAAGAAAATTCATAAATAATGTGGATATCTCAAATTGTGATATTGTTACAGATGATTTAGGGAAACAGAAATTAATCTCAGAATACAAAGATGTATTCGATGGAACAGGAAGATTTCCAATGGAATATAAAATTCTGTTGAAGGAAGGATCTGAACCTATTATTTATTTATTTTATTTTTATAGGATTCCTCTGAAATTAAAAGAAAAACTTAAAGATGAACTAGAACGTCTCTGTGAGAAAGGTGTCATTTCAAAAGTTGAATATGCAACTGAGTGGGTTAATAGGATTGTTATTGTTGAAAAAGATGAGAATGCAATAAGGGTATGCTTAGATCCCAGAGATTTAAATAAATGCATTCTAAAAAAGTACTATGAGATACCTACTATCAATGACCTTAAAGCAAGAATATGTAATGCTAAATATTTTTCAGTTCTGGATTTAAAAGAATCCTTTTGGCAGATAGGTCTAACTGAAGAAAGTAAAAAAATTTGCACTTTCTCTTCTGTGTTTGTAACATACAATTTTAATGTTCTACCTTTTGGTTTGGATGTTTCAGCTGAAATTTTTCAAGAAAATTGTGAAAATTGCTTTAAGGACATTGAAAATGTTTTTATCTATATTGATGATTTCCTAATTTATGGCCAAACTAAAGAGGAACATAATTTGGCTTTAGAAAAGGTGCTCTCTAGGGCACGAGAATTGAAAATAAAATTTAATTTAAAAAAGTTTCAGTTCCTTCCTGATACAGTTAGGTATTTTGGTCATGAAATAGTAAATGGTTGTTTAATGCCAGACAAAAATAAAATAAAAGCAATAAGGGAATACGACATGCCAAATGATAAGCAAAGTTTACAGCGATTACTAGGTATGGTCAACTACATGAGAGATTTTATTCCGAACTTATCTGAAATAACAAGCCCTTTCAGAGAACTTTTAAAGAAAAATGTATTATTCCAGTGGCAGGATGTTCATGAAGAATGTGTTAAAAGAATTAAATCTTTATTGATTAGCCCTACAGTATTAAGAAATTTTGATCCAAAACAACCAATAACTATCCAGACCGACAGTTCTAAAAGTGCAATTGGTTGTGTGTTGTTGCAAAACAAACAACCTGTTGCTTTTGCATCTAAAAGTCTAAGTAAATCAGAATGCGAATATGGACAAATAGATAAAGAATTTTTAGCTATATTGTTTGCTTGTAAAAAATTCCACTACTATATTTACGGGAGGCACACAATAGTACAGACAGATCATCAACCATTAGTTGCACTAATGAAAAAAGAAATTTATTCCATTGCATCTCAAAGGCTTCGTAAAATAAGAATTAAATTAAATATTTATGATATTGATGTGCAATATGTAAAGGGTTCCTTGATGTTAATTGCAGATGCAATAAGCAGAGCATCATCGAAAGCCGATTGTGATACTTTAGAGAAATCATTAGACCGTGTGGTTCATACTGTTAATGTAAGTGACACCCTTCTATCAGAAATATCACATGCAACCCTGTGTGACTTGACTTTAACTAAATTAATCGAATTCTATAATGACGGTTGGCCAGTCTGTATTGATAGAGTTCCTGACTTTGTAAAGTGCTATTGGAAATTAAGAAATGATATTACTGTTGAAAATAACATAGTGTATCTGAACCACAGGATTGTTATTCCTGTATCTTTACAGAAAACAATATTGTCAAAAGTGCACTCTTCTCATTTTGGCATTACAAAAACGTTAGGTAGAGCAAAATCACTGTTTTACTGGCCTAATATGAAGGATGATATTATTTCTCTGATTACAAAATGTCGATTGTGTGAAAAATATAGTATGAATAAAACAAAGGAGCATATGATTTTGGATGAGATGCCAACACTGCCTTATGAAAAAATTGGGTGTGATTTTTTAAACTTTGCAAATGAAAATTATTTGATTATTGCAGATTATTATTCTAAGTGGTTTGACTTGATAAAAGTAACATCAATGACAGCTGGAAATGTAATTAAAATATTAAAATCTTTATTTGCTATACATGGAATACCTAGAGTAATAAGGGCGGACAACATGCCATTTAACTCAATTGAATTTAAAAAATTTGCTAAAGACTATAAATTTTCTATTGTTACATCTAGTCCACATTATCCAAAATCAAATGGTTTCATAGAACGATATGTTGGTATTGCGAAAAATATACTCAAGAAATGTAAATGTGAAAATTTAGATTTTGACCTAGTGTTACTTGAGTACAGAAATAGTCCAGTGTTGGACTCACCATATAGTCCATCACAATTGTTACAGAGTCGCTCATTAAGATCAATTTTACCAACTCATAGGGAGTTACTGGTTCCAAAGATTGTAACTGATTTTCAGTTTTACCAGGGTAAGAGAAATGTTAGAAATAAAACAAATTATGACAAAACTGCAAAACATTATAATTACTCATTTAAGGAGGGGCAGAAGGTTGTGTATTACAAGGATAAGGAATGGTGTCGAGCTAAAATTATTGACACTCATAGCTCTCCAAGATCGTTTCTAATTGAAGATGAAAAGGGTAGTATTTTAAGAAGAAATTCATCACAAATTAAACCATCATCAGAATCTGAAGGCACTCAGTCTAATGTTGATGAACAACCTGTAGAACATGAAGCATCAGATTCTGATGAAGCAGGCCAGCCTGCAACATTGTCTTCTGGCAGACCTCGGAGGGAAGTGAAACGACCTCAATATTTAGATGATTATATAACTGATTAGTTTACGGGGAAGATGTATCATATTTAATTATTTAAGAACGCATCTTTAAATCTGTGACGTCACCTGTCATGGCGTGAGGGACGACACATTGGAAAAGGTACCGAAAATACAGAAGTTACATAACGCTCAACAAGTTGTTTTAATTTACCATCACAAATTAAAAACATTACATCATAAGGGTTGTAGGAAAAAAAACACCTGGGCGACGCCGGACAAAACTTCACTTCTGACAACACAGTCAAGTTGGAAATGAACCTGCCCAAGCTATTTGATCCATAAAGCCTATAAGAGCCTGTGACAGCCCGACATTTGTTATTTTACGAAGGCTGACAGTTTCTATACAAGGTGTTACAAAAATACCCGTAAAGCCGAAAGGGGGTTAAATGGTGCCTTATAATAAGTCCATTTACAATTTTTGAGAACCGTACTATCACCGTATGACTTACCGGCAAAAAAAAAAAACATTATTGTTTTCATTGATGTGCAAACCCTATTTCAGTAAAATTAAAGAGTAAACTACGCAGAATGTTTACGTACATTTTTACCTAAATCGTGACACGATCAAGAGACATACTAACAAAATGTACAGAATTCGATTAGATAGATATTACAAGTCGAGTTTTGGAGTCGTAATATTCTGAGTTAGAAAACATCGTCATTTTGGAAAAAAACACGAAACAATTGTAGAGTATCGATAAGAAGATTTGAAACTGATAACATTTTTTTTTCCCTCTTGACGTTTTTTGAAGCCAGTACTTAAGCATAATGACATCATAGTATTGAACCTTTTTGGATGAAAACCAGAAAAACCATTAAAGTTGACAATTATTAAATTGGTTGGTTGGCCTCTCTGTTAAATAATCTATGCTAACTCCGGTTCCCTGACATGACAGGTAACTAGGGTTGACAATATTTTTGGCTTTGATAATTTATTATATTTTTTACGGGGTATTTTGTAACACGTTGTATATACCGACAGCAGCACCACCTACCAGTACCAATTGTGTTGTCAAACCATCCAGGAACCCATTGAAATACACACACAAAATTACATAGCTTCTGCTCACGATTTCATCTGTGTAGATTTCGATAATCGTTCTTCCCTCGGAAACTTTTAAATTTATAAATTTTCCGGGATAAAATGTGTTTAATTAAGCTATCCCTATTCCAAATTTAATGCAATTCTGTCTAGCCGTTGCAGCGTAAAAGAGTAACAAACATCCCTACATCCATACATCCACACATCCATACTTACCCCCTTACTAATAAACATTGAGTAACGGTGGTATAGCTATGCAATGTTTTGTCCTTATCTGTCATTGTCACATTTGAATTTTACAGATAAGGACAAAACATTGTATAGCTATACCACCATTACTCAATGTTTTATTAGTAAGGGGGTTACAAACTATTGTGTTTATAATATTAGTAGTGTTTATAATATTAGTAAGGATGCCGTCTTAGGCTTTTGGGCTACGGGTTCAATTCCTAATATGGGCAATATTTGTGAGTATTTATTCCAGTGCCCATAGCACAAGCCTAGTGCGTAGTTTGGGACTATGTCAAATTTGTGTCAGTTTGTATAATATGCTGATATTCAAGTACTTACGACAGTTCCTCCTATCATGGATTCCCCTTCTGCCCCGATTCCAACAGCACACTCCCTGCCAATTGTGCCCAAAATCTTCTCAGACATCTCCGAAATTTTTGGGACAATTGTGTCGTTTCCCGTCACTCCGAGTGCATATCGGGCTCGCGCTCCCTCGTCGCGGGCTTTTTTTTTCAAGTCACGCCATGTCTAAAAATTTACGTAAATTTATATAGGAACAAGCAACGATAAAATAAACCTCATTAGGTC
Source organism: Acleris cristana (assembly GCA_948252455.1). Classification (NCBI taxonomy): domain Eukaryota; kingdom Metazoa; phylum Arthropoda; class Insecta; order Lepidoptera; family Tortricidae; genus Acleris; species Acleris cristana. Next base: position 13,855,072 of record OX411771.1, on the reverse strand, counting down.
GAAAACAATGAGACTTGCTTCACATTTTAAGATAACTTGTATTTCGGTTATTATTTAATTATTAATAATTATGTACTGTAAACTCATACAACTCTGTTCCTAGGTTGAAACAACAGTCAAATTTTTCCTTATACAGTACATATTATATAAAAAATCTATTAGTTTTCTGACCGCCTGTTGTTTTATGTGTGGTAAAATAATGAATGTATGAAGAAAATTTTGACTATATACTAGGAACAGAGTTGCACGAGTTCATGGTAGCAGATAAATATTCTCCGTGAAGGTGTGAATCGATGTTTTTGTTCCGTGCACCGACTTTTAATAGTGAAGTACAACAAAGAGATCTAATGTTACTTACATGCTTCCATTGCTCGATGGACTTGTCCGAACCTTTCTCAGTTAGCAGGTCTTTTATTTTGACCTACTCGGCTTCCATTTTTTGACTACCGAGTGGGCCAGTATATTCCCCCGCGGCAAAAAGAGGGTTCGTAGACATGTAGTCCACCATTAATTTGATTTGAGCTTGGGTGCTTCTAACACTGAAATAACATTTAAATATAAAATAAATATTTGAAAAGAAAACAACACTTCGATGGGCAATTTATCACTAAACCGGTCAGAAAAGCATCAATTTTTATACATGTAATACAATTATTAACAATATTTTTTTTTTAAATAATGGGAAATTACTGTTGCGTAAAGTTAGAAGCCAATAAAATAATAATCAAAATACTTACACTTTGCGCTTAGTCGTAGCCGCCATGTTGATAAACAAAACTTTATAAAACAAACAACTTACTTTACTTCAAATCCAGATAATAACAAGGGTATAATTTGACATATGTGACTTTACACACAGATTATAAAGCTCGCGTAAGGGTTGCTGCTCACTCAAAAAACGAAGGGAAGCGCCCTTTTTCATTACCGATTCAGTGTTGCCACAAAAGAATATGCCATTAGTAGAATACTATCTGCACAAAAGGTAACACTTACGTATCGCCCGCGGATAGCTTCCTCGCTTGAAGAGAATGTCTCGCAACGTGCACTTGTGCTACCGGAATTGAGAAAACTGACATTGGAGACAGAGATTTCTCGTCTCGCGAGCTTTGTCGCTTGGGCTTATGTGCTAACCGTGCAGCATTAATTATGGCCTGTGTCACGGAACGTATCGACAACCTGAAGCAGAAAGTTTGCGCGTGGGTAAGCCATATTCATCGCTATAGAGAGCGTGTGGATAGATACCAGCAAAATCGCCTCTTCCGAAGTGATCAGAGGAAGGAGTACCGAAAGTGGGAAGGAACCGATTAAGAAGTTAGCGACGGACACCTAACGGATGCTGCTGCTATGATTAGTTTCTGGCGCAGCATCTGGTCACTGCCTGTCGTGCACACAGTAGGAGACTGGATTTTAGCTGAGCAGATATTCAAACATAGGTAATTTAAATTATGTACCTATCTGTCAAAAGAATTTACGCGGTAGGCAAACTTCGAGACGTTTAAATTCCTTGGTATCACGGTGGACAAACATCTTAATTGGAGGGAACACATTGATAGTGGGTCCAATTCGGATAACCGTTGTCTAATTTTAAACGTCTATAAAATTACATTTATAAACGTCAAACTCGATTTTGACAGGTCTAAACTCAATCCGTATTCGGGAATTCTTAATTTTAGAAAGAAATCCCTAATTTTAGAGGCACACTTAGTTTGACATTTCTAAATTTATAGGGATTACAATTTGACATTTCTAAATTTATAGGTAGATTAGAATTTGGTATTCGGACGCACATTACGTTATATTTTATCTGCAATTTTAAGCGCCGCTTGAAACTTTGTAGATAGATTTTGAGACTAGAAAAATCTTTAGGATACATTCTTACATGAAAAAAACGCTTTTCGTTATATGAAATAGCTTAATTCTATCAGAACCAACCACAGACAAGAGAGTAGTTTCTAAATTTAGAGCTGTCATTTACGGCTAAAAAGTTATAAATTTAAGTGAATTTTAATTAAGAGTTTTTCCGAATACCAATTGGCGTGTAACCTAAAGTGACATTTCCTAAATTTATAGATATTTTAAAAGTTAAGTTGAAATAAAGTTGTTTTTTTTTTGGAAGGCCCTAGAAACATAGTTGTCAGCCTTTGACGGGTTTGCTATATCAAAGAAAATTACCGGCAGAATTGACGACTTTATAAAATAAAACAATAGGCATTCTAATTACTTTTTTGCTCATTTATTACAGTATTAAATATTATCATACCTTTTACCGTTAACCAAGTTGTTGTGAAAAAAAAACGAAAAACATAGGTACTTAACTTATATTTTATTTACTATTTTGTTGCAATTAGCAACATTAGTAATAAGAAAAAATAAGAAGTAGATACATACTTACTTACACTTGTTTTGTTTGGTCTTTATTAGTTTGCCTAGGTACATCATGCCTACATACAATGTAATGTAAACAAACAAATACCTATGTATAGTTTCAGTTTAATGCCGTACCCACATGCTTGGTGCTTGCCACAAACACTGAGGGTTGCAACTATTATATTAAAGTGAGTACGACGTATTTCTATCTCACTCTAACGCAGAGTTACGTGCGTCCTGAGGCGCGTTTCACGAAGCAACAAATTACAAGCGGAAGTCTCTTTCTAACTCCTTTTGCTAAAAAGAGAGTTCCGCTTGTAATTTGTAGTTTGTGGAAAACACCAAGCATGTGAATACGGCTTAAGCCCGCTCCACATTCTCGACAAAACTACACGAGATAGGTTTTGTAGAGATATTTGCCGAGATCGGGCGAAACCGAGCGCGGCCCACTACATTCTCGCCTTGCGCAGTTGTAATTGGACTCTCAACCAAAATGGACATCTTCGAAACTTCTGTCGCTGCAGTATTATGCGCTGTAGCGTATTACAATGACCTACTGATCCGTGAAAAAAAAGTTATCAAAAGACGGTGGAATAGGCGAAGATACTGGATGACTGCGATACATCGATAGATGCGATACTGCGCTTCTTACGGTTGCCGTCGGCCGACTGACAGGAGCGCAGCGAGAGTGTGGCGGGGTAGTTTCGCGCAAACACGAGACTTCACGAGAGCCCTTTGATGTTTGGCCTTTTTACCACCACGAAATGGAGACAACACGAACATACGCGAGACAATACGAACATAGACGGATACTCACTCCACACTCTCGTATTCGGCAAGTCTCGTGTAGTTTTGTCGAGAATGTGGAGCGGGCTTTAAGAATCTTAAAAAAATACGCAAGATTATTTTCTTATCATGTAGTTATAATCTGTGGTTTTCCCTGGAATGTACCTATGGGGACTGCGAATAATGCAAACTGCGATTATAATTTTATAATTTTCTAAAAGTCTAATATTTTGGCGCAGCCATTAGGCAGTAATTCAGTCTTACCTATGGATGGGCGCAGCTGCATAATACAATTAATTACTCCTGCATTAGCATGCTTCGTGAAAACTAACTTCGTTGTTGTGTTATATTATAGTCGTTCTCCTGTATGCGGTTGTCAGTTTAGTTTTGGATACCATTTTCGCAGCACTACTTTTCACACACTGTATTGATTATAATTAAGCGAAATAAATGTTTTTCTATTCTATTCTATTCTAAATTTAAGTTAGTAACAGTCCTCGTGTAATAAAATAACTGTAGGGACACCTATGATGAGTAATATCGGGCTGTACCTACCTAAAAGAAACAAAACACTAACCTACCTACTTATCGCAACGATATCATTGACTTATCCTGATTTTGGCATCAGCTTAAGGTTAAAATTTAAAGAAGGTGCTTTTCCACTGGCGATCCGAGGCGCTAGGCAGCGTGTACCTAATTTAAACGTTTGTATTAAACAACCATTTCCACCTAGGATGATGTTCATAGATTTTTGATACAAATTTATATTATAGTCTAGCTTTGCCTCGCCATTGGAAAAGCACCTTGAATAAGACTATCTGGACTGTACCGTATTGGGACTGCAGCTAGTAGTCACCAGCAATAATATATTATCGAACATTGGGCGCAAAAATATCTGACACGTCTTTATTACTTTACTAGAGGTATAAGAGCGTGTCAGATATTGTTGCGACCAATAATGTTGAATCATATATTATTGCTGGTGACTGTACGTACTCCAAGCTCAGCAAACTATCACCAATTTATCACCTACTGACACAATTCTAAGTGACATACTTGCCTCGTGTAACATACAGCCACCAGATCAGCTCAAGGATGTCATTACCTCTTGTTATATCTATTTTCTCCATTTCTCAAAGATAATAAATAAAACACACATCATGTTACCTAATTACTATTAAACAATAACATTTAATTTGGAAATACACATTACACTAGCTGCAAACAGAAAAGCGTTAGCGCCCGCCTGATAGTAAGCTGTTACTGTAGCCTATATCAAAATGCCCAAAACATAACCGAGTCAAAAGGCCCAAGCTGGTATTCAGGTGCTCCCGCCCAGAGATGACAGCAGTAATCCATATGGGGCTGGACTTGGCATTTATACAGCAACAATCTTTGCCTTCTTCGCTCTTTTCAGCACACCAAGCTATTAATCTGAAAAAATAATTAAGTATAATATAAGATTGCAGGTTTTCAATATTATATTCCCTTACTTATAAACGAGGAGTAACCATGGAGTAGCCATGCCATGATTTGTCCTTACCGTTGTGACATTTGAATTCGACATATAGGGACAGACCATGGCTTAGCTACTCCATGGTTACTCCACGTTTATGTAAGGGCAATAAAGTTTAAAGCAATAAGAATAAAAAATTGGGTCCAAGTGAATTGTGGCATGTCTTTAGTTAAATTGTTAAACCATAATCTTGGCACTTCCCATTTTAAGATAAAATTATGCATTAGAGTTGGATCATACTTTAGGTACTTTAAGAAAATATGTGCTTTTTTTCAGTCACTAAATTATACTTATAACTAACTTTAATTAACATAGGATAGGGCTAAACTTTTTGTACTGTAAGTAATATTAAAATACCAGCATTGAGTCATCAATATTTCATAGTTGTATGGGAAACAAACAATTATGTAGTTACATAGCAATGTAAATTATCTAATGCTTGTATTTATAGTAATTTAATTTATATTTATAATAAAATTATTGAATGATCATTATATTTCATAATAAAAAAATCGATTACATAAAAAAAACAGCATTCAGCATCAACATGATAGTTATACTATTTAATAATAGTTTGTTTAATACATAATTATGGAAGGTGTATTGTATTGTAGTATATTCATATTGAAGTTATTCATGTTGTTTGTATGGAGCATTTATAGATACATAAAATGTATGTAGAAAATTGAAAAAATGTATTAGAATATTGAGGATATTATTATTTTAGTGGTTCATTTCAAGTGTTTTTTTAGGAAACATTAATAGGTGCTAGTAGGTAGACTCACAACTAGTAATATAGCTTAGAGAATAAAATTAATTTCAATCCTACACTTAGGTAGGTACATAAAACCATTTATATTTTAAGGCAGTTCATAACATAACACGGGTCCCTACTTACCAACAGGTATCTATGTACTGATACAGCGTTCCTTGTGTTGGTCTGGTGTTTTATCTTATAACATGGGTGCAATATATCACTGCATCATTTACTTTAGTGCCTTTGTCATAACATTTTTGCACACTAGAAAGACAGAAATTGGTGGTTAGTTGTTTATTAGTAGGTAAATCATAAGTTATCATTGTAAGAAATATAAATATTTATTTATACTTCTTACAATATGGGTAGGTAATAGTAGAGAAAAAACTTTAGCAAGTCTAAAGAATTTCACAAAGAGATGTTAAAACTAGCTCTCTAATTATTTGCACAAGTATTAAATAGTATTTACCTTTGATGGTCCGGGAATAAAATCCATTTGTGCAGCAAACGGTCTCGAACGAGCTGACTCGAAGGCAAGCCCTTACTTCTTTCAATACTTCTTTCAATGAAACTTATGCTCTTATTTATAACGTGTTAGGTGGGTACCTACATAAAGCACCTGTGATTGTTGATATTTTCATTTTCACGATAGGTTAGGTTTCACTCAGTTTTCACATTTTATTCATTGATTCTACAACATAACCGTATCATTTGCGTTTTGCGAATTTGCAAAATACGTACAGACACTCACTAGAAGCAGGATACTTTTTACACTATTCAATTAATAGGAATCCTTTTTGGAATTTAGGAAAACGTAAAAAAATGCAATTAAAACAGTTAGGACCCTATTTACGAACGGTAAGATCAGTAAGGCTTCGATCCGATTTAGAATCCTAAGTACCTATCGTATAAATTTACGCGGCACTGTTTAGGTGGCGTCTAAATTTACAGAAAATTTCGTTTAAAAATCTGTAATTTGACGTTTCTGATGTGCATCCGAATACCAAATTGGCGATATCTCTAATTTAAATATATTAAACGTCAAATTTAAGCGATTCTCTAAATTAAGACATTTTAATGTATGGCAACTTCAACATAGGCGGTAATCCGAATACCAATTGGCGTGTAACCTAAAATGACGTAACTTAAAATTACAGATTCTTAACTTAAATTTAAATTTAGACGTCACTTATCCGAATTGGACCCAGTGTCTGCCTTAAAATCAGTCGATTCGTTTTTGCCTTAAAACGATTAAGGGACACTATTTCCGTTGAAGCTGCATTAACCGCATACCATGGTTATGTATCATCTATACTTTTATATGGACTGATTCTATGGGGTAATGCAGTGGATATGGAGAGGGTGTTTAAAATCCAGAAAAAATGTGTCAGGGTCCTTTGTAATGCATGGTGGGACGAAAGCTGCGTTCCTCTTTTTAAACGCTTAAATATTCTCCCATTGCCCTGCTTGTATGTAAGAGAAATCTGTCTTTTTGTCGTCTCTCACCCATCATATTTTAAGAAGCGAAGTGAGGCCTTGCAGAGACAGACTAGGGAAAAGATTATGAATCTTTTATATAAACCTCCAGCCCACAAGTGCATTTATAAAAGAAATGTTTTTAATATGTGCATTGTTATATATAACAAACTACCCATAAACCTGAAAACTTTAGAAGGTAACGATTTTAAGCGCTCGCTCACAAAATGGCTTCTGGACAAATGTTTTTATAGTGTTAAGATGTACCTCGAGCATGATAGGAATTAAGTTGACATTATATTTTAATTTTATATCTTTTTAATTTCTGACTTATTAAATTCATCTGTTATTTATAAACATTTTGCACGCCTGCATGCAGGCTGGATACACTGCACCCAAAACATGTAACACCTTTATGACTGTATTCCAGCAAATAAACGCATTTTGATTTTGATTTTTTGATTATCTCATTTAATAATGTTGTTACTCTGCCAAAGATGATTATGATGTATCTGATAATTATTTTTCGTGTTTAATATTTATTTGAATTTTTTAAATGTGTTTTTGTATGATATTATGCTTATTATACTCATTTAATTATTCTGCGATTTTGGACACATCTCGAAATTTCGTAAAATACTTTCTGCGATATGGCCACAACACGAAGTGACTATATTTGAAGTCCAGTACTTTAAAAACTATGCACACTTGAAAAACAATTAAACATTGATTTGAAGCTCTATATAATGAACAACAAAATAACCTAAACCAGTGTTATTGGCCAAAACTTAAGGAATTAGACCCATTTTTCTGCCGCACGCTCAACTCGCAAAACTTTGATCGGCGATTTCTCTTAATATTGGTTTTTTGAGATGTGCCCGTATAGCAGGCACTAGGCGAAATGGTCGTGTGTTGTGTTGTTTTGTTCGTAAATAATTTAATTGTATTGTACGACTACTTAAAATGAGTGATCAAGATAGTGATCATGATCACGATATTTCGGAGACGCCACCTGATATCAGGGATAAAGCAATGAGCGTCGAAAATATGTTGTTGCCGTCAAAATCCACGAACATGATTCTACTATCAAAACAATTGAAACTGTAAATAATAATTACTACAATAAATAATTGTTTCTGTTATTCCATTTATTTTTTGTATTTTTTTACTAATAAGTAGCTCTAATCAATGCTGCAATGCCGGTCATTACATGCGATTTCTGAACACATCATAGAGAGCTTTTATGATATGTGTGTAGATAAAGCAGTGTATGTAACTGTACATAATAAGCATTAAAATACTCGTGAGATGCTATTATGAAACTCGCCTTCGGCTCGTTTCATAAACACTCACTCGAATTTTAATGCCCCTTATTATGCAACAGTAATTGTCAGTTATTATTGACAATAAGAAACAGTAATAGAAAGTGTTTGTGTAGGTTAAAGCTTGTTATTGTATTACATGTAAAACCTTAGCGCCTTACCTTTTAAGAATTCAAAATCTTTTCCAGTCTAAACAATTATCTTTTCTTTTTTAAATTGAATTGTGCGAAATACTTTATTGACACTAAAATGTGCAGTGATAAACAGTGTTTGTGTAGATTAAATAAGAGGTTAAGTTAAAAATTATATTTATTTCACAAAAAATGTCTTAAACATATTTCTTAATATAAGATCGTTACATAAAGAATTTTCAGAAAACAAACTTAGCAAATCTTTCATACTTTTTCCATGAAATTTAAAATAGCAGCGTTTTTCCTTGCAATAAAACGCTTATTAAGCGAAATAACTTATTCGAAGCCTATAATAATAATTGAGAGTGGCAACACTGTTTTTTGAATGACGTAGCGGTTTCTGATTGGCTGACATCTCCCGCTCTTTTGACTCTCCTTCACGGGACTTGACAGAAGCGCGTGGAGCTAACCCCATGTGCTTCTGTTTAGTCCACCAGAGTAAATCTCTTTAACCGAACAATTGTCCTCGCGTGTGATATCCATGGACTTGTTTCTCTAATAAGTCCATGGCGATTGTCTAAAACTCGATACTGGCGAAATATACCTTGTTAAAACAAGGAGTGAAAGCCATTAAATAAGAAAAAAAAAGTCACAAAGTGAAGGTGTAAAACTTATATGCGGTTGCAAAAAATGTACCCATAACCTGGCACATAAAATAAATGTGGTTTATTATAAACAAAGTTTAAAAGTTACGCCAGGCAGAAATAAAAGTATAGGCTTCGAATAAGGTATTTCGCTTAATAAGCGTTTTATTGTAAGGTAAAATGCTGCTATTAAGCTTCAGTACCGTTATTCGAAGCCTAAAATAATATTTGAGATCTGTTTGTTATCGCCTGGTGGTCAAACGCCAATGTGATCTTTGTACTTAGTGACAATTGAAACTGAAGCAAGTATTGAGTGCACCTGCACTAAACATAGCGGGTGTTTGTACACTATGAAAAACTGTGATAATAACAAGATGTATCTCTGTGATCTTAGGATAATGGTACTGCTTTACGTTGTGAAAAAGGTTAGACAAGGTTTATTGGAACAGAAACCATAATTTGTAAACAAAGAAAATATATTGACTATTAACACTTATTAAAATGTCTTTCATTTATTTAATCGACAACCTCCTACATGAAACATTCGTGTACATACAGGCATTAAGTACCTAAATATATCCAGAAAAATAATTACAATCACTTGACACGTTAGTTAATATACATATCGTCGCTGTGCCTGCACGAATCGCTATGTGTTTTGGACCTACTTTACAGGAGAAACAAAAAACTGGTTTTCTCGGTTGATGTTGGAAGCAGATAAAGGAAAATTTATATGATAATACCTTATAGATTTTTAAGTTAATTAGGATTCATTTTGAAAATATATCACGAACAATAAAGCTTATAAAAAAACTTTTCCATAATTTTGTTACATAGCGATAATTATTTTAGCTCTTAAATACCCGTTATGTGCTTCCTGAGTACATAGCTATTTTCATACATTATGGAGACTATTTTAATTGTGCTTTTTAAAAACACATAGCTATTTTTAAATTAACCCTTACTGTAACAAAAATACATTTTCGCTACAATCTTTAATTTTATAATTTACTTTCTTATAATTAGGTACTCAAACCTTTACAATAACAGGTAATGATGAATTATTAGTCACTAAAAAATATAAAGAGGTAGGTAGTCAAATGAAAACAACATTTACTTTTTATTTATTTACTAATTGTAAGGTACATTTAGGTACACTAAAATATCTTAAATCAAAAATAGCCACAGCAATTCGAGTAACATAGTCAGTAGTCACTTACAAAATTCAATTGTATTACTCTATTTCTCTTCAATATAACAAATTATTACGTGTAAATCACACAAACGCGTATCAAAACAATAAAAAAAAATAAAGTGAAATTTCAGAAAATTATAAAAGTGTACGGTACATAAATATGATAATTTGCCTCGTTAATTATCAATGGTGCAAATTATCATAAAAATGATGGTAATCACGATGCATGTATTGTTTCAAACTTTGTAAATGGTTAAATTTAGTACCGTCGATTTTTAATGGAGCATTATACAGGTTTGTAGGTTCTCTGGTTTCAGATGTATTAAATCTCCTTTGTGGTAAAGTTTCCCAATCATCCGAGTGACGTAGTTTGTATTTAACATCACCATTCACATAAAGTAGGTAGTCCTCTTATATCTGTGACAGTCGGGTCACCAGTTTTTCTTCCTGGTCTTATACTCGTAAAACCACCAGGCACATCCTCATAATTTTTGAAGAAGGTATAGTCCAAATGATGAACAATATAAGGCTGAGAAGGTCGAGCTTGCGTCATTCGGAAGATATAATCAGATGGAGCATAAATAGGGGCTTTGAACTTCTTTTCTAGGGTAGAATGAACGCTATCTACTTCCATCATTGTATGCCCCTTTTCGAGGATAATTTGTTCAATGACAATCCCTAATACTTGGCTTAGATTAGCTAATGAACTACATACCACTTTGTTCCTATTTTGATAAGAACAGCCATCCGATATCATTATCACCTTCTTGTAGGTACCTTGTAGTATTTTTTTATAAAATCAACTATACAGCTAGTAACGTTGTTAGCTGTAACTCCTCCATCGTCCTCATTGCAGACATACAAATAAGCATCTTTAGTATTTTGCACGCGGAAGGTATAGTTATGGATTGCTAATTTCATTTTGTAGTACTGTTCTGAAACTAACAGCTTAGGACATAATAAGACGCTCTGCATATCCATTGATAATACCATCACGTCGTCAGAAGCTTGCTTTATAGCCTGGGTTTTAGCTGCCCGGGCCTCGTCTTTTTTCTCAATATGTTGTTGATAACATTCATCGGAAACATTACCCTGCTTATGACCAACACAAACGTCACACTGATCTTTGCGTGGTTTGAAAATAGATATGTTATTGTTGGAAAGTATCTCTTGAAATTTCTTCCTTTTAACAGCATACTTATTATTTTCTTGGCACCAAGAAGTATACACAGAGTGCATGTGCATAAAAGACTCGAAAGACTCTTCGACGTATATTCTGTTGCTAGTTGCTCGACAGAAATGGCTTGGTACTTTTGGTACACATTCTAGCCATTCATTTACAGACTCCGACTTTAGTGTCGTGGGTGTAATGACAGAATTATAAGGATTTCTGTCAATTCTTCGGATTATGTCACTGCTTCCTTCTTTTTCATTAAGGTCGCAATTAGATCGAATCCACAGCTGTAACGTATCTTTTTTTAAATCAAATGTAGCAAGGAACATTTCTTTGCAAACGCGCACCTTTACACCGTTCAGACCAGGCAAATAGCAATCGAAACCGTAAGACTTTTGGTGAACACCCGCAGAAGTTTTGCGTCGTCGCAATACATTTCGTACCTGAGTCAATCCGTTGATATACGATTTTTTAGCATCCCATGTTGCTAATTGCCAAAAGTAATTAAATATATCTTTCCTATTAGCTTCAGTTATGGCAGCACAAGAAAAACTTCTGTCGGACAGTTGACTTGCTCCATGATTACAGGGCTTGACCCTCAATTTTCTGCTTTGCTTAGAAACTTCCAACGTTTTAGTATTTTCATCAACTTTAACAACCTTGTGTCCTATGTACTTTTTGCCTAATAACCTCATTTTCCGATTTTTTTTTCGTTTTTGGGTTTCACTAGTAAACACCTCCTCTTCTTCTGAGATTTCAGAAACACAATTGTTTTCGAGATCGGATTCAAAACATCACATCATGGTATTATTGGGTGACTCAGAGTAGCTTTGTGTTTCCAAATGACTATTTGTTGTATCCTGCAAGATATGTTCCACAGCGGCAGCATTTGTAGTCGTTAAGGTTGAATATGGTTGGACTTAACATAAAATCCGCACTCAAAATTGAAAGATTACTGGGGAATTCAGTGATTGTGCTAATGGCGTTGTCTAACTCTTGATACTCCTCAACCTGATGCGAAGTCGTAGATGGTGGAAATAAAAAAGATGATTCTTCTTCTAACTCCATAGCTAACTGGTTTATGGACTCCTGTTGATCGACCAAGCATAATGATACAAGATGCTTGCCTCTCCTAAATCTTGACATGCTTAGCAAAATTCTGAAATGCAGCAAAATATGAAGCGATTGTTAGTATGCTTTTGTTGTTAGTCGAATTAGTCTACCTACATAAAATGCGAACATAGGCACGATACAAATGTTGTTAATTGGTCGATTCTTTTGGTCACAAGTTCGTAAGTTGCAACGTTAGTAGGTATAGGTCTAAAACTTAAGAAGCCCTTTGAATGCAGTTTAGTACAGTATACAAAAACTTTTATAATCTAGGTAAGTAATACTGAACAATTTCACTGTCACTGTTCTCATGAAACTCTTTTCGTTTAGACGCACAGTGGCCGACTTGAACCAAGTTCAGGAAACGGTGGCACTCAAATAATAATAGGTAAATGCAAATTTAAAAGGTAGGTATATTCTTATTGAATATTATTATGACGCAGCGCATGATAAAACTATTTTATTAGGTAAGTACTTAACATAGGAAATTATATACCTATGTTTAGTCTTAATACTACAATTACTTTATAAGTCCACCATTTTCACCACTAATGAGTTTACAAACTCTTCGTAGAGAATATTACACGTTTCAAATATTGAATGTACTACCTAAGTACAGTCGACGTCATAAACATGTTTACACTTTAGTACCTTGTCACTTTCATTCACCGAGACAATTTCTTATTAGTAGTATGAAACTGTCTCAGTGAATGAAAGTGACAAGGTACTAAAGTGTAAACATGTTTATGCGATTAACAACTTCATGCAAGCGGGGCACTTCTTAAGTTTTTTACCTAAGGTGCATATTATGCCATGCGAGCGTGGCCAGGGAAATAAGTAGGTAGTTAATAAGGATAGCAGAGTGATACATAGGTATTTATTTTAAAGTGCATAATTAAAATACCATCCCATAATTATTGTTACACGACTATTTTTAAATCCCCAAGAAGCAACACCCAAAAACACAAAATAAATTGAAAATACACTCAAACACACACACACACACATAATACCCATAATGCTAATAATAACACGTTTCGTGCACTTTTTAAATTTTACCGTAGGTACACATTGACGAAATTTTTTAACATAAATAAACAGTAAGTGCAACAAACGTACTATTAAGTAATTATTTAAAATTGAATCGTTAATGTACTTACCTACTCTTTCACTATTTATTCACAAATTGCACATTATTTTAATCATTCACCAACAAACAAAATATCTCGACCTTCCCTCATGAACCGCAAACGAGCAATGATCAAAGAAAGTAGTTATGTGTCAAATTCATAGGAGTTTTGCAAATGTAGACAGGTCTCAGCTTGTACAAAAATATCGCTATGTGCTCAAAACACATATCGGGCGCAGTATCTGCATTGTTATGATGGTGAAACAATTTTAGTTATGTGATTTTTGTCACTAAGCTATTATTAAAGGAACATTTATTATATGAACATCACATAGCTAATTTGGTCACTCCCAGAAATATTGAAGTTAGCTCTACGGTGTTTTTGGACCATGCGTATATTGATATAAGGTTCAAATTGGAATCAAAAACCAAAAATCAGAAAAAATCACATAGCGACTTTTGTAGGCGCAGCGACGATATTGTAACGTGACCTTTATTATTATTATTAGGTACATGTTGATGAAAAAATGAATCTAGTAGTTGTATTCTAGAATTAGATTGTTTTATTTCTCTGCAGTAAAATTTCTTAAAAGTATTTTGCAAGCGACAGTTGCCGCGAGCTAGAATTTCGTCTAAAGGACAATCCTGAACCCAACTTTTCGAGGCTACTGCTGGACGCACGCTGCCAGGGCTGGCCCGAATGCCTGCATCCAGAAGAACCTTTTTGAACCAGTTCGCGACAACTGTCCGCGACGCTGCCTTAGGGGCACCACATATAGTTAAAACAATGAGTTGCTTTTACACAAATGTCGGCTGAGAGTGAAATCACTTTGTTGATACAGTATACTGAATCCAAATTTTTACAATCTTTATTTCTTAATAGTCGCCATCCCGACTGCCTATATGTAGCAGTGTCTGTTTTATACCCGAAAATTGCCCAAAATGTGATATAATTTTCGTCGACAAAATAATTATCAGGGCCAATAATTAGAAGGTAAGGTCATGGACCCTGCGGCCCGAGCACAACAAAAGCAAGATTGCGGCCCTCTTGGAGCACTCGAATAGATTTTTTTCGTTAATGAGATGGCTTTGTAACCATCTTACTAATACTTCGGTATCCCATATGGGGACTTTATTTATTTTAGGATTCATATTAGAAATAGTGTTTAGAGCTTAAACTAATACCATGATTAGGATCGCAAAGTGTGACTATCGCGGTTTATATACCAAAATAGTACCATACGATAAGCCTTGAATGTGGTGCAAGCCTATCAGAAACCTAGCTAAATCAGAGCCAGAGGGGTTGTAAATGTTTGCTTTAGATTTTTGGCATCACGAGCTTCATCTATTCCAGGCAGGTTGATAAGTTTTAAGGGCGGATTCTCGCCAACTATAACGTAAAATATTATTTTGGTCTTGCGACCAATCTTTTACACTTTCAGCCCACCCCTACATTTTCACACCTCTAGGCTCATTGCCTAGACCTTGGGCGGTGAGCAGCCCGTGGCTGTATCTATCAGTACCCGATTCAGGTTTCAAATGGTTAACGGGGGGGCTATTGATCGGTTTTTCAGATAAAGTACGTCCCTGCTGAGGTGTTCAGGTGGGCTAACACTCGAGGGAGTAGGAACGGGGGAGGGAATAGCCAGGCCAGTTGGTAATCCCTGGTTTGGCTGAACGCATCGTGGAATTGGGCTTGCTGATCGGTTACGTCCAGTGAGAAGTAGTTGAGGATTACGTGAGCTGTCACAGAGTCAAATAGGTCTATGCAAGGAGTCCCCCATTTGGAAAATATCATCTCTGTTATCTCGGGAAGGAGATGCCATTCGGGTACGGGACATAAGCGAGACAATTCGGTGTTGAATCTCCCGGGGAGGTAATGAACCTCAATAAAAATGTTATACAAGTCTAGGAGATTTCGTAACAAAGATCCATCAAGGCGGTGGATCTTGTCCCGCCTTCGTTTCTCAAATACTTGTTGTCGCTCTGAATCATTAACGTTGGACAGGTACAGACAATGACCTTTTAAGGCGTATAGCACGGCCATTGATTTAAACAACTAGATAGGGTCTTCCGAACAAAAATGTCACATATGTTTGGCCAAGAAACAGTAGCGACATCTATCAGATTGCTTATAAACTACGTCAAACTACATAGAACTACTAAACGTGGCCGGGTAACCAAACAACAGCTGTATTTATTACAATAATATTAAGAATGCTTGAAAAAATGGTTTAACTCGAGTAATACATTACTTAATATGCTTACCGGAAAATCCTTGGTTTTCGATACTTTTGAGGTACAATTATTGCACTTGCTTATGACGCAACATGGCATTTTTGATTTTTACTAGTACGTACGACTTGGTGCGAGGTTGAAACGTCACTGTCACGAATTGGTGCTAGATTCTTAGATTTAGCACCAATTTAATCGCCCGTTTTTTTGTACTAGAGGCCAGTCCATACGAAGTAATATATTAAGTCTATGAGCACGGCCCGCATTTCTCGTTGATTGGAGTGAATATTTGCCTCTGCGCGAGACCATTTTCCCCAAATTCTCATGTTGTCTATCTGGGCTCCCCAAGCTAGCTCTGAGGCATCGGTCACCAGATACTCGTAATGGGAAACTGGGGGATGATGAACACTTATTAAGTTGCTGTGGACATTGTCAAGCCACCAATTCAGTTCGATTAGAGCTTTTGGAGGAATCGGAAAGCGATAACGGGGGTTCTGGGAAAGTAGGGACTGGCAGTGTTTTAACAAGGATCGATGGTTCAGACGCCCACGCAAGACTAGGAAACTGGCAAAGTTTATAGAGCCCACAATGCTCTGAATTTCTTTTAGGTTTGCAGACTTTCGTTTCCATAGTACTTTTAACCTTTGCGTTAGATCGAAACATTTCTTTATTGGAAGATATTTAAGGTTGGAATGCGGGTCCCAACAAATACCCAAATACTCTATCGCCCTTTGAGGGCGTAAAATTTACTTTTCGTATTTTATTTGCCAGCCCAATTTTTGGAGAAGCTGCATAGTCTCCAGACCTTTCTTTTTTAAAGCTTGAGGGTTCTGATTCGCTAACAGGAAGTCGTCGAGATAAACTAGGATGCGCATCCCTCTGTCTCTTGGGACTTAGGTTACCCAATTGGTCAATGTGGAGAACATTTTCGGAGCACAAGCCAACCCGAATGGGAGGCATGTCATTTGCATTAGTTTGCCGTTGAAAATCAACCGTAGGAAACATTTGTGACTTCCTACAACTGGCAGGTGGAAGTATGCATTTGCCAAGTCTATCTTTATGAGCCAGTCCGATGGCTGTAAGAAAGTGGGTATTCTGTGCATGTTCACAAGATGGAATTTTTGAACGGGGAGATACTTGTTTAAATTTTTCAAGTTAAAAATGGGGCGTAAGGATCCATCGTTTTTGGGCGTCAAAAACATTGGGAAAATAAAGCTGAGGCTTGTACCTACTGGAACACGAGTGTAAAGTGTCCTTTTTGAAACCTAATTTAAAACTCAGGTTAATCTTCGCCATCAGATAGCAAGGAATTTATAATTAGATTTTCTAAACAAACTGAAAACAGCAGCTCTTTGGAAAATATTGACAACTATTTAAACAATTAGACAATAAAAAATTGACAGGTTAATTCTGGGAAGAACGGATTCACTTCGAGTTACCTAGGTGGCGTTGTGGAGCTAGCAAAAGAAATGAATAAAAAATAGAATGGGAGATCATTCTAATTAGAATTTAGGAAATAATTCTTTTGTAATGAGGCAACATTATAGTTGTAAAACCTAATAAAGAAGGATCGAAATGGCTGGAAGTTGAATAAAAAAAAAGAAATTATGACCGCTATAATGCTAAGATGAGTAGGGGACAAATTCAAAGGATAACGAACTTTGTTTTTACATGTTATGTTAGAATAATCATTGTTGTTAGAAAGATAAATGTATTATCGCGGGAAAACTTGTGCACATCCCAGCTACGATATACGCAGGGTACGCTTGGGGGATGCTAATATGAGAAGAGATCAGTTCAAACGAAAGTGAGCTTTATTTGTTACTTGACATGATGAAATAAACACTGTACCTAGTTAGATAATTGAAATTACTTTCGCGAGAAAAGTTTGGCGCACCCAAGCGATCTTATACGCACTGTTTTCATACAACGGGGGCGAAAATTTAGGGGTTTCTACCCATGATCAGGTTTTTCTATTTAAACGCTGGTTAGGGTCGGAGCGGGCCTTATTTATTACGGTCGTCGAAGGGGTGAGTTGATATTTTGCTGAGAGGTGTCACGTATCGTCCATTTTTGCCTTGTTGGTTTTTATTTATTTGTGTTGTGCTCTTATATTATAGGTGATATTATTTTGTGTGTCGCTTCATGTTGCGTTCGAATAACGCTTCAAGTTAACGATAATTGCAACACAGGAATGATGTTGTCGACTTTCTTATTAGCTGGGATTGTGAGAATGTTTTAATAACTGGTGCTTGTGTGTTCCGGGATTGTGTTAACATGTTTATTAACCTTGTTTTGTTTTCCAGAACTCTGTCACGATGCCACAAATGGTAGTCGGTTACGCAGAGCTCCAGGAAGTCGTAGTTTACGAAAATGAATACCTACACTCACATTTTAGTTGCGAGTTGAGACCTGAAGATTTCCACAATTTTGGACGGTTTTAACTCATTAACTGAGTGAGTTTGGAAGGTACGCGTACAAGGTCTCTGACACCTTTATATGGTATGTTGGTACCTAATCTATGATGTCTCCTCTTCAGGGCCCGTTCAAGTGGATCCGAAATCAGTTTGCGATTGTTGTGTGGATATATAGATTACCCTTGGCGTTGGTCCCCTTATTTATATATGTATTTATAGACCACCGTAGGTATTTTCCCCACCTGGAAGCCAACTAAAGGCTAGAAATAGCCGGTTGAAGGGTCTTAGGACTACACACAGGAAGTTTTACTTCCGAAATCGTGGTTATGTTAGGAGTTGGTCTAGCAAAGGTTTTCTTACACTGGAATTCCTTTAACACTACTCACACGTTTAACGTAACTGTAAAAGTCATTTTGGACTTTTAGTTAATCCAAAACAGTAGATTAGTAGGTGTTTAGGGGCAATTAGGAAGTTAGTAGCTTCCATTACACCGTGGGAAGCTTATAAACACGTAATGTGATTAGCTAGGTATATGTAGACAAAGTTTGTTCTACTACGCTATCTCTGTCGACATAACAATTAAAATTATTCAAGCTAGAAGACGTAAATTAGCCTTCTAAAACCAATAGGAAAATTAGAAACTAGTAATAATTAATTCATGTTAGAAAAGTTATCCTTTTAAATTAAATTCATTTTAGGCAAATATTCAATCAAGAGTATCGAAACTTACTTATTGAAAATCTGTGGTTAGGTCTATCTATACCTGAGAGAAACGTCAAATCCTAAAACCGCCCGTCCAGTTAGGAAATAAATAAAGCGCTAGGCTGCGGAGTATGTATGTTGTCCGTTAAAACCATGTTGGTATGATTAGGGAGTTCGTTTAACATAAAAGTTATTGTAGTGGTTATAATTTGCAGATAGGTAGTGATCTACTAGGGAGACATCCACAAACATGTTTTATCTGATTGTGTGGAGTTCACGTTTAAATTGTCCCAAACGAGTAAAAGTAATTAGTTAGCTATGTGTATTTATACAAGGTTGTCGTCATTGAAGTCCTCTAAGCACATAACGAGACTATTACTAGTCTACGGTATTAGTATTAGCTTTCTAGGATAGTAAGGTTAAATAAGTACGGTTCAAAACTGAGAAAAGAAAAGCTAGGCTTCTCTTATTTCAATATTATTCCGAAGAGGTTCTAGTTGTAAGAATTAGATCGTCATAGGTATAAGTTACACATTATCTTTAAACCTCAGGTTAAGCAAATAATTCTAGGTTAACGTACTCCTTTTGTATAGGTTAAATTCAAAGTGATACTTACGAGTTGGTCTGTCCTTTCAATATACCTTTTAACAGCTATAGATGTGCGGTACATACCTAGCTACGGCTTACTGTCTCTGTCCAAGGACAGTCAGTGATCACTGTACTTACACATATATCAACAAAAAGTGCAATATCGGAAATTAATTACTAAATTTATAGGTTATACTGTTATACTGTTTTTTCTGAGCAAGTCATTCAGAGTACAATCTTGTTTATAGTGACATCTAGTTGAATATTGTTGCACTAATTAACCAAACAAAGTGTTTGACGGAACTAAAAAAATATCGATTGGGAATTAGCATACGATAATAGATCGTAGCCACAAAATAGATAGGTACAGAAGTCAATCACATGTATGTCCTTCACTTTTCATACCTACGCTCGGCGGTCGCTCTAGGGTTGTCCTATAATAATTGTAATGAAACGTACTCTACCCAAACCAAAAATAAGCGGAAAAGAGATAAATAAATATATAAATAGAACATATTAACAAATAATTGGCCAGCGTGATCATCTAGTTTTAATAAAGTTAGGACCCTAAGTTGTACCCGTTCGTAACTGATTCTTTTAAGGAATACTCGAGTGTGCTGGATAGGTACTTTAAAGAACATTAACTACATAGATTTAATGATTAATAAACATTTTGGGGTCTTTATTTATGAACCTATTATCTAATTAGCTTAAATAATATTTAACTTATTATAATTCTCATAACATAACCTTCTTAACTATATCTTATCGCGAGTAGTTAACTATAGCCCCCTTATAGTATTAATTTTATCATTCGGTGTTAAATGTTAATCGATTGTATATTCACACATTTAGTCAGTTATTAACGTTCTAATCATCAGTCAAGTTATTGGCAACTTTCGACATTAGTGTCGTAAATCCATATCTAAATACCTAAGACGGACATTCAATTGACGTTGTCTAACCAAAACCTCTAGATAGTTTAATCAAGTTTCACTCAACGAAAGCACTACTTTCAACCAGCTTTCTAGTTTGTATAATAAACAGTTTCATGTGTAACTAGGTTTCAACAGTTAAAACTTCCTATACCTATCTAAATCTATAACCCTAAGCTACCTAAATTCACTAATACTCCTAATTTCGATTATAATGAAAGATATAATGCAAATATATTAGTAACTGCTGTACCAGAATCCCTACTGGTCCCTCTTCATAAAGATTGAAGAGAGAGAGACGTGCCCCTCCACGCCTCAACTTAGGCATCCGCACGTCTCTGTGCGACTCGTCACCAGACTGGGCATCGCTCCACCAAAAGCAAAAGTTGCTATTCCCCAATTAAACTGTCTTTATTGTCAGTATTTGTCGGTTGGGTCAACCCAAAGAAGATTTTACCCAAAATACCCAAATAAAAGTCGCGTTAGACTAAATTTAATTAATCTCCACTTAAAAGCCACCTTAAGGAGAGACTTTCGGTATTCCCGCACCGGGAATCGAACCCGAGTCTCCAGGGTGAAACCCTGCTATCCTTACCACTAGAAGATACGGGAATCTCTACTCAAGTCTACCTTCAAGGAGAGATTCTCCATTATTTAAACAAACAAGCGACTTGTAAATGATGCTTCAATAGCACATTACAATAATTAATCTTACCCCGGGATATGCAATCTAAATCTATTGTTTCCTAAATGGCATGTCAGGTCTCGAACCAAACAGTAATCCCTTTTGATTCCTAATACTTAACATGCGTCTATAGTTCTTACTATTCTAAGATTTAACAATCTTGTATGTATCTAAGTCTCATATTGACATGGCATATCCTTTTCCCCATACTACAATAAAAGTCGCACTAAATTAAATTTACTTAATCTCCACTTAAAAGCCACCTTAAGGAGAGACTTTCGGTATTCCCGCACCGGGAATCGAACCCGAGTCTCCAGGGTGAAAGCCTGGTATCCTTGCCACTAGAAGATACGGGAATCTCTACTCAAGGCTACCTTCAAGGAGAGATTTTTTATTATTTAAATAAACAAGCGACTTGTAAATGATGCTTTAATAGCACATTACAATAATTAATCCTACCCCGGGATATGCAATCAAAACTAGTGTTTCCTAAAATGGCATGTTAAGTCTCGAACCAAACTTAACATGCGTCTATAGTTCTTCCTATCCAAAGAATTAACAATCTTGTCTGTATCTAAGTCTCATATTGACATGGCATATCCTTTTTCCCATACTACAATACTGCCCCCGATAGTGAAAAGGGCGCATCTAACATGAAGTCGAAATCGAGAAATTAAATGTTTTAGTTGAAAATTAAAAAAATGTATGCTGTCTCTAAACAAATAGACATAGACATTTTCCGTAAACGAAGTAATATAGATATGTACCATATTGTCAATATAGTAATCAAATATTTTATAAATTATTCTTATTTATTTATTTATTTATTTAAGATTTTCCTTTTCATCTAAGCAAAAAAATCACTGGAAAATACTCGGTACTCCGTTTAAAAGACGCAAGTAACCAATTACGCCTTTTCAACTAAGTACAATCACAAACTTCTTTTTAATGTAAGTGCTTGACAGATATTTACTGCTTTTTTCCTAAGATGAAAGGGCGCGTTTGGACACAAGCGTCTTTTTAACATAGTAATTGATATTTCAAAAAACTAACTCTACTTAATTAAAAAAGTAATTATCTTCTCTTTTTTTATTACTTTCACATGTAGGTAGTTCAATTGCCTGTAAAATAAATGTTTTGAAATAATAGTTTGCACATTAACAACGTTCTAAGGTGCAATCAGGAAAAACCGTATGAAAAGATAAAAGTTTATTAACCCTTAATTTGACCTTGTCCAGTAAAATGGACGTTGTAAAAACCAAAATCTCCGCGTAAAAATAAAATTATTACATGAATTTTAGGTAATACAGGGGAATCTCATATTAATATTATAATACAAAAACTATACTAAAAAAAAAACCAGTGCGAACGGTAATTTTTCGTCAATTGCCGTCAGAATGTAAAGGTAGCGGTTCGCGCCGCGACAGAGACAAGCGACCGAGACATGAGACCGAGACCGGAGACACGAGACACTACTGGTCCGAGGCAGCGACCGTCTCGCTGTCTCCTGTCTCTGTCTCGCTCGCGAACTGTCGCTTATACATTGCCTAACGTCAAGTGACGGTCGCGGTCTCCGGTCGCGGTCTCCTGTCTCGGTCTCCTGTCTCTGTCGCGTCGCGAACCGCTACCTTTAATGGGGAAAGACGCTTCTTACTTACGCTCGGTAAATGTTTTACTTTTATGATTTTTCTGTAAATATATGATAACATTATGTTTTTTTTTTCAAGAATTTTAAAAATCGTTCGTTTATAGTATGTGATAATGTAAATTCCTTTTTAAATAAACCTTTAACATTATGATTTATTTGCATAATATATAAAATTAAAAAAATTAAAAAAATCCCATTTATGTCTTAAAAACTTGCAAAGTTAAAGTGTATCCAGTATACTTCCCATTGCCAATGCCGAAGTGTTCTAACTCGCGTTTGCTACGGCTAGCATACTTCCTATTGCCAATTAATATGAACTTTTTTTTCATCAAAAAAATGTTGAATTGATTCTACAACTTAATGCCCCATCAGAATTCAGACAAAGGAGAAATAGTATAGCGTTCCTCAGGGACTCTGTCCCTCTGATCGCCATTTATTTATTTGTATTTATTAAGCCTGTTCTCCCCCATCATTGGGTAAAGACTTTCTCCTTTTTTTCCCCACTCTGCTCCTCACAAAGCGGTGACTGATCAATATTTTCCAAACGTTTGCTGTTTGTTCATTCCGCGACCTCCGTCGTCGTCGTAAACGTCTGCAACTAAACTTGTGTTTAAGAGCTTGGGAGAAGACTTCCATGCTCTGTTTGATGCAGTTGGAAATTAGGTTGTTCTTTGACATGTTTATTAGAAGTCCAAACTCAAGGTTTACTATGCTTTACTGTTCCTAAGTTCTATAGCCAACGCCGGGAAAATAACGCCACCATCAGCAAACCTGTATGTTTATTTGTTTCTTCTTCACGCTCAACCGCCGAATCGAAATGAAGATAGCTTGAGTCCCGGGGATGGACATTTTGATTTTTATCTCGGAAATGTAATAATTACTACAGGAAAATTCGTTAACAGAGTTCCATGCGGACAAAGCCACCAGCAAACACTATATTATAAAATACTATTATGTTTCAGTTTTTATTCAATTAAACCTGTAAGCGGATTTTCATTAATGTTTTATTTCTCCCACATGCTCGGAAATGTTAACCTTATTGTCGTAAAATCAGCCCACGAAGTTTTGAGTTCCAGGTACAGGCAAAATTAAAAAAAAAAGTTATTATTTACCAGCGGCAGCGGCCGCGAAAATGTATACAAATTTCATTACGTACCCGGTGTTTTAAAACCATGTTTAGACTAGGATAACTAACTCCAAAGCGCCAAACAATCGTGCAATCAAAATTCTGCCTTGTATATTTTACTTTTTAAATGTCATAGACTAAAAAGTTAAACATTTTCAAAAACCGTTTACAGCGTATTTAAAAGTGTATCAAATAGTTTGACGTTTTTTTATAGAAATTGTGTTCATAAACAAAATAAATTGCCGAAATAACATAAATTAATGCGTAATAAATGTTATAATTTAAACTATATTTTATTCAAATTGAATTTATGACGTTTAAATGTGTGATTTTATTTAATGCTTTGTTTCAGTACTTTTAATCGTACGTGTTTCTGTTCTTTTTTTTTCAAGGAAATTTTTACCTCTGTTTAATTTAACAATTTGTGTTATATTTTCTCGCATTGTTGGAGAAAAGCACTATACAAGCCTCGACCGGGAAGGGCGGTTGCTGGACTCGTATATAGCGCGGCCTCGACTGCGTCTCAGCCACGCTAACTACTTGTCCCGCAACGGCCTGTTTCCCGGTCTGTGCAGTAATGTACTATTTCTTAAAAATAGAAAACATATTTTGCATATCTTTGGCAATGTCCATCATGCTGGACATTTAATGCCCGGTTTCAATATTCAAGAAACGAATGGTTTTCCTTACGTCTCGTTAAAATTTGACACATTTTGTACGTAGCAAATGTCAAATTTTAACGAGACGTAAGGAAAACCATTCGTTTCTTGAATATTAAAACCGGGCATAAGCCGACTTTGTATTCTTATAATTTTTATGATTTTCCGGTAGATATAAACACCGCAAAAAATAATGACACTAACTTAGTTTTTATGTTTTTTCTTCTGGCCAAATTAAGGGTTATCCTACTGACACAATTTAAATTTAAATGCACGATTAACTAAGTACCTCTTTTCAATGTTGTAATTATCGCAAAAATAAAAAATTCCTAAATCAAAATCAGACGCGAACCCCATGAGCATACTTGTGAATTAGCAAAATACACTATTAAAAAGGCGCAAGTGGTCATTTGCGTCTTTTCTACTTAGTATTAGGTGTAGATGCGTCTGCGTTAACATAACGTTATCAAGCTCTGGCTAAGTTGAAAAGGCGCAAGTGGTCAATAGCGCCCTTTTCATTGAATATTTAAGTTAGATGCGTCTAAGTTAATATAATTCTTTCAAGTCCTGGCTTAGTTGAAAAGGCACAAGTACTTAGATGCGTCTTTTTATTGAAGTATACGGTGATTGATTATACCTTGCGTCTTTTCTTTTACTAAACAGTTGAAAGTTTGACAAAACAAAAGGGCGCATTATCCGTAGTTACGTCTTTTTTATGAAGACCATTTACATGTTTTTCAAATGCGTCTTTTTATTTAAGTTTTTGTAACAAAGTGTGTGAAGTTACGCCCTTTTTGCTTATGGTAACTTCTAATCTAGGCTACCTAGGAAAAAACGAAAAATATCAGCAGGTAGGTCATTTTCTGCTGATCACGGCAATATGAATAACTCATTTTTGACAAAAATGTAAGATGCGCCTTTTTTACTATCGGGGGCAGAATAAAAGTCGCACTAAACTAAATTTACTTAATCTCCACTTAAAGTTTCTAAATTCAGAAGCATAATACGAGGACAAGGTTTTCTGAAGACATAAAGGTAGCCATCTCGAGCCTCATTTCCACAGCCCTGGTATGATGTAACGTCTCATCTCCACAACGAACTACATGTGAGAGTGCCTCCAAGAGTCTCCAGTCCACCAGGTAAGCATTCCTACTCGATCTAGCACTTCAAGTAGAGATTTTCATGGAACCCACGTTCACAGCGAAACGACCTAGTCCAATCACTCGGAATAACCCGTGCTATCACCCATGCACGCATGGGCACCTAGAATCAAGCCAAGAGCCGACACATTGCCACTAAATCGTCACACCGCTTTAACGGGTGAATTATTAATCCAATTACCTTTGCTTTTCTCAATTAAATGAAGTCAAAAGTATTTGCAAATATTTTAGTAAATTGAACAAATAATTCATTTTATCAAACAAGCGACTAGTAAAATTGCATCAAATGGCATAATATTACAAACAAAATTATCCCTACCCCGAGATATGCATCCTGATCCTAGTGTTTCCTAAATAATATGTCAACTCGAACTATCCTTATTGATAATTAGTCAAGACTCGTACAAACAGTAAAACCTTCTTAATTCCTAATACTGAATAGGTGTCTAAAGCTCTCTCAATTCTAAGATTGCTAAATGTCTCTCTCTTTCTTAATCAGTAGGTAAGACAGCGTGAAACAAACTATGTCGTGGTGTCTACGATCACAGAAACATTGTTGCAAGACTATTGCGTCAAGGTTCAGACGCTATTAAATGTATGAATTCACTCTAAATAGGTACTTGATTTAAATGGTTATAAAACTATGTCCTTAATATATTGCAGGACCGTGAACGTTTCGCTTTATAAATCGCACAGTAGTGTAATCTACATTATCTATAGCTGTTGAATTATAACCAACATAGAAAGATTAATAATCTTAGATAAAGTATCGCCATCTCACCATAATAATCGCAACATTCGCTGAATTTATTGAATCCTAAAGGTGTGCTTTTATTTTAACGGTCCTTTAATTTTAATTTATTATAGTAAGTAACAAAATAAACAAATAGTAGGTTATAGCGATTTTATAAGTAAATAGTTATGGTACCTGTGTGTCAAAAGTCACATGGAGAATATTCTTTATCTTATTTTGGGATATCCATAAAATAGAAGCTTCAGTTGAGTTTTACCTCCATTATCTTTTACCCATAAAAAAAAACCACCGTTACCTCTCCGCTGATACTTCAACAATTTAATTAGATTGTAAGACTATAGATAAAATTAAATAGTCCTAACTTAATTGAGGTACCGTTTAAGATAAAGAATGCTTATAAGGGGTTTTATATAATATAGAGTTTATAAATCCTGAACGGATTATTAAATCAAAATAGACACTTACCTGCCTGCCAGCTATACAAGTAAAATTTCCTGAAAAGTTATAGGTATTATGCACGAATTTAAATTTAACTATTTACAAGTTAATAGAGTAAATTTTAAGGAACAAATTAGTTTTGAATTCGTTTAATACCTTCCACCTATCCTGGCTACATAGATTTGAATATTTTAAGCAAGTTGGATAGTTTGACTTAAACTTGCATTGCAGGTTCAAACTTATTCAACCTCATCAAAACATCTCAAAACTTATGAATTTTAAAAGCATATTGAATAATTTATATCATTCTTACAATGTGAATTCGTGCATAATTACCCTTTAACTACAAAGTACAAAAATAAGACACATCCTGAATTTAATTTTTATTTAAATATTTGAATATATAGTAAAACAGAGGAAAACACACATGAAATAAATAGCAAAATTCAGCAATTAAACACATCATGAAATAAATAGTAAAACACAGCAAATAAACACATCATGAAATAAATAGCAAAACACAGCAAATAAACACATCATGAAACAAATTAGTTTCAACAAATAAACAAATAAATTAAGTACAATACTTCCAGACTCTCAATAGCTCTTTTGCAAACGTTAATGTGATTTTTATTATAAGCCGAGCACTATTAAGAACTGAACGTACTGTAATAAGTTTCATGCACTTCCTATTTTTCCATTTATCACTGGATGTTGAAATAAACACATTCTACCTACCCGTGCCTAAAGAATCCCTATCAGCCTGAAGCAGACTCCAACAATCGGTGTTAAAATACAATTATAAAGCTGCATGCACATCCTGCCTACCCGTGCCTAATGATTCCCTATCTGCCTGTAGCAGAATCCTACAATCGGTGGTAAAATACAATTATAAAGCTGCATGCACATCCTGCCTACCCGTGCCTAATAACTCCCTATCTGCCTGAACCAGG
This sequence comes from Acleris cristana, assembly GCA_948252455.1. Taxonomy (NCBI): domain Eukaryota; kingdom Metazoa; phylum Arthropoda; class Insecta; order Lepidoptera; family Tortricidae; genus Acleris; species Acleris cristana. The sequence goes on along the minus strand of OX411771.1, from coordinate 13,827,165 downwards.
TTCCTACAGTCGGTGCCGGTTCAAGAATAGGATAAAGGATATGGAAGGGGGACCCTCCCGGCATTGAGGTACACGCTTCCGTTCTTGGACAGAGGTCTGTTGGAATCCCCATGCCAGGACAGCCTTGCCGCATGTGCTAACCTGTAGCCCCTTCCACGTGTACCGTACCGTACCGGCGAAAGGACAAGCATTTCAACAACCCGAAGGTCACTGGTGGATCCGCTTGAAGATCACACACCGCCTTTCGGCGTTAGCCAAACATGTAGACTACCACATTGCTGCAATAGCCACACGCTTGTATGTAGGTGTTGGGATCAAATTACATGCATTAATATAGGATAACCCCGTCGCCTGCGAACCGGACTCAGCACGCAGCCTAGTAAACCAGGTGTTAAAGGTGTCCTGACCACGACAGGGGGGAGACGAGAATACGCTGATGCATTCTTAAAGTCACGTTAAATAAATTTAACGTCCTACGGGTTAGGATTTATACTCACCAATTGGATTCCGATTCTCCATCCAAACACTAAATTACTAAATTAATCTTTGGACTACTCTTGGGCAGCGCTCCGTCCCTCGTTCAGTCTCGTTCAGAAAAAGCCCAGAGTCTTCCCCGTTTCCCTATTTATACCCCTGCCATTTCTTCTTCCAAAGCCCCGACCAGTAATCTTGACCCTCCCGCAATAACGGATTTTCATATAAGCAATATGGCTCCTTATGCGCAATAACGAATTTAACACCCGCAATAACGAGTTTTCATATAAGTAATAACGAGGTATTTCGCAATAACGACTCGATAATTCTTTAAAATTTCTCTATACAAATTAATTAATTAAAACAGTTATTTTGATCTTTTAAATAACCTCTTCCATTACCTCTTAAAACAGCCCAAGTCTAAACCAAAATTCTTCCTCTTATTGTGTTGATCTTCCATTTACCTAGTTTAAATTTGTAGTTCAATCTGATCCTAATTGACAGACAAATGAAAATCAAATAATCTTAAAAAGAAAGAGGTGAAATAAATTTATATGTAATTTATCTATTTTAATATATCTTTGATTGGTTACGCAGCAAAACATCCAAAATCAAATGCTACAAGTTTAAAATTTCTACGATTTAAATATATAGCATTTATAAAACATAGTAATAAACAACTATAAAAGAAATAATTGTCGAAGCATATCCATGTTACCAACACTAATCGAACAAATACCCTCACTTATCAATCTACCTTACATGTTCTCACTAAAAATAATTAGCATTTACTGCGGTAATGATATGATTCATACTGTTAGCTTCTTTATACACCATAATATCCTTTTAGATATTCATATTGGTATTTGACCTCCCCAAAACTATCTATATATCTCAAACTCAGTCATGAGCTTCAAACATCAACCCACATAGAACCCTTTCATACATTACCAACGAATAATTCCTACGTAATTTCCTATCTCATCATGTGACGCTGTCATTATGCCAAGGTTCCACAGCGAACCAAAATTTAAACTCCTGATAATACGAAAATGATAATTCGTTTATACCTCCTATTTGCTATTTGTTTTGTTGTAGGCGTTTTAAATTATGCATAAATAATTTCCCAGTTTGAGTCTATATAGGTACAAATTCGTGCTCGAATTAAGTAATCTGCTAAGAAGCTAGAAAATCCGGTGTTAGCCTAGACGAACAACGTACCTACTGATAATCCAACGGGACTAAACTCCCTACTCATAATTATGTATGAGTACATATAAATTGAGATTATGACTAGAGGGGAAAGAAATACCGAAAAAAATTAATTCACATATATACTTGCATATATACATATGCCCGCTGAGTTGGGATCAGTACACTATGGCTTACTTATACACAAAAAACTAACGGGCACTCGTTTCTAGATTTTTGATTTATTGTTGAGAATGAAACGGGAAGAATGGAAATATAAATTAATAATAAATAAAATATTTTAATTATAATGTCATTGTTATAGGAGTAATTATTATTACAAATTTGAGTATCTAAAATCCCTAATAACTTCTAAACGGATTACCCTAGTTACACAATTTCCATTGTCCTATCCGTTTTAGACCTAAACCTATCAAATATGACTAAAAACAACACAATATCTACACAAACAAAAAAACATGTTTTCAACTTACGTAAGGTGGCGTGAATTAACCTTACAAAAATTTAGTTACTTACTACGTTTATGCTGATTCAAAATAGGAAACGATTATATAAATCGATCTTAAATCGTTTAATTTTGAATTTAAATAACCGTTCACTGAACAATTATTATAACTTTCTTTTTGTTGCTCCATTATTGCACAAAAAGTTCACAGACGCGTCTCTCAAGCGGATGGCACTCGCGCTCGCACTGGTCCCAACCGGTCCGAGATACCGTGTCCGTGAGCAGTGTCTATGTGTGCGTTTGCTCGAGCGCATTTGTATGTAGATTGATTTCTGTACCTATCTATTTTGTGTCCTAGCTGTATCGCTAGAGAGCGCTGATGACCACAACATTAAAATGGAAGATCTATTTACAGCAATGAATGAGATTAGCAAACAATTAAAAGAAACAGAAAATAAACTCGCATCAAAAATAGACAAGCTTGATGATAAACTGTGCTAATTTAAAACGGAGTTGAATTCTATAAAAAAAACCAAGAAAAACAGGAAGCACGCTTAAACCAATTAGAAAGGGACATACAGATGCGGAATTTGGTATTTTTTGGAATATCTGAGTCAGAAAAGTTTTATTTTGATCTAGATGAAATTATTGTTAAAATAATAAACCAGACAGTAGAAATAGAATGTTCGAAAAAATAAGTACAAAATACACGACGACTGGGTAAGAAGACCGACAAATCCAGACCTGTTATTGTCGGGTTCACAACTTATGGGATAAAAATAAGAATTTTAAAAAATATCTAATTTGAAACTGGAAGGAGCGGTATTTATATTAAAGAAGATTTTTCACCTAAGGTACTGAAGGAGACAAAGGAACTACAAGAACAGCTGAAAAAAGAAAGAGAAAATGGGAAAAATGCTATTTTTATATATAACAAATTAATAATCTTACCAAACTACAAGGATATCGAAAAAAAAACTCAACCTATTGAAAGACCTATACAAAATAAAAAACGGTTACTAGAAAAATTCCTACTTCTGGAAACACAAACATGGATCAAGACAAAATAGAGCTACAAAGAAAAATAAGCCTCATACTGAAAACCGGAACATTACACAATACTTGGCACCTCAAGAAAGAAGGCCGTCTCAATGGCAAAGAGCTCAATGGGTGACTCCCAAAATATAAATACAGAGAAGAATGAATCCTAGCAATCAGTGGCGCCTCCTCCCCAAAAACAAATATAAAAGCAACTGATAGAATATTAGAAATCCCCACCTCTCCCAATACGGCCGGTCCCCGAGAGAGTAGTAGACCGACACCCTTCATTCAAAAACATGAAAATGTAAGAAATGAAAAAATAAGAAACGAGCAACGAAACGAAGCAAAATTTATATCTCTGCACATTTAATGCCAGATCTCTAGTCAACGAATCAAGAATGATAATAAATAAAACACATGCTTAATAAAATAAAATGCGATGTTATTTGTCTGTCTGAAGTCAAAAAGGAAGGAATAGAGATACTCGAAAATGAAAATTTCATTTTTATTTTCTGTGGTAAATAAGCGGAAGACATGGAGTTGGATTTCTCGTTAAAAAGGAGTTAAAATTGAATATAATAGACATTAAACCTATCTCTGATAGAGTCATACGCTTAGACATGCGACTCAGTAATAAAATAATGACCATAATCCAATGCTACGCACCAATAGATAGTTACAGCAAGGAATCCGTAGATGTTTTTTATCAAAAAATCCAACAAGCCTTGGAAAACTCAAGTAAAGATGTAATTGTAATGGGAGATTTTAACTCCAAAGTTGGCCAACCGACCAGTGAAGACAAAAAAGTAATGGGTCAATGGCGTTTTGGCGAAAGAAATAAAAGGGGCAAAAATCTCATAATTTTCTGCTGTGAAATTAACTTTATTTAATGAATTCCTTCAAGAAAAATCCAAAACAAAGATGGACTTGGCGCTCACCTGATGAAAAAACTAGGAATGAAATTGACTTCGTACTGGCTAAATATAAGAAAAACATAACAAACATGTCGCACCATTCGTGGAAGAAAGACAGTAAGTGAAAAATAGCTACTTTTCAGGAGAGCAAAAAAACTGATTTACAACTTTGTTCAGTGTCGTATATACATGTATCATATATCATTGGATAGCAAAAAATCACTCGACGTTCGTTCTTGCTTCACGAATAATTTGTTAACTTTGGGAGCAAATATTAAATTTGCACTTTACGTTTTTCGGTAATCGTATTCGTGTGTTTAATTTTATTTACTTACTTATAACTCATTTTTGCAACAAAAATCTCCATTCTTAACTATTCTTATCTATTTTATGAGCTTCCATTTTCTATATTATTTGAAGTTGTAAGTAGGACTTACGCACTTCTTCCTTGAGAATTTGCGTTCTCTAACGAATCGCAAGTCGAGTCACGCGTTTAATATGAGGTAGGAAAAAAATATATCGTAGAAGTAAGACTAATAATTTATTTTTTCCATAATGATTATCTTATAATTAAATAGTATATTTACATACTAAAATATAATTAAATTTTAAATGTTATCAAAACTTACCAACATTAACGAAATTTTGTTCGAAAGACTTCCAAACTTATGCCCGTCGATACACAAACTACTACGAAAGTAAAATAAATATTTGTAAGAGTGTAAATCCAAATAATGTGTAAAAAGGGCAATGTGCCGGAGAACTACAATAAAATAACGAAAATCAATGATAATCATCAGAAAAACACAATCAGTAACTCAAACACAACAAAAAAAAATGTTAATCGAGATCGTTGACGTCTTAAACTGAAGTTGTCGTTGGACGCAGATTGTGGAAAAAAATTGGTATTGTTAGTTTTGTATTATTATAATATGTTTGAAAATATAGGTATTATAATTTTAAATCTGATTGTTAAGGAATAATGTTTTTTTGTAAAGATGTGTTCACCTGCAATTGGGGTTTATGTTTATCCAAGTTAACTTTAATTAATAAGCCCACTTTAAAGTCAATCATGTGCTCTGTTAAAGTCCCGTATTAAATAATTAAATAAATAGTGAGGTGGTATAAAGTTATCTTTACATAAACTCATCAGATCTTTGTGTAAATTAAGAGAGATCGGCAATGGGGCGTCATACAAACTTCGGCGAGGTCGATCACCGGTCGAAGGGTTATAATTTGAACGAATTTTTCAATGTTAACTACTAAATATATTTATGGATAGCGTGTGTGTGAGTGTGAGAATATATATATATATATATATATATATATATATATATATATATATATATATATATATATATATATACACTTATTTACATGTTAACCGAGGTTAAAGACTAAGTACCAATTTCACCATACGTTGTAAAGTGTTAATCGAGTGTTAGTTCATACGTTTTGACAGCTGTTGACATTCTGGTCGTTCGTTAGGTTGTTGGTAGAATTCGATATAAATGTTCTTAGGTTGATTTAATATAGTTAGCCCTTCTAGATCTATATTGCTGTGCCCTTGCAGGGTGTCACATGTATACCTACCTACCTGTATTTCAACCTGTGTTTTTGTAATGTGATACGCAATAAACAATTTGAATTTGAATTTGAATTTGAATAAAATTATTATTGTGTCAAATTAGGATTGATGTGAGCTAGCTGACAGTGTTAGGTAGGGAGGTAGGTATATAAGAGAATAAATGAGTACCTACTCTAGCTTCCAGATGGCTGAGATCTAAAAGATATGATCGCCAGAGAGTCATAGTAAAATGTGAAATCGTTTAATCTTAGTAGGTACCTATTTTGAAGGTCGTAATTATACGTAAGTGTAAGATTGTTTTAATTTTGTAACTAAATCTGTCTTACTTTTGCGCATAACTCAATAAGTGATGTACAGTCAAGTGCGAAAATATATTTAGGTATCAAAAGAATCCACTCATAAATATAATACGAAATTCTTATTACACTGGAATATGGTGTATTGGGACACATTTATGAGATGTTGCGTTCTCCCATATTTTTACACTTGACTCTGTACCTATACTCTTGACCACCGACGACATTGAGCATGCTGAATATGTAGGTAGGTACCTACCTAGTGTCCAGAAATAAAATAGATAACATGAATTTGAAAAAAAAACAAAAGGCATCAGGTAGGTAACATGGTTAGTTCTTACCTAGATAGGTAAAAGTTTGTGAGTGCAGTAATTCAAAGCGCTGCCTTTTTAGTTTATGAAATAGATTTTAGTTACCTACACCACTTACATGTTATTAAAACAATAGGTACCTACTTAATTTTGAGCATTAATGGTTTTTTAAATATGTAGGTACTTACCTAATTAGGTCAAATATTCTCTTAGAATAAAGCTCCAACGTCTTAGTGGGTTTAAAAGCATTCGTTTGACAAGAGAAGTGCGATAAACTTTAAGCGCAAGTAAGTATACTTAAACTAACACAATAGGCATTTCCAGAAATGACTCAAGAAAATAGAATTAAGTAGGTACCTCCGCTTTTACTGCAAGTTAATCTGCAAGTGGGTACCTAAGTGAGGGTCACCCTTACCATTACCAGACTTGCCAGATAAGTATAAAAGTAGGTACTAAATTAAATGGTTTTGTATACAGGTTTCATCATACGATCTCCACTCACCCCCTTCTGTAAATAACAGATATAAGGAGGTAATCATTTGCCATACCTAGCAGCATATAAAAAGAGCGAGCAACTTGTAGGCTAACACTCGATTGTCGACTCTATTAGCTTTGAGTTACAAGACAAACACATGCAAGGTTAGCTCTTATTTTAATTAACTAGGTATACCTACCTACCTACCAATAAAACGTACGTTTTTATAAACAATAAGTTAATATTGACTCACCGTTTTTATTTTGGTCATTTAATAAAGACATGACAAGCATACGCCTGACTCTTGCGTTTTTAAAGGTCATTATTTGTAGTTAGCCGTTAACGTTTACGCGAAGACCCACTGTAATCCATTTTGACATTCACTCACTACACTACTATGTATAGTACAATTAGATGAAACTGCACTAAAGTCTGGAAGTAATTCTCAGTACTTACTGATAAAAGCATTTCTGGGTGCTTTGTATGGATAAAAAATCGAAGTTGATACATCCCTCAATAAATTCACCCCAGCGGAAAGGGGTGCAATAGGTTGAAAACCCTGCAATGGTCATAATTAATGAGAGAAAAAAGGTGTAAGTACTCGGTGCAATTAAACATACGTTTTAATCCATCTCAATCTACATTTGCACGTGTTATTTAGTTTAATCCAAACTATGGAACATATATATGCAAGTAAAAACTCACTTTGGGCCATTGCGGCTCTGAGGAACATATAAAACGCGGTGCAAATTGAAAAAATGATTAGAAAAAAATACTTCACGGGAAATTTTCAAACTATTGAAAAACATCATAATCGTATTCATATGATTTGATTTAAATTCGCACACTATATAAAATTGGCATTTTTATCGAGATCCTGCATGCTACCACCCGCGGTCAGCTGGCGTTTGCTGCGATTAAATTTGACAAACTTCCCGTTTTTTATATATAAAGTGCGAATCATAAGAATAAGTGCCATGTTTAAATTATCACGACTACCTTAATTTACCCCGAAGTACAGTCTATAAAATAATGAAAAATACATGTTCCATAATTTGCCCCAAAAGTGCAAAATTAACTAGGCGTTTATAATACATCAAAACCAACTGACTGAAAATATCTTCGAGCCGTAATTTAATAAAAACAAATAACTTAAGTTTCATACATCGCACACCTTTTTAATCAAGATACGTGTACCAAAGGGGCCTTTACACGTGGCTAAACTTGCGCCAGATATTTTTAACACACTCCAAAACTGCGGCACTTTAAAGTTTAAACCTAACTTTTAAAGACCTTCCGTACATAATAGAAACGGTGCAAACCCGAGAAAACCATCTAGTTGGGCCCTCTGATGATTCCTAAAAAACCAAGATTTACTTCCATACTTTTTGCTAATTTGAGTATACTAATAATATAACGTTCAACACACAACGCGACGTAAAACTCTGCGCGAACGCACGATCAATAATAGTTGGACATTACCTCTCGAAACTCACCGCGATACTGTCCGTCCATCTGCACGGGTAGCACAAGTTGTATTTTCTCGCTTGTCGCTCTGTGCGTCTCTATCGTTACGGACTAGAAAGAAAGGGAGATCCGAGCGACAAACCAGTCGCGGACAAAATGTGCTAGCCGTGCTGGGTGTCCGTTCGGGTGGCGGCGGCTTGCCTTTATATCGCGAGCGACACGAGAGTATAGCGCCATCCCATTCTATTTGTTGTTACTTACCGAGCGGCAAAATTGCGTATATTTAGAAACGATTTAAAACGTTCGATAAATTATTTTGTGTGTATAGGTATGTAATTGTTATTTACTCAAAAATGCTATGTAATCTTGCCATAACACCAGTAAAAAGGAGCCAGTAGGTTGACGTTCCTGGACAACTGGGAAAGTGTCCAGTAAAGTTGAGGAATTTCGAATTTGGAATTAATAAGTGTCCAGTAAGTAAGTATGGAAATTCCATAACATATCATATTATGTATTTGAATTTGGAACTATCTGTACAGACTGTGACAGCCTTCAAAAAGGCTACTTATACTGCATGAAAAGTACCACTCCAAAAGTACCAGGGCATCATAAACGAAAAGCGTTATCTCGTTCAGACCAGACATCGCGCGATTTCTCTTCATTTCAGCATCGCTTGCACCGCACTATCTCCGTTTTATGTGCGCCTAGTACATCTCGACCGGCCAGACGTGTTGTGAATCGTTAAAAAAAAACCGGGTAAGCGACCGGCTAAGAGTCGGACTAGCGCCCTGAGGGTTGTGCACATGTGGTCATCAATATTTTAACATATTTTTTTTTATTCATTCTCCTTGTTCTATTTTTGAGTAAAGCACTATACATGCTTCGACCATTAAGAGCCATCCTGGACTCGTATGTATAAAAATAAAAATTATACGTCATACTCGTCCAGGAAGGCTCACTTACTGGTCTTTGCAGTAATGTACTATAAACAACGGATACACATCAAAATGACGTTTGACTATGTACGAATTCAAAATAAATTCATATTTTATTTAAACAAAAGCTTATGCGAATTTACAACGGATAAGTCTTCTAAGTTCCGCGCAGAAAAAACGTGTAAGTTAACTTATACCAATGTGTAATTGCACAAGTTAAGATAAGAATTTTAAGTGTGAAAATGTCTCGAGGATTAAGGGCGTAACTTTACTAACACAAAAATATAATGATTTTTTTTCTGAGTAGAACTACTTATTTCCACATGCTTCCAAAGTTAATGACGCTGTAGTAGACTAGTTCTTAAGATATTGTATTAGATAGATCTCATTTTTAACGGAAAGACTACCGTATAGGTAAATCAATGTACTTACCTTAGCATAGCTAATTAGTTTTAAGGTATTTTTAATAATAAATGTTACTATATTGTTGTGTTTTTGTTTCCCGCCAAAGTGGCAAATTATAATTTTATGATCGTTATCTATTATCCATTTTTATGACGTGCGAACAAGCACTCATTAATAATATGTAAAAATCACGGTTGTCTATAGCTTCAGTTTTTACCAAATCGCAGTTACGGGTCAACATACAAAATGTCAACATACAAAATACCCACATAATCGCTTCGCATAAATTAACCTAAATGTTAATAGGTTATTTTTATACCATAAAACATGGTACTCGACCACCTGCGAGTTGTAAACCAAATAGCACCTAATTACCATTATAACTATTGAAAATATCATATAATTAGCATAATTAGATAAGTGAAAAATGTACAAATTTACCCTAATTACTGTCAATAAAAACACGGACCACTATATGGTAAAGGTGACTGGTATAAAAAGCGAGGCGCCCTCTATTCCGCACGCCACCATTGACAGAGGGTTATCCATGAAGCAGCACGTCGACACGGTCATCCAAAAGTCCCTGCGCACCATTGTCCGCGCACCCCGGTTCGTGCGCAATGACGTCATCACGAGAGATCTTCGCTGGCAAAGCCTAGACGACTTCATCGCCCACCTCGCGCGCGGGATGTTTGACCGTGCCGATAGAGAAGCGCATGAACATTTACGCGGCATAGCGCCGCTGCACACCCGCCCACCGGACCGCAAGACTCGCCCTCTCCCAAGAGAGCTCGTCCCAAAACCCTCTGTCCGTGACACGACAGCCCCGACTCCATCTTCGCAATGTCGCAGATAGGCCGAAGAACCCCGGTAAAAGCCGCAGATAGGCTGTAAAAGCCGCAGACTGGCGCATCAAAAACCAAGATTGGTATAAAACCCGGCCCATAGTTATGGGTCGCGACCCCGCCACTAGCTCAGAGTGTCAAAACACTGACGAGCTCTGCTCGCGAGGAGGCGTGTGAGAAGACCCAGAGTATTCGGCACGCACTTCAATCCAGACAGCTCGACCATCAACATCTCCGTCTCTCTCGCACAATCGAGTGTTTCATTCACTCTCCCGCCGCCGACGCACCCCTCAATATACAGTCCTTTACCATCGCCGACGAGCCTACAAAGCAGCCTATGGGTCCAGACTAATACAGGAGAGCAAACTCTCGTTGGTCGTCTCTATCCGACCTTTTTATACAAAAAGGTGGATGAGGAGCCGGTGCCGGGTCGTATGACCCCCGACCGGGGTAATCTGTGCCGACCGTGAAAACGGTCGGGTCCTTGGAGCGCAGCCGGCGCCGAAGGCGTAGGTTGCGCGGTGGAGGGGGTAGATTTTAGTACCTACGCAGGCATGTGGGTGCCTCATCCATTTGAGGGCTGCTGCGGGCATGGGCTCGCCGTCCAGTCTGGCCCTTACGGCCTCTTGGACCACGGTGAAGCCCTCCATCAGCACCTCTCTTTGGGTGATGGCTTCAGGTGTTGTGGTCGGGAGTGTACTCACCGGGGTTTGTGTTGTGGTAGTTTTTGTAGCAGCTTGCGCGGAGGGCTGCGGGGCACGGTTTCGGGCTCCGCGGCGGGTGGTGGGGGGCTGCTTGGGGTTGTTCCCGGGGGCCATCAGGGTGGCGCTGTGTTGCGCCGCCTCGACGGTTCGGGTAGTGGTGGGCTTGGGGCCCTGCTTGATGGGCTTCGGAGGGTGGGGTGACTTCTTAGTCCTCCGGTTTTCCCTGAGCAGGACTGTGCATTTGGCGCTATTGGCGGTGTGCTCACCGCTACAATTCGCGCCTGTTGGTGGCTCCTTTCTGGGCCGTGGGCAGTCGCTGGCAGCGCAGTGCACGCAGGCTATGGGGCGGTGGCAGTGGTGAGAGGAGTGGGCGAAACTTTGGCAACGGTGGCATTGCGCGATGCCTCGCTTACCTCTCCAAGGCTCCACGATGATCCCTGGCATGCAGAGGATCTCCGTGACGCGGAAAATGGCCGCATTTTTGGTGACCTGGGCGTAAAAAATACACCCCGGGTCTGCCGCTGCGGGCTCTGATGGGTCGAAGCCTTGGGAAGTGAGGTCGTCGGTGATGTCGTCGGGGCTGGTGTCCACGGGGAGGCCCCTAATGGCCACCTTTTGGTTGCGCTCGGCGGGCAGGGAGTAGGAGTACCACTCCAAGCTGGAGTCCTCCTTCTCCAGGTCGGAGAGGTACCGTTGTACCACTCGGAACTCCTCCTCACCTGCCGGGGAGAATCGGATCCCGTCTCTGAACGGGCGGGCATTAGGGGCGCGTCCCAGAAGTCCCTTTAGGGCCCGGAAATGCTTACCCCAGTTGGAAATCCGCTGGACAACCAGCGGCGGGTAGCGTATCTTTTTCACGGGCGCCTGCGCTGCTGTCGCCGGTCCTTGACCGCTATTTGCGGAAGGAGATGGCGGTGAGGCGGCTGCCGCGGCGAAAGAGAGTGGCGGCGGTGGAGAGTGCAGCTGTGGAAGCTGTTGAGCACCTGGTGGTGACGACCCGGTTGTGTCCATTGGAGACAGATCGAGCCGGGGCAGTGAACGTGGCTGTTGTGACGTTGCGGGGGGGATTTTGGCAACCCGCTTCTTGCTCGGCGTCGCTGCGGTGGAGGACGCACCGGTAGCGGCAGGCGGCACTGGGGTTCGTGGCGCGGCTCGCGGCCGCGCGACGGCCTTCGGCTGTGGCGGCGACGCACTGAAGCGCACAGGCACGTGGTCGGCCTTGCGCACCGCACTTCGCGGTAACGCAGCCGCAAAAGGGCAAAGTTAGGCTGGTATTCGACGCAGCATGCAAAACGGGTGGAAAAAGCTTAAATGACGCGCTATTGGCAGGGCCCGATCTATTGATGTCGCTATTCGGTGTGCTGATTAGATTTCGCGAAGGGAAAGTAACCGTAGTAGCGGACATTCGCGAAATGTTTCTGCAGGTGCGCGTAATAGAAAGGGACCGGGATAGTCTGCGATTTTTATGGAGGGAGAAAGACGGCAATATCGCGGAATTTCGTATAAACGTGCTCATTTTCGGAGCAGCGAGCTCGCCTTGTACCGCGTTATATGTTAAAAATTAAGCTATTTAAGCGACAAAGCGTAATTTTTACATGGATGATTTCCTAGGCGCGTTCGAAACTGTACAGCAAGCGAAACAGATCGCGAACGACATGTACTCAGTGCATAAAAAAGCCTCGTTCGAATTGAGAGGCTGGGCGTTGAACGACAACGACGCCATAAGCGATCTAGTAGACACGCGTGATAAAGTCACCGAACTAGGAAAATCGGACTCGGAAAGAACTCTAGGTATGATCTGGAATCATCGGACTGATTCGTTAGGGTTTAGTTTGAACTTGAGAAATACGCCGAAAGAAACTGTAGACGGTTTTATCCCACCAACCAAACGACAGGTTACGAGCGCAGTGATGTCAGTGTTTGACCCGCTCGGTCTAGCCGCGCCTTAATAGAAACTAAAAATATAGCTGGAAAAATGTTAATCCAGGACGTGTGGCGAGCCGGGGTAGGATGGGACGACCCCCTTACACCCGACAAACAGTCGAAATGGAATACGTCGGTCAAAAACTTGAATCTATTAGCCCTTCATATACCTAGGTACGTACCGAAATCGGAATCTCCTTACGAACTCCATGCGTTCAGCGACGCGAGCGAAAAAGGGTACGCTACAGCAATCTATTTCGTAGGTACCGACACTGTCGGAGATAGAAAAGTAACGTTAGTCGCAGGTAAAGCCCGAGTAACGCCACTAAAGCCAATCTCTATTCCCAGGTTGGAGCTACAAGCCACCTTGCTAGGGTGCAGGTTAGCCGCTTCAGTTAAAAAAGAGACTAATTATGAGATAGGAAAGTCATATTATTGGTCAGATTCGAAAACGGTACTAGCTTGGATCAAGTCGGATCCGCGAACATTTAAGTCGTTTGTCGCGCACAGACTAGCAGAAATAGAGTCATTAACGTCGCCTACAAAATGGTTTTACGTCAAATCCTCATTAAATCCGTCGGATGCGACGACACGGGGAAACGTAACCGAATTCGATAGTAGTCACATGTTGTTTACGGGACCACCGTTCCTACCCAATGAAAAGGAGGCGTGGCCAGAGCACGCCCCTCCTTCAATCGATAGTAAACTAGTTCATTCGGCGAGGAAAGTATAGTAAAAGTGTTAGTCGCGAATGAAGCTAGTAATATAAATAGTAAATTTGATCACTTACCTGATAATGCGCGTTTTTCGAACTTTGGTAGGTTATTGCGTACTACTGCGTGGGTTGTGTTCGCCGCTGAGGCTTTCCGAAGGCGCATTGCGTCGTCGACCGGTTTGGAGCCCAGACATCTGCTGATAGCGGAACGACTACTCATAGAACATAGCCAAGACGAAAGCTTCTATGAAGAAAGGCAAAGATTAATGAAGAACGAGTCATTGCCAAGAAACTCGTGCCTAAGAAAAGTAGCCGTGAAAATAGACAAAGATGGACTCATCAAGCTAAACGAAACGACCGGTAAGGAACCCATTTTATTGAATGCCAGACACAGAATCGCTAAATTGATTATCGCACATTACCACGCGAATTTCAATCACGGCAACAATAACACAGTGATCAACGAACTCAGACAAAAATACCACATCGTCGGTCTGAGGAACCACATAAGAAATATCCACGCCAAGTGCCAATGGTGTGTCGTAAACAAATCGAAGCCAGCAAAGCAGCAACAGGGCGACATACCCCGCGAGCGACAGCTCCACGGCCAACCCCCATTTACCGCAACGTCCGTGGACTATTTCGGTTCGATAACAGTTACCGTCGGACGTCGGTGTGGGAAGCGCTGGGGCGCGTTGTACACTTGGCTCACCACCCGGGCCGTATATATGGAGGTAGCGAACTCACTTACCGCCGCCTCCATGATACTCACATTCCGCCGATTCATAGCTCGCCGCGGCACTCCAACCATTATGTACTCTGACAACGGTACGAATTTCGTCGGTGCTGAAAGGGAAATAAGCGAAGCCATAGATCAGACCGAACACAGAGAGTACATAACGAATAAGAAAATTATTTGAAAAAAAATCCCTCCGGGTGCCCCATCGATGGGAGGAGCATGGGAGCGAATGGTGCGATCGATCAAAGTAGCACTCAACGCCACCCTACAAGAAAAGAACCCGAAAGACGAAGTTTTGCACACCTTGCTATTAGAAGCCGAACACGTCGTGAACTCTCGACCGTTGACCCCCAGTGAGCAACGACCTCCAGGAGGAGGCATTGACCCCGAACCATTTTTTGATTCAACGTTCGAACGGGGCTTACCCATTCGGGAAATTCAGCGATCGACAGGCGATAAGCGATATATGGAGAGAATCCCAAGTGCTGGCAGATTCATTTTGGAAAAAATGGCAAAAAGAATACTTACCACACAGTACAATGCCGAGAGGCGTGTGGCCAAGGGCCGAGATAATAAAAGTATACCCTGGTCCAGACGGCAAGATAAGAGTAGCAGATGTCCAAACGAATGGGCTCCATCCGGCGACCCGTGTCAAGGCTAATCTTGCTAACCAAAAAGTCTACTAAACCATGAATGGTGCTTATGCACGGGGGGTGGAATGTAGTAGACTAGTTCTTAAGATATTGTATTAGATAGATCTCATTTTTAACGGAAAGACAACCGTATAGGTAAATCAATGTACCTTAGCATAGCGAATTAGTTTTAAGGTATTTTTTAATAATAAATGTTACTATATTGTTGTGTTTTTGTTTCCCGCCAAAGTGGCAAATTATAATTTTATGATCGTTATCTATTATCCATTTTTATGACGTGCGAACAAGCACTCATTAATACTATGTAAAAATCACGGTTGTCTATAGCTTCAGTTTTTACCAAATCGCTATTGCGGGTAGTACAAAAGGTCAACATACAAAATACCCACATAATCGCTTCGCATAAATTAACTTAAATGTTAATAGGTTATTTTTATACCATAAAACATGGTACTCGACCACCTGCGAGTTGTAAACCAAAAAGCACCTAATTACCATTATAACTATACCATCGCCGACGAGCCTACGAAGCAACCTATGGGTCCAGCCTAACACAGGAGAGCAGTGGGAAAACTTCCCGTATAAGTATCGGGTGGTTGCTACTGTAACGTATAAACGTTACGTAACCTAGATTACAATTATAAAATAACATAAAATTATACTTATTTAAACATTCTATTAATATAATAACAAATTTAAAAACCTTATTTGCGACACTCACCTGTTACGCCATACGGTTCCCACACGGCGACAACGTGACTCACTGAGTCACCCAATTTTCCCGATAACCGATTGCCGGACTCCCACGAAAGTGCTGAGTGAACATTATCGACTTTGGTGAGAATCCAGGTACCGCAAGTGTCTTATGTTTTCCGTCGCGGTAGCGTAAGGTCGTGTGATCGATCTGGATCAATAAATTAAGTTAGTTATATGAACCTCACTGTATCTGCACCTTAAAGAATACTGTTAAGAGACATTAAAGTTCACTTCGAAAATCAAGTGTTCGTTTCTTGAAGAGTCCCTCCGGCGGCCCTAGCTCGTTTCTGGCGCAGTCGGTTCTTGTGGACATTATCAGTGCGTGCCTCCAACTTCGAGTGCTGTGCTGTGCTGAGAGTCGTTCGTCGACGCAACGTCTACAAGGAGAACCTACGAGTGGCCGAGTGACCGGTAGCAGCAGCGGACAACGGCATCACACATCGATCCGTCAAGTTCCACTTGCGATGCAGATACTTGTACTGTGAGTTTAGAATTAAGAAGTTACATGAATCCTATTGGTTGCCAACCCAATCAGCTACACCTATGATATCCTAGTTAACTTAGCTGTCAAACCCATTTGCAGCCCTATTTTAAGTTACTTTTGTCCTAGATAGCAAGTAGTATTTTAACCAAAATTTTTCACCCACGCGCAGATCGTGTTAGTAAGCCCGATTCGTGGCGAACGCACAGATTCCATAGAGATCTATCACCTTTAGGAGATATTTTAGAAGACGAAAGCGTAGAGATGGCGAACTCAGGTAACGATGTTACTGAACGCAATGTAGATAAGATTGATCAAATTTGGAAAGCCTTGAGATTAGTACCAGAGTTTGATGGAAATTCAAATGTACTTATCAGATTTTTAGACATATGCGACAAATTAATTTTAACGTATTCTGATACAACCCCCGGGAATGACCTTAACAATTCAGCCATTTTAAATGGGATATTAAATAAAATAACTGGTCGTGCCGCCACTACTTTAACAGCGAACGGCATTCCAACTAACTGGAATGGCATCCGAAATGCATTAATAAATTCATTTTCAGATCATAGAGATGAATCTGCTCTGTATACTGACTTATCCATGTTAACGCAAGGTTCCGATACCCCCCACGTTTTTTACGAACGAGTTCAAAATTTATTAAGTACAATAATGACCTATTGTGAGTTACATGAAACATTACCTACTACGGTTTCCGCCAAGCGTGAACTGTACAAAAAATTAGCCCTTCAAACGTACACTAGAGGTTTACATGAACCCCTCGGGTCGCGAGTGAGATGCATGCGACCTGAAACCTTAGAAAAAGCTTTAGAATTTGCACAGGAGGAGTTAAATGTCCTTTACTTAAAAAACAAAAAGCCTCAGATTCCCTTTACATCTACAAAACCGGCTCAATTTTTAAAACCATTTAACTTTAATCGATTTAACGTCCCTCAAATGATGCCCCATAACCCGCAAATTCCGATGAATATTTTCAACCCACCACGATCTAACAATAATTCCAACTTCAATTCTCAATACCCTGCTAATCAAAACCCAAGTGTATCTAAATTTACCCCGCCTTCCCAGCCCCATGTTGCTCCTTATGGGCAATGGCCTTCAAGGACCCAACAAATGATGCGAGCTTTACCACGATCGAATATGACCACCGGGTTTAGAGTCCCGCCTCGCCCAGGTGTTCAACAAAATTATCCAAAACCCATGAGTGGCGTCAGTCATCCAATTGCTAGAAATTTGCCCCCTACCCCACAAAATGGACAATATCAAATTAATATGAATGATTCGTTTGACCCCTACTACCAATATAATGATGACGAGTATTGCCCCGACTATTACTATGACGATTTTTGTGACCAGCACGCGACCTTGTACGAAAATGAAACTTCCGATCAAAATTCGGAAACTGATGAAAACCAACAGGAAAATTTTTCTTCGAAGCCTCAACAGACATCCCCCAAATAGAACTTAACCTACAAGATAAGCGACAGCTTCCGTACATACAAATTGCCAATCCGCCTTTAAAGCTATTAATTGACACAGGTGCGAATAAATCTTTTATTAGCCCAGAAGCCGCGGAACAATTTTTCTCAAATCACCCATTTAACTATGACCCTTTTGTTGTCACAAACATTCACGCAACAACCCAGAATGATTTTTCAGTTATAGTTCCCTGTTTCTCTGAAATCAATGATAATAAACCCATAAAATTTTATATATACAAATTTCACGAATATTTCGACGGATTAATTGGTCTCGATTTATTAGAACAATGGCGATCTAAAATAGATCTCAATTCCCGCTCATTACGAACAGAATTTGCTGACAATCCGATTCGTATGTATGAGTCACATAACTTAAAGCTAACTACAATTACAATTCCCGCACAGTCCAGTCAAATGATTGAAGTGCCAGTTAATATTTCTCATGGTGACGTCTGCATAGACTTTCAAACTATGTGTGGATGTTACATACTGGATTGTGTAACTACCGCAAATAAGAATCATGCTTTATTAGAAATTTTTAACCCCACCCAGGATGAGATTAGTTTTAATTTTACAAAGCCATTAAACGCACATATATTTAGCGAAAGAAGTTGTCCGATACCGAATGTAACACTTGCCGACAGCGAGGGCAAGGCCGAGCGTTTCCGAGAAGTGCTATCGCACTTGCGCACGGATCATATGAATGACGAAGAGCGAACCAATTTGCTTACTCTTTGTAAAGATTATGCCGACGTGTTTTATCTCGACAATGAGCCATTGACCTTTACGAGTAAAATTAAACACAGAATTAAGACAGTTGACGAAATTCCCGTACATAGTAAAACTTACAGATATCCGTACGTACATAGGCATGAGGTTCAAAATCAAATTAGGAAAATGCTCGATCAAGGCATCATTAGGCCTTCATCGTCAGCCTGGAATGCACCCATATGGATTGTACCCAAAAAAAGTGATGCGTCTAAAAAAATTAAATGGCGATTAGTTGTAGATTTTAGGAAACTCAATGAAAAAACAGTCGATGACAGATACCCCATTCCCAATATTACAGATATTCTTGATAAACTTGGGAAATGCCAATATTTCAGTAAATTAGATCTAGCCAGTGGTTTCTATCAGATAGAAATGCATGAAGACGATATCCATAAAACCGGTTTTAGTGTTTGCGATGGAAATGGTCATTTTGAATTCCTACGTATGCCTATGGGACTCAAAAATAGTCCATCCACATTCCAAAGAGTGATGGATAATGTTCTCAGAGGTCTACAAAACGTTATATGTACAGTCTACCTAGACGACATTCTTGTCTTTTCCACATCGCTTCAGGAACACATGATAAATCTTAAGAAAATCTTTGATAGGCTTAGAGAATCAAATTTTAAAATTCAAATGGACAAATCGGAATTCCTGAAACACGAGACCCCTTACCTAGGACATGTTATCACTCCAGATGGCGTGAAGCCAAATCCAGATAAAATCTCTGCAATACTAAAATACCCTATCCCTAAGACGGCCAAACAAATTAAAGGATTTCTAGGACTACTAGGATACTACAGACGCTTTATCCCGGATTTTGCTCGTCTTACAAAGCCAATGACGTCATGTCTCAAAAAAGGCGCCAGGATTACACTTACACCTGACTATGTAAAATGTTTTGAACACTGTAAGACCCTTTTGATTAATGACCCTATTCTACAATATCCCGACTTTTCCAAAGAATTCATCTTGACTACAGATGCTTCGAACTTGGCCATTGGAGCCATTCTTTCCCAAGGACTAATAGGTTCAGACAGACCAATATCGTACGCCTCTCGTACACTTAATGAAAGTGAAATTAACTATTCGACAATTGAAAAGGAACTATTAGCAATAGTATGGGCTACAAAATACTTCAGACCTTACCTTTTCGGTCGTAAATTTAAAGTTGTTACAGATCACAAGCCCCTTCAATGGCTGTTAAATCTCAAAGAACCAAATTCCCGGCTCACTAGATGGAGACTTAAATTATCAGAGTACGACTTTACCATAATTTACAAAAAAGGTAAAAATAATACAAATGCAGATGCCCTATCTCGAATAGAAATTCACAATGAAGAACTAGATTCAATGATAGTTAATTCCCCTTCACGACGATCCTCTATATCAACTATTACGGCACCTGACGATAGACCCATTATCAGTCAGTCTTCAACAGATACTGCCCCCAGTCTAAGACCCTTACGAAGTAATTCTTCAACTGACACTGCGCCTAGCCCAAGAACTAATTTATTTAGTCCACCCCTCTTTACAAGCTCACAAGACGACAACGAAATACAAAATATCTTTCCTGCATCTACAGCACATACAAGCGTGGAACACCCGATTTTAGATATTCCCATCTCAGACGACCCATTGAACAAATTTAAACGACAGCTTATCATAAAAATAATGGAAGGTATCATCAGAACTAAACCGAAAGTAACTACACCTTTTGACACTTTCCAGAAAACGATAGTTTGTGTTTCTAAAACTAATTTGGAGAATGACCTAGTTTCTATCATTCAGGAACACGTCAACCCCAAAATTCGCACAGCCATTTTGGTTCAACCTATCGATAAAATGTTCACAATTGTCCCTATTTTGCAACGTACCTTCAAAAACTCTTCCATGAACCTAATTATGGTAAAACATGAAACCCAAGATATTACCGAACCCATAAATCAAGAAGACATAATTTCCAAATACCATGTTGGAAAAACCAACCATAGAGGTATAAATGAAACCTACCTAGCCCTATCCCAACGCTATTATTGGCCTAAATTAAAAGAATCAATTACAAGACATATAAATCAATGCGCTATATGTAACTGCGCTAAGTATGATCGCGTACCAATGAGACCTGAATTTAAAATTGTTCCCCCGCCCTCCAAACCGTTTGAACTTGTCCATGCCGACGTATTGACAATTGACCACGAAAAGTATTTAACATTCATAGATGCCTTCTCGAAGTACGCACAAGCGTACCGTCTACCTGATGGCACGGCTCCGAATATTGTCAAATCACTCATGACACTTGGTACTCACCATGGTTTTCCAATAACGTTAACCACGGACAATGGAACTGAGTTCACGAACCAATTAGTAGGAGAATTTCTAAAATTCCATAATATTCAACATCATACTACAGCCCCGCATACACCAAATGAAAACGGGATGATAGAAAGATTTCACAATACACTTTTGGAACACCTGAGATTACTTAAAATTCAGCATAAGAATGAGCCTGCTCAAAATTTAATCCCCTACGCACTTATTGCGTACAACAGTTCAATTCACAGCCTAACTAAATGCAGACCTTACGATCTATTATCCGGACATTTTGACCCTAGGAACCCGACTGACTTGAACTTGACCGAGAGACTTTTACAACAGTACATGCAACAACATAAAGGAAAAATGGAAACTGTATACAAAATTATTCACGATGAATCATTTTCTAACCGCATTGAAATGATGAATAGACGGAATAGCAATAGAGAACCGGAAACAAATTACGATCAGAACCAAGAAATATATATAAGAAATCCCTCTGCGTCTAGACAAAAATTAGCACCGCGCTATACATGCGACAAGGTCATATCTAACTCACCCATACATATATATACCTCCCGAAAACGAGGACCAATAGCGAAAAACAGACTTAAACGGACAAAAAAATATATGAACTCTAAATTGTTACAGGACACTAACTCTCGTGGCAACCTTGACCCGGGCCCGAGCCGGCCATCCACCGACACTTGACAACATACAACTTGACAGCCTCTCTGACGGACCTGGTATTTTACTGTTCAAATTGGGATCAACGAAAATTATATCTCATTACCATGTTTTCATACAAGAAATCGACCTTGACCAAATTCAAAGACAAATAGAACTGGTACAGATCCAATTATCGGAAGCTGCAAACAAACTCCCTAACCAAAATTTCCCGCTTTTTAAAACCCAAATCCTATACTTATTTTCTAAATTAAATAAAACTATGCTACAGTTAGAATCCTTTGAACCGAAACGTATCAAACGTGGTCTCCTTAATCCTCTCGGTACCCTTATTAAAAGTGTGACTGGTAACCTGGATAACGATGACGCATTACGATTAGAAAATGCTTTGGCTATCTTTCGAAAAGATAATCAAGCAATTTCTACAAGTTTTAATAAACACATCAGTTTGTACAAAGATTTGACTATCCAACAAACTCACATTCTAAATAATTTAACTTACAACCAAAATAGGCTAGAAAAAGCGGTTGCACATTTAATCAATAGCACAAATGGAACTAGTAACCTTTTTATTCAGTATACTCACTTGTCCCAGATATTTAGTATTTTCAGTGAAAATGTTCAAGATCTATTATCTGAACTAACTAGGTTAGAAAATATATTAGCTTTTAGTCGCACCAATTCCATGCACCACTCACTATTAACGATAAATGACTTAGGAAATATGATAAGTAAGATAAAGGCTCTTTACGGACCTGTCTCTATATTAGACATAGATATAAGACATTACTATGATATGATTAATTTAGGCTCTTATTTTATTGATCACAAGATTGTAATCGTACTTAAAGTTTCCATCCTGTCCCCAGAAAATTACGATCTTTTTAGACTATGTCCTGCACCTAATAAATATTCCCAAATCATTATACCGCCCTCTCCCTTTATGGCAACCAATTCCAAGGAATTTGTGTACATGGAGGCTGAATGCCCTAAGATTGAAACATGGTACATCTGCAAGCAAAAAACCATCCACCAGACCCGGACTCAACGAGACTGCATCGCCCGCCTTATACACGAACAAGAAATGGATACGCTATGCACACCCACGCCCGTATCACTTACTAAAGAAGCCCTTTTGGAACTTGATAGTCAACATTATATAATTTCATTTCCGGCAGAAACTAAAGTACAGATATCATGCAGACAGGAGGAACATCGTACTCTTAAAGGAAGTTTCTTAGCTACTATCCCACGAAATTGCAAAATACGGACACCCGAATTCACAATTATAAACATGGACGACAAATCCCGAGGATACGCTGTCCAAATCATGACGCTACCCAAATCAGTATTTTTTCCGACTTCAACGAAACAATCACTTCGTTACAATCTAACTACAATCGACTTGAACGCCTTGCACAATATTCAACATCAAGTACTTATGGAGCAACCAGCTGTGACAGACGAACCAAATTTCTCGAGTTTATACCACACAACGATACCCACTTATGGCATCATTTTATTCAGTGCAACTCTACTGATTATCTTTTATTACTACTACCAACACCGGCCGAAGACTTTAACTCAGACTGAGATAGAACTCCCGAGAATGGACACTGGTACCCAAACTCCGGAGGAACATCGAGCCGCGACATTTGCATTAAGCATTGGCAAATAGTCGCTCGTCTAGGAGGGGAGGTGTTACGCCATACGGTTCCCACACGGCGACAACGTGACTCACTGAGTCACCCAATTTTCCCGATAACCGATTGCCGGACTCCCACGAAAGTGCTGAGTGAACATTATCGACTTTGGTGAGAATCCAGGTACCGCAAGTGTCTTATGTTTTCCGTCGCGGTAGCGTAAGGTCGTGTGATCGATCTGGATCAATAAATTAAGTTAGTTATATGAACCTCACTGTATCTGCACCTTAAAGAATACTGTTAAGAGACATTAAAGTTCACTTCGAAAATCAAGTGTTCGTTTCTTGAAGAGTCCCTCCGGCGGCCCTAGCTCGTTTCTCACCTAACAACAAACTAAAATAACAGTAACGTATTAAACTTATATTAAAAAAATAGGTTGATTGTACATGGCTACTTGTTACTAGTATCCGCGGCGCACTGTACTCGACTCGCATCGCCTTTGTTTCAATCGAACCGGTCTGTCGTTCCTCCCCTCCCCGCGCCGCACGGCCGCTCTCGCCCTAGCGCTCGCGCAGCCAGCCAGACAGATTTGGCTTTCGACGCAGGCGCACGTTCACTTATTCTAGTGACCTCACACGTCGCCGCGCTGACGATAATTACGCGAGCGTATATTTTACAAGTCACGCCGTAATTTAATTCTATACTAAGTAATGCTGTTAAGTGAGTGGATATACCCCTATATTGGGGTTCTACTTTACGGCCCGAGAGCGTTGCCACTATAGTCGGGTTGCCACGGCTGACGTCCCTCGGCCTCAGCTCGCTTCATCTCCACGGCGCTGCTCCGGGAACCAGGGGAGTACTAGCGTGGTGGCAGATACGCCTTTTTTTAACCGGGAGCAGAATCAGACGGGCAATTGTCGACCCCATCCCTACGACTTCTTCGTGTGCTAGCGGCGGTTGGAGTTGAATAAATATTAATCATTGAATTTTACGTGTTTATTTAGGGCCCCAGGAAGTATAATTGAGACGCGTTTAGGCTTTGCAGGGCTAACGCAGCCCCAAAATTTCCATACCGCCCCCGTAGATGACCGCACAGCAAGTTGCTCATTAGTTATTCACACACATAACCCGTGCCACCATCTGTTGCACGTACTGCACTGCAATCCAGACTTCTTTTTGTCACGAGTTTACTGCATTTAATAAACTTTTCTTTAGCCATGTCATAACAATAATTGTAGTTTACTGCTAAGTTAACAATAAGCGGTTACGCGCATTGTACTGATCCCCCCCATAAAACTATTTTTATATATTTTATATATTTATCTTTAAGTTGGCCTCATGATCGTCTAATGTCTAAGAACCCTACATTGTGAACCGAATAGTAAACCAAAGAACTTTAATGAGCGAGAGTTTATCATTACTAGTCTATTTTGAAGTACCTAATTACTCCTTTCTACTGTTTACTATTGAAGAATACCATTAATTTGCAGGCTAATATAATTATATTGTTAAGTCAAAACTAAAAGTATTAACTATTCAATAAATAATTATTTTAATAAAATTCCTAATTGAAACATGGTTCAAATTATTGTAATAGTCTATTGGAAAGGATTAATTAACCTAACATTCTATTATTAACCAAGGAACAGAGTTATGGCAAGCATGAATATAGAAATCCTAACATAAAATATAATCATTCTACTGTTGAAACAAAATATCTATAGGCAACTTAGAATATTACTTGGAGCTTCAGATATAACCTACATAACTATGAACAAATTCTAGGTTTAATTCAAATATCTTACTAGATATACTTTTATAAAATGGCAATAATATATTAGCGGATAAGGAACGGCCCCATCACACGCCGTTCCGCTGCTCTTCATCCATAACCTCAGAGCCCGCCCACTAATATATCTTTTATTATTTAGTATAACACATTATTCTATTAGTGTTAAATTTAGTAGACTAATTCTAGTCAATTAGGTAAACTTGATTCTACTAGTCTCTCCAAAAGGATCCTTTGAGAAGAGAGACCGAGACAAACTCAAAGGATTAATCTATTTAATTCAATTATTCATTTTACTTTTGAACACAAAATAATATATTAGAACAATATAATATCAATGCTTAGTTTTAGGTTTTATTCTTATTTCTTAGCCTGTTACTTCTTACTTATAGAATTAAACTCAATATGCCTATGACTAACTTTGTGTGTCTTTCTCTATAATTTGTAGTCATAACTACCAAACTATTTAGTAGTATATCTACTGTAATTATCATGTAAATGTAACCCTACTAGGCGGGTTCTACAACCTTTATACTCTGGATTGTAGTATGAATTATTGAATCACTCAGATTACTATAATTCAATTTCAGTACTATATCCCTAGTACATAAACTATTTAGTTTAAAATTTAATATAATAATGAATTAGTGTAACCTCACCATTCATAACTTAGTCTGAGACACTATTGTGTAAATTTTACATATACCATCTACTTCATTGAAATTGCCAACACTGAATTATTTCTAAAATTAATTAGCCCTAGTAAGTAGCCCTATAATTGATTTAGTGCGCTTTCAGATATCCTGTTTAAACACTTAATTTAACTAAATTAGTAGTCCTTTGGTTTTATCACTAAATAACTTCTTTAATAACCTTAATATTCTCACAAAGGTGGTGTGTTCTTGAACCACATAGTGTATACTCAACACTAGTGTTCCTTCAGACAACAACTAAGCATATGTGTAAGTACAGTGACCACTGATTGTCCTTGGACAGAGACAGTAAGCCGTAGCTAGGTATGTACCGCACATCTATAGCTGTTAAAGGTGTATTGAAAGGACAGACCAACTCGTAAGTATCACTTTGAATTTTACCTATACAAAAGGACTACGTTAACCTAGATTTATTTACTCTACCTGATGTTTAAAGATAATGTATAGCTTATAATGATAACGATTTAATTCTTACAACTAGAACCTCTTCGGAATAATATCTAAATATGATAAGCCTAGCTTATCTTTTAGCAGGTATGTAACCGTACTTATTTATCCTTACTATCCTAGAAAGTTAATAATAATATCATAGACTCTCGTTTTGCTTAGATGACTTCTATGACAATAACCTGGTGTAAATACACATAACTAACTAATTACTTTTATTCGTTTGAGACAGTTTTAACGTGAACTCTTTAATTAACCCTTACTATCCTAGAAGGTTAATAATAATACCGTAGACTAATAAGTTTCGTTACGTGCTTAGATTACCTCTATGACAACAACCTTGTGTAAATACACATAGCTAACTAATTACTTTTATTCGTTTGGGACAGTTTTAACGTGAACTCTTTTATACACACTAACTGATAAAACATGTTTGCGGGCGTCTCCCTAGTTAGCCGTCTAGGTTTATCACTAAGGTTAGACGCGAATGCTTCTTAAACTTAGACCTCTACCTATCTGCTAATTATAACCACTACAATACCTTTCATGTTAAACGAACTCCCTAATCATACCAACACGGGTTTATCGGACAACATACATACTCCGCAGCCTATAGAGCTTTATTTATTTTCTAATTAGACGGACAGTCTTAGAATTTGACGTTTCTGACAGGAATAGATAGACCTAACCACAGACTATCAAGATTACATTCAATAAGTAAGTTTCGATACCCTAGATTGAATATTTGCCTAATATGAATTTAATTTAAAAGGAGGACTTTTGTAACATGAATTAATTATTACTAGTTCCTAATTTTCCTATTGGCTTTAGAAGGCTAATTTAAATCTTCTTCGTTCAATAATTATATTTCTTACGTCGACAGAGCTTGTTTTACTATGCCAGTAGTAGAACAAACTTTGTCTACATATACCTAGCTAGTCACATTACGTGTTTATAAGCTTCCCTCGGTGTAAAGGAAAAGCTACTGACTACCTATAACCCCTAACCACCTATTAATCTATTGTTTTAGAGCAATTAAAAGTCCAAAATGACTTTTACAGTTACGTTAAACGTGTGAGTAGTGTAAAGGAATTCCGGTGTAAGAAAACCTTTGCTAGACCAACTAAGACCTAACATAACCTCGATTTCGGAAGTAAAACTTCCTGTGTGTAGTCCTAAGACCCTTCAACCGGCTATTTCTAGCCTTTAGTTGGCTTCCAGGTGGGGAAAATACCTACGGTGGTCTATATATACATATATAAATAAGGGGATCAATGCCAAAGGTACTTTAGATGGCCACACAACAATCGCAAACTGATTTCGGATCCACTTCTACGGGCCCTGAAGAGGAGACATGAAAAGTACCATTCAGCAGAGCCTGATATACCGAATAAAGGTATCAGGAAACCTTGTACGCGTACCTTCCAAACTCACTCAGTTAATGAGTTAAAACCGTCCGTTTCCTGATTGTGGAAATCTTCAGGTCTCAACTCACAACCAAAATGTGAGTGTAGGTATTCATTTTCGTAAACTACAACTGCCTGGAGCTCTGCGTAACCGACTACCATTTGTGGCGACGTTACAGAGTTCTGGAAAACAAAAGAAGGTTAATAAACATGTTAAAACAATCCCGGAACACACAAACACCAGTTATTAAAACATTCTCACAATCCTAGCAAAAGAAAGTCAACTACAACATTCCTGTGTAGCGATAATCGTTAACTTGTAGCGTTACTCGAACGCAACGTGAAGCGACACCCAAAATAATATCACCTATAATATACGAGCACAACACAAATAAATAAAAACCAACAAGGCAAAAATGGACGATACGTGACACCTCTCAGCAAAATATCAACTCACCCCTTCGACGACCGGAATAAAAAAGCCCCGCTCAGACCCTCGCCAGACTTTATATAGAAAACCCTGAGCATGCGTAGAAACCCCTAATTTTCGGCCCCGCTGTATGAAACATGCGTATAAGATCGCTTGGGTGCGTAAACTTTTCCCGCAAAAGAAATTTCAATTATTCAACTTTAGTGTCTATTTCATCATTTCAAGTAACAAATAAAGCTCACTTTCGTTTGAAATCATCTCATCTCTCCTCATATTAGCGTCTCTCTAGCGTCTCTGCGTATTAAGAAGCTTGGATGCGCAGAAGTTTTCCCGCAATAATGCATTTACTCTTCTAATGACAATGATTATTCTAACATAACATGTAACAAATAAAGTTCATTATCCTTTGAATTTGACCCCTACTCATTTTAGCAACATAGCGGTCATAATTCTTCTTTTTTTTTTTTTTCAACTTCCAGCCTATTCGATCCTTATTTATTAGGTTTTACAACTATAATGTTACCTCAATACAAAATAATTTGTGTAAACCTTCCCTCTTTAATTTATTTTACTAACATAACGAAATAAATCTATTTATTTCCTAAATTCTAATTAGAATGATCTGTTTTTATTTAATTTCAACCATTTCCTTTGCTTGCACCACAGCGCCATCTAGGTAATTCAAAGTGAACCCATTTCTCCGCTAGTCGCTGAGAATTAACCTGTCAATTTTAAAAGTCTAATGGTTTGTTCATTATACTTTGAACTTGTCTCCTACTCTCCTTAGCATTATAACCGTCATTTCTTTTTTAATTCAACTTCCAGCCAATTCTTTATTACAAAATAATTTGTGCAAACTTTCCCTCTTTAATTTATTTTACTAACATAACGAAACAAATTTATTTATTTCTAAATTCTAATTAGAATGATCTGTTTTTATTTAATTTCAACCATTTCCTTTGCTTGCACCACAGCGCCATCTAGGTAATTCAAAGTGATCCCATTTCTCCGCTAGTCGCTGAGAATTAACCTGTCAATTTTAAATGTCTAATCGTCTAGTTCATTATACTTTGAACTTGTCTCCTACTCTCCTTAGCATTATAGCCGTCATTTCTTTTTTTATTCAACTTCCAGCCAATTCGATCTTTCTTTATTAGGTTACACAACTATAATGTTACTTCACTACAAAATAATTTGTGTAAACCTTCCCTCTTTAATTTATTTTACTAACATAACGAAATAAATCTATTTATTTCCTAAATTCTAATTAGAATGATCTGTTTTAATTCATATTATTAATTTCTTTTATTTCACACCTCAGCGCCATCTAGGTAACTCAAAGTGAACCTATATTTCCGCTAGTCGCTCAGAATTGATCTGTCAAATTTTAATGTCTAATCGTTTAAATAGTTGTCAATGTTTTCCAGAGAGAGCGCTGTTTTCAGTTTGTTTAGAAAATCTAATGACTAATTTCTAGCTGTCTGATGGCGAAGATTAACCTGAGTCTTAAAATGGATTTTAAAAAAAAGACACTACACTCGTGTTCCAGTACAGCATGTAGATTGCAGATATGCACGACCTACTGCGACCCATTGCGCAAGAGAACTGAAACCTGCTATTGTTAAGGTAGTATAATTTAAGTTGTAAGGGAAATTTACTTGTATTACTTATGTACAAAATGTGTAATACATACATAAACTCACGCCTTCATTTCCAGAGTGGGAAGGCAGACCTCAAGCCTTTATTCCCTTAGTCGCCTCTTACGACATCCACAAGAAGACATGGGGTGGCACTATTCTAACCCGGCAACCACACGGGGCAATGTGCAATATACAGGCTGTTAGGTCAATAGGTGCAAAGCTTTAAGGGGTGATAGAAGTAGTAGGAATTCGCCGTTTATAACCCCACCGCTACTCCCCCCCCCGAAAAAGGTGCTCTGACGGGCGAGAGGCGAGGTTTCGATCCTAAAACAATAAATACACTTTTTTCGGTGTTTATCCTCCCATTCAGAGCGTTTGGGATGGGTCCCGAGACTCCCAGATCACACGTTCCCATACTTTTTATAAGTATAGATCTTCCCAGGTGAATTTTTCGCTTCGAGCCCTAATCTTTCAAACAAAGGCCATTGTCTCTATTATCGCAAAGCCGCTAGCTACCGAGTTAGCACGTGCCACTACAACATTCATATTGAAAAACAAACGGTATCGTGATAGTATTAAGGTTCAAATTTATTGTCACTGATATTCTAGATATTATGTTTTGGTAGTGTAGGACGATAGACCGCCCCGAGGCAATACTGCACTCATATTATTTTGATACTTGGTGTTAAAAATGAAACGTGGTGATTAATTATATTACTTTATTAGTAAATGTGTAGGGACACAATGTAACTTTTGCTGAATCGACACGCTCGGCGTCGGGCAGGCAAGTCGCCAGTCTTCCCCCGTCGCGTGTCCAGTTCGTTCGCTTCCACTGCTCCCACATTTCTGTCGTGTATTTGATTAATTGGAAATAAGTAATCTTACAACATTTATCGAGACATTTCACTTGACCCCCTTCTACCCCATATAGACTTACGATAACTTTGGCTAATCCCAAGCCATAGTTACAGTGGTGACCCCGAACAAAGTGAACAGTGTCAGTGAATTTTACAAACTTTTAGACATTTTCGGAGTATTTTTATTGGGGAAGGCTCATCGTGGGCAGCAGTGAACGGGCTGAGGCACAAACAGCATACCTAAATAACATTAAAAATGGCACATAACGTGCCTGGGACCCCCGGGGCAGGCGCCGGCGCACCAGGAGGAGTGCCACCGACGGCGGCCGCAGCATTAGACCAAGGAGGCGACGATCTTGCAGCAGTGTCGGTCGCATCACGGTTACCAAGTTTTTGGGCAGATCAGCCTCGGATGTGGTTTATACAGATAGAATCAATTTTGAATCCGCAACACCTAAGCGATCAAGCCAAGTACGATTTGGTAATTGGCCAACTGAGTAAGGATGCAATCGGACAAATCACAGACTTGTTGTTGCAACCACCGGCTACAGGGAAATATACAGCACTAAAGGAGAAAATATTATACATTTATGAAGAATCAGCAATTAGACAGCTGCAGAAGTTGCTAAGTGAAATGGACCTGGGAGAACAAAAACCGTCGCAACTACTGAGGAGGATGAGAGACCTGGCTCATGGGAAGATTCCGGATCAAACTTTGTCCATTCTGTGGCAGAACCATTTGCCGTCGGCAGTGAGAGCGGTATTGGCAGTTACCGGTAACAAAAGTTTGGACAGTTTGGCGGCCATGTCAGACACAGTAATGGAAGCCTCTCGCCCCATGCAAGTATCAGAGGTAGCTTCGTCGTCACCGGGCGTAGACAAAAGTACAGCCGTGGTGCTAGCAGAGATTGCAAAGTTGAGTGCAAGGATAGCAACTTTGGAGCTTGGCAAACCGCAAGGATCGGGATGTGGTCGCTGCAGACAACGAGCGTTTAGCCAAAATCGCCAAAACAGACATCGGTCAAGGTCTCGTGGACCCAGTGCTTCCAGACTTACTTCGAGCAACCCCGACTGGCTTTGCTCGTACCACTATCGCTACCGAGAAAACGCGCGTCGTTGTGTTCCACCTTGCGCGTGGAAAAAGGAGGCGGAAAACTGTTGAAGGTGCAAGAAGTGGCGGAAGCTTGCGCCATCGAGCCATCTCACCGCCTGTGCGTTTTGGATTCCAAAAGTGGACTACGTTTCTTAATAGACACGGGTGCCAATGTTTCGGTATTACCAGGTAGAAATAAAGCAATAGATAATGTAAGTACTGATTATAAATTGTTCGCAGCAAATGGAACAGAAATTAAGACGTTTGGCAATAAGACATTAGAGTTAAACTTAGGACTAAGGAGGGCATACCGTTGGACACTCATTTTGGCAGATGTTAAACAGCCGATTTTAGGAGCTGATTTTTTAAGTAAATATGGTCTATTAGTTGATTTAAAAGCCCGAAAATTGATAGATAACGTAACTAACCTAAATGTAAGCGCATTAGTAGTAAACTATAAGGAAGCGTCAGTTAAAACTGTTGATGAGAGACACCCATTGCATGATTTACTTAGTAAATACCCGGAGATAACTAAGCCAGTGTCATTTAAAGAGCCACCAAGTCATGATGTTGTTCATTACATTGAAACTACAGGGCCTCCGGTTTACGCGAGGGCCAGACCTCTCCCTCCAGACAGATATAGGAAGGTTAAAGAGGAATTTAGGATTATGCAAGAATTAGGGATCTGTAGGCCTTCGAAAAGCCCATGGGCGAGCCCATTGCATGTAGTACCTAAGAAAAACGGCGATTTGCGACCTTGTGGAGATTACAGGAGATTAAATTTGGTAACTAAACCAGATAGATATCCGATCCCTAGGCTTCAAGATTTTACATATATAGTAGGAAACAATAAGGTATTTTCTACATTAGATATTAATAGAGCATATCATTTTATTCCGATCGCGGAACACGACATTGAGAAAACCGCAATTATAACGCCTTTCGGGCTATTTGAATTTCCGCGAATGACATTTGGGCTTCGTAACGCAGCCCAGTCATTTCAAAGATTTATGGACACAACAGTATTTCAGGGTTTAGATTTTTTGTTTTGTTATATAGATGATTTGCTTATAGTTAGCGAGACGCCCGAGGAACACGAGAAACATCTGGAAGCTGTGTTCACAAGGTTAAACGAGTATGGCATCACCATCAACATCTCTAAATGCAGTTTTGGTAAGTCCAAAGTAGACTTTTTAGGGTACGAAGTCTCGACGCAAGGAATTCGACCACTTCAAAATAAGGTGCAGGCCATTATAGACTACCCAAGGCCAGACACAGTGCAGGACCTTCGTCGTTTTCTAGGTATGGTAAATTTTTACAGAGCCCATATTCAGAATGCAGTAAAGAGTCAGGCAGAACTAAATAAATTTCTACATAACTGTAAGAAAAAAGACAAGACTCAGATCCAGTGGACAAGCGAATCGGTCAAAGCATTCGAACAATGTAAGGTTAGCCTACAGGAAGCAGCTACATTATCGCATCCTATCGCAGATTCGCCATTGGCTCTCATGACAGATGCGTCGGACACCACGGTCGGCGCAGTATTACAAACTAAGGTAGGTAACTCATGGAAACCATGAGGTTACTTTTCCAAAAGGATGTCAAAGGCTCAAGAAAAATACAGTACCTATGATAGGGAATTGTTGGCAATATTTTTAGCCATTAGACATTTTAGAAAATTGTTTGAGGGACAACAGTTAGTTATTTACACCGATCATAAGCCTTTGACATTCGCTTTTAGAAACGTTAACGGTGATAAAGAAACGCCTCGTAGGACAAGGCAGCTACTATTTATCAGTGAGTTCACAACGGATATTCAATACGTAGAAGGTAGAAACAATAATGTAGCTGACGCGTTATCGCGTGTCGAGACCATTTCCTGTCCCACGTTACTTGAATTCGCCGAACTGGCTGACGCGCAGAAACTCGACGACTACATTGCTGAACCCGCAAACCGAAACGCGGCAAACAGTGTAGTTATTAAAGGTATATTGTTACCTACATGTAATAAAGAAATGTATTGCGAAATGTCAACGAACAATGCCAGGCCTTATTTACCATTACAGTATAGTGTAACGCTCGTGTGATAGATGAGGAAAGAAAACCAATAATTACTAAATTACAATTTTAATTAAGCTAAATATCTAAATTACACTAAAGCGTCACTGGTAGGTAGTTAGAAAAATTATCTCAGGGATCATGAGTTCTAATTTACACTGCGTTGTTTAGGTAAGCTGTGACACTTCTCACTATCTAAATGGACATCACTTCCCTGTCGGCGACTGCTCAGCAGGGGGAAGTGCAGTGGAGTAGTGACGTCACAGGCGGTAGGTGGTGTGGTGCGGCAGCATCATTTGGACGCGGTCCCGGCCATCTGCAGACTTGACCGGTCGCGGGGTCCCTGGAAATCCCGTTTTGGACACTTAGCAAAAAGTCTAGTTTTCCGTTACTGACTGCAACATCCGGCCGGAAATGAAGATGGAAGCACTACTAGCGGGGTGACGACCATAAGCATTAAATAGCGATCAATGATGTGGCAGCAGCATACAAAATCAGCCTTAAGAATGAAAGCAAGTGAAAGTGAAAGAGAAAAGTGAACAATTTAATAATTTCCGTAGATTGGAAATTATTTAAAAGATTATTTTAATACTATGTAAATAGCTGGGGTTTATTTAACATTAATGAGAACTGCTTAATTACGCTAAAACGCTAAGTGCGAATGTAGTTTTTTTCCATGGAGGTAGACCCATATTACGCTAGCGAGAACAAAGAATTCACATTACTTGGAATATTTAGCTGTTATAATTTCTTAATACTAATTAAATGATTCTAGCAACATGATAGGTAAATTGCAGTAAAATTAGGCATGTATGAAACAAACTACTGATTCACATTAGTATAGTTAAAAGTAATAAATTTCAACACTCACCCAGTGAAAACACAACACTTGATTTTAAATTACATTACTTTTGTAGCAATAATTATTTAAGTGAAATAATATGCGAACGGTTCAGTAAGACCTGATATGAATCAGATTGACCGTTTCATTGTAGTTTGTAAGTGCGCAGTTGACCGTTCGCTAGCGCTGTCCAGTGTGAAAGTGAGGTCCCCTCTGCCCTCGCGCGGTGACCTTCCGTGACTATGCAATGACATGGCATTATCACTCTCAACAGTTACTGTCGGAATCGAATAGCAAAATAACGACTGTCAACTATTTCACCCAGATTAACTTAAGGAACTCTAGGTTTAGGTATTGTAAATATTAGTTAGTGTAAGTATTAGGTAACCGTTACTCTTAAGTTTGTAAATAGATTATCATCAAGATAAAATTGTTTACTTTTTAGAACGCTGTGACGATTCCGTCACATACCCCCTCTTTTTAGGTAGAATTTTGCCTAATTAAAATTCTCTAAGTCTTTCTATCTTTATCTCTAAAGCTATAAGTTTCACACACGTTCTTCAACTGCATACTTCTCTCACTTATTATACTTTCATACATCATCTTTCTATAGCGCCTTAACACATTCAGCTGTACCTTAGCATCTTTTAAACAGAGTATTTGTTTAGTAAAAAAAAACTCTCTAATAGCTAAAGATGGTTCTTAATTATGTAAAGTCTCTTTTTTTTTTTTTTAATTAGTTATCCTGTTTAGTTAGTCTTTGTAGAAGAAAACATTCTAACTATGGTAGGTGGATACTGTAATTAGCTTTAACCTCATCTTAATTGTTGTGGTAAATCTTGTAGAGAATTTCCACAATACAAGTTGGCTTATTGCGAAGTAGATTTATTTATAAATACGAGACAATAGTGTGTAGTTAATGGATAGATCTTTATTACTTAGGATTTATAATTAGTTAATTTTATGTCCTTTATATGCCAATCCCCTATATCATTGCCTTGCGCATCTTCCAGAACAAAGACAAGAGGTGACTTTTTAGCAATTATTCGACATTTAGCAAATTTAGGTGCTAGTTTCTTTGCAAATCTGTTATCTTTATCACTTTGGTAGTAGGTACGTTTCCAGACATTATCTCCTACACTAAAATCAACCTGTTTTCTACGTAGATTATAATTGTGACAGTTTCTAGAATGTGCTTTTATTAAGGAATGTTGAGTTTGGTCGAATATTTTCCGTAATACACCTAAGTTCTCGGCATATTCCTCTCTTGGCGAAAATATCAGATCGTTAGTAGTATCTGTGTCCAGATAATGGGAGCCACAGGTCACTAATTCTCGACCGTAGACTAGGAACGATGGTGTAAAACCAGTCACTTCGTTAGTAGAAGAATTTACAGAAAACTGTATTTTAGGTACGTTAGCATCCCAAGATCTGTGATCGTCATTTTCGACAAAAGAAGAAATTGCTGTCATTATCGTTTTATTGTAACGTTCAACTGTATTAACTTGGGGGCTGTATTTAGGCGTAAATCTGACATTAGGAATCTTATATGTAGCGAACAATTGTTTTAACGTATTACCATAGTATAAATAGAGAAGTAGCTCGTCTTCAAACAAAGGTACATCGCGCGGCTTGCACGTGTGCGTTACGCCGACCGTACGGCTGTGGGCGGGGCGAACGTCGCACACGAAACTACAAGCAGAGGTGCGGGTATGGTGATTAGACGGGGTCTCGGCGTCATTGCGTTCGGTCACGTTTGGTTGTTAGTAGGTAGTGCGCGTTAAATTAAAACATCGAGCGACAATGTCTTTGTCGAAAACTAGAAAATATTGTTCAGTTTACGGGTGTTTAAATAATGGTGTAAGAAATCCGGAGCTATCGTTTTCCCACATACCTTTTGAGTCGGAAAGGTGAGTAGGTACCTACATACCTATTTAGAGTTTGTATTGTGAAGAATGCTGTTTATTTTTTTATATTTACCTATAGCTTATAGCCCACTTGCAGCTTTTGTTAAATCTATTTTATTGTCAGCGTGACATTTTCATTCGTTTCAAAACGCCTAAACTGTGCCCTAAACCTAGCTTAGGTAGGTACAACTATCCAGATTTAATAAAAGCTGCTAGTGATTAATGTAAATAACTACTCGATTAATTAGGTATTTCGTACCGGCTTGCCTGTAGATACCTATAGATAACTAATTAGGTGAAATAAATACGCATTAAGTAGGTAATTTAAGTTATTGAGTGTGACGTGTCAGTTAACATGTCACGACGTGGATGGCCTAGGTAGATGGTAGTGACCTAGTGACTAAGTACTGTTTACGAAGCTAGCGGTCCTGGGTTCGATTCCCGGTCAGGGCAAATATTTGTGTGATGAGTGCGAGTAGGTATTTGTTTCAGAGTCTTAGGTGTTTTATATGTACCTATATAGTAATATTAAGTATGTATTTGTCACTACATAGGTAAGTATGTTTATCGTTACGTAGTACCCAAAGTACTTACAAGCCTAGAACCTAGTTTGGGACTACCTAGGTCAATTTGTGTAAGATTTTCCCGTGACATTATTATTCAGATATTTATTCAATGTTGTGTAATACCGCGCGGCGCGAGCTGCCAATACTCAAAGAAAGACGCGCGGCGGCGGCGCGTGCCGCCAATAATAGGTAAGTACCTAGTCAAAGGAAGCCGCCTTGCGCGAAAGCGGCATTATCAAAAGGTCGAAAAGGAATTTACATATCACATCAGCATCACATACCTTTAAACATAATTAATATTTAGTGTCAACTGATAAAAGTATGTAAGTAAAATAATTTAAATTTCGTACTTAGGTACCTAACAATATTAATACTTAGGTACTTTAAGTTTGTGTAAAGTATGAAAATTACTATGATTAATATGATTATAGATCAAAGTAGGGCCAAGTAGGTGACTAAAAAATTTTAAAACAAGTTTGGACAACCCTTACGCCCGAGCGGCAATAGGTATCAGAATCTCCTAAAGGGCCGGAGTCGAGCTACTTGTCTATTTATACTATGGTATTACTAACAAATTGTTTCCCATTGTCCATTAAAACTGTGCTTGGAATTCCGTGGACAAGGAATACTTGATCTTCGAGAATGCGTGAAAGAATCTCGGCTGTTGCACGTCGTATAGGAAACAGAAGGCAGTATTTTGCAAAGCAGCAAGTAACCACAAACAGGAAAGTATTCTGTCTCCTAGATGGCGGCAGAGGACCGACTAGATCCATACTAATCATCTGAAAAGGTCTGCAGCATTCTTTCGGGCGTCCCATAGTACCTAGTGTAGTGTGATTAGCATGTTTATAGGATTTACAGATATCGCAATTGCCTACGAAATTAGTCACGTCGCGATGCATGTCAGGCCAGAAATATTTGAGACAAAGACGTTTGTATGTTTTTAGTATACCGAAATGACCAGCTGTGGGACATGCATGATTTTCCTCGAGCACCTTTAGTCGGTTTTCGAGAGGAACCACCTCTTTCCAATCAAATTCTCTAGTTAGCGAATTTAGACTTTTCTTGTAGCGGAAAAGTTTATTGTTAATAACTTGATAGTCTAGAAATGATGTAGGTGTATTCTGACAACCATGAAGTTTATTTAGATACCAAGGGTCGGTAGTATTTTGGATTGAATTAGATGTTGATGTACTCAAAGCTGAAACTGGTATACGAGAAAGACTATCAGGAACTACATTATCAGAACCACGGCGATGTCTAATCTCGCAGTCAAAGGCAGAAAGTCTTACACCCCATCTTGCTAGACGACCTGTAGGGTTGTTTATATTTAAAAACCACTTTAGCGCAATGTGGTCGGTGTAGACGATAAACCGTTGACCATTTTCTAGATAGCAGCGCCAGTGCTCGACTGCTGTTAGAACGGCCAACGCTTCGCGCTCTGTAGCACTGTAATTCTGTTCCTGTTTAGTTAAAGACTTGCTCATATAAGCAATAACCCTTTCAGCACCATCCAGAGTCTGCGTAAGGACACCACCAATACCTACATCACTAGCGTCCGTATGTACCTCAAATGATTTTGAGTAATCGGGACAAGACAATACTGGGGTAGTAATTAGGCATTGTTTTAATGTTTTAAAGGCCTCGTCAGCTTCCGTAGACCATTTAAACGGAGGTGCATTTTTGGCTTGCGAAGTTAACTTGTTTAATGGAGAAGCTAAAGAACTAAAATTTGGTATAAATCTGCGATACCACGAAGCGGTGCCAAGGAATCTACGTACTTTTTTACGGTTTTTAGGTGTAGGATAGTCTATAATCACTTACACTTTCTCAGGATCCGCGTGCAAACCATTAGAATCAACAACATAGCCTAGATACCGCAATTGTTTTCGAAAGAATTGGCTCTTCTCGTAGTTGATAGTTAGGTTAGCAGACTTTAGCATTTCCATCACGCGTACTAGTAGCGATATAATAATATGTTGATCGAATGTTGGTGACACAATGATAATATCGTCTATGAACACGAAAACTTTGTGCTCGAATTCTGGACTATAAAACAATTGATCTACAAGCCGCTGTTGCGTTGCCGGAGCATTTGTCAGACCAAACGCCATAGATTTAAATTGGAAACTTCCCCGTGTAGGTATATAAAATGCGGTTTTGCACCTATCCTCTTCTTTAATTAATATTTGCCAGAAACTTTTAGATAAGTCTAGACTAGTGAGATATTTGGCGTCGCGTAGATTATCCAAAATCTCTGAAATGTATGGTAAGCTATAAGCGTCTTTTTTTGTAATAGCATTGAGCTTACGGCTATCTAAGCAAAATCTCAGCTGACCGTTCTTTTTAGGAGTCAGGAGTACCGGTGAGGACCAAGCACTTTCACATGGTTCGACTACATTCTCTTTCAGCATTTCATCGAGCTGTTCAATTAAAATTCGCTGTTTCTCTTATGGCATCCTATAGTACCGTTGACGAATGGGGGCAGCATTCCCAGTGTCAATGGAATGTGTAATTAAAGAGGTTCTACCACGTTCTTCGTAGGATATATCTCGAAATTGTGAAATAATGTGATCAGCTGTGACCTTTTGGTCTTCAGATAAGTGTTCGTAACTACACAGATTAGCGTTATTGTCCACAGCCAGATCACCGACGGCAATTTCAGATTCAGTAAGCATAATAACAGAAGCTAGATGTTTAGGAAATAAACTGAAATTATTCCAGAAGTCCATGCCTAGAATTAAAGAATTTTGGATTTCAGGGACAACGTAGATTTCCAAAATCTTTGTTTGTTCCAAGAATTTTGTAGGTACTCGTATTATACCAATACTTTTTAATTTTTGACCACCAGCAGCAATAAATTGTAAAGGTTTACCTTGTTGTAGCACAAAACCGA
Source organism: Acleris cristana (assembly GCA_948252455.1). Classification (NCBI taxonomy): domain Eukaryota; kingdom Metazoa; phylum Arthropoda; class Insecta; order Lepidoptera; family Tortricidae; genus Acleris; species Acleris cristana. The sequence continues at coordinate 13,787,221 of OX411771.1, read as the reverse complement.
TACTAGTAAAATATTTGTGTGCGTTGTTACCAAGTATAGTCACTGAGGACCCAGTGTCGAGTAAACCAATTAGTGGTTTATCGTGTAATTCAACCGAAACATGAGGACGAGAGTAATCTGATTGTATGTTGTGGATTGAAGAAACAGAGTAGCACGAAAAGAAATTTGTGATAAATTTCAGCCAGTTAGTCCATTCAGAAGTATCCGATTTAGTCACATCAGACTCATCGTATACGCCATCACTGCAATCCACAGCGTTTAGTTTTTTTGACTAGATGACTTATTGCAATTTGAGCACTCCGGATAACGAACGCCTTTTTTGCTACATTTGAAACATATCAGAAAATGTGGTTGCTGACACTGTCCTAGAGAGTGAGTGTCCACGCGACATCTTGGGCAATATAGTTTTTTAGTGTTTATGTTAGTCGGAGAGCTCAAGGCATTAACATTTAGATTTTTAGGTTGTTCAGATGGTTTTTTGTAATTAGTATTGTAATTAGGATTAGGCCTATAATTTCTGTACTTGTCGTTATAGTCATGCCTGTAGTTAGAGTTGTTGTAATTATTAGTATTTCGACTGAACGATGTGCTAGGAGCTTGCCGAGTATAAGCAAATTCGCGTGCTAGAGTATCCGAACTCGCTTTAGGCGGATCGTGAAATTGTGCCATACGTGACTGTATATTTTCATAGCTGCGGCACAGGTCTTTCAGGGCGTCTATAGAAATAATGTTCGGAGAAGCTGCAAGAGTGCTGGCATAAATTGGACGGATATTATGTAGTAGTATTTCCAATTTATCCTCCTCCGATAGCTGTTTCGTTAGACGGGAAAACATTCTGTGCATGACCGCGATGTAAATTGAGATATTCTCCTGCTCACCCTGCGTACGCATCCTAATCTCAGAGAGTAGGCGATAGTCATAGTCACTTTGACTAAAGTCTTGTTTCAGAAGCAAAACTAGATCATCCCAAGTCTCTACCTTATCCTTGATGCAACGGTACCAATGAAGAGCATCATCAGTAAAAATCTCATATGCAAAATTTAGCAGCTTGTCCTTAGGCATGCTCCTAGAGAAAACTAATTCCTCAGCCTTTTGTATAAACGACCTAACGCAGGTCTTGCCTGAATATTTAAGCTTGCCAACGACACCAGAAACCATTTTCTTCTCACATATAACTGTGATGAGATCTGACAGCGGTTCTGTATTTGAAGACGTAGATGGCACGTCTATTTTCAGCTTTTTCAGTTCTACTAAGTTCTGTTTAAAAATTTGTGAGTATTCCACATAGATGGCATCTATAGCTTCAGACCTATTCACCCTAACAAGCCTGTAGTAAATATGGTGTAACATAGTTTCAGTTCGCAAATAAACATTTTTATCATATCTAGATTTAAGAGCGATAATATTTTCCCTAGTTTTGACTAAAGTATCCTTAACCTGGGCTAAGTCGACAATCGGTTCCAAGTGAGACTCTAGAATATCCTCCGACGGTAGCAGCGGAGCTAATTTTACAATCTGTTTTCTAAGCTCCTGAACAGACTCTCCTGTAGAACCTCCTCTAACACCAACCTCATATTCAAGCTCAGCCTTTTGCAGCGAAAGATATTTAATAGGGTAAGACATTTTGTTTTATGGTGGGTGTGTCTTGCAATTTATCGAGAGATCAATTAACATTAATCAACAGAAGCATATAAGCGAAGAACCACCAGCGCAGTAATCAACTTAAGATTAAATACCCGGATCACCAAAAATGTGGGTAGACATAAAAACGCGGTAGTACAAAGGATTGTGGGATCAAATTGTGGTCGTCGTTCTTAGCATCGATGCGAACTTCACTGTTCTTTTAAATACAAAGTGACCAACATCTTTGCGTCTTTGTTTAACAATAAACCTTACTGCATTTGACTTAAAGAATACTTTATTGTAAAGGTGTTTGCACTTATGATGCTTTTCATTTTCAAGTGGCAGTTTGGCCACACTGAACAATGCAGATAATGGGTATTGTCTGTCAGGTACAAAGCTAAGTGGATTCGCTCTCGAAAAAGGATTTGTACTATACTTCGCTATGGAGAGGCGGCCGCTTCGACTTGTGATGTCACGCTGGCCTACGTGATCTCGGGTGCGTAGGCTGCGGTCCTGAGCCAGCGCGTGACGTCACAACTTCGTGTTACTTGTAATAAAACAATCCCGCAAAAATAAGTAAATTATCGTAACACCATTATACTAATAAAATGTTTAGTTATTAATTTAAAATATCATAAAAAATAGATAAAACCCAGTAAGTCGATTTAAACGTTAAATTACAACGCAGCATTGTAAGCGCATTTTCCTTAAAAATCTAAACTCAGGGTCACTTTAAACTCATACTGTATGAATTTAAGCGGAAAAAGGGTATACCAAATTTAGGTCATAAGAAACTACATTTTATACATTATTTGATTTTAAAATCACATTTAAAATATTTGATATTTGTATGGTCATGAACACGAAACAGAAACGTCTCTAAAAAACCGCTAATTCGGGAGTACCACGAAATAGGGGACAAGCGAAAAATAAATTGAATCTTACTTCGTGAATCAGTTAATCGCGATTTTTATCCTTTTTATACTTAAAAGTAACGGAAAATATACCTTAATTTAATTGTTATGACACACAAAAAAGCACAAATATAATTTTTGTTAAATCTGACTTTCCATTTCTTTTCAGTGAGCTTAAGAAGTTCGATGCTTCACCTTACGTCTCAAGCAACCCGCAGGGCTCACACAGCTGTTCGTGGCCGACTGAGAGTTTAACGCGATGTATTACAGTCAGCTTAGCCATCCTAACGTTGGAAGTTGGTTTATCAAACAGCTTGAATAATAGACTTTCTTTAGGCATGTATATTATTTTTTAATAGTTCTTGAATTTCTTATTTTCGACGCGGAAACAAAAACTCACGAAAACGTGTACTAGCACGAAAAGAGGGACATTTACCTTTGTTCGTGACGAAACAGCAAACTTCCGCGCGCTCCTTTTGCTACCGAAGAGGTCGAAAGCAAGTTGGTACAGGATTCTATTTGACGAAACGCGGGCGCTCGTATCGTAGGTAGGTACGCGCGCTGGCGTTCGTAGCTTTTGGTACCTACGCAATTATCGGGGCCAGCCGGGAATCGCCGTAGCTAGGTAGGTATTAGGGCCTCCGCTAAAATACCTACATGCGAGTGCACGGAGCGGGCGCCCGCTGCAGAAATTTACATACAAAAACCTGTCGCGCGGCCAGTTTGAGCTGCTCGTAGGTATTCGTGGGTTCATGTAGTCCGTAAGAAATAGTTAGAATAGCGACATTGGCGACGTACCACCAGGCATACTTCGCCACAGTTAAAACGACACCGCGCACTCTTTTAAAATAAAATGTAGTATGGGCTCAACGTCCAACTTATGCTACTTCCGAGGAGTCCGTCGTGAAACGATACATTTACGATATTATAATAAGAATATTAGGAACAACAAATCGAGACTCAAGCCCGAAATTAAATTACATAATTACATTTAGTTGCAGGTACTTACTTTGAAACGCTTCAATTACATTCTCTGGTACACACTCCATAATGTTAATAAAGCCTCCATTTTAATAATTAGAAGAGCCGATTAATAACACTTTTAGTAACTTATTATTGTATACCTAAATATTATCAAGCAAGCGCGTCGCGACACTTCACTGATTCACTTCGGCGTGTCTGGCGGCACAGTGCACAAACAATGACAAAAGTTGACAAAACAAGATGGCGTACGCGTCGCGAAGGCATAGTGTTGTACAGTCAGCTGCAGAGAAAAGTAACCCCCTCTGCATACAAGTTTCCTTGCAAAGGGGGTTACATTTCTTTGCAGCGGACTGTACCATGGATATAAAACCAAAACCATTACGATAAATAAATAAGTTGCATAATACATTACTTATTCTGTGATAATACACAATATTTAGCTGGCAGGGTCGAAGGACGATATTTTAAGCACTGGAAACGTATGCGTGAGACATCGTGTCCGGTTTTTAAATAGTTTGTTTTTATTGTTATCTCTGTTTCTATAATGTTACTAATATGTTTTAAGCGGGACTGGAATCCATTGAAAGGGGTTTCAGCCGGATTTTTGAACGACTTGTTTTTAGATACTACAACATTTTGGTAAACCTTTCGATGGCTTTGATTTGGCAATTGATTTAAACGAGTGGGTTAGCCATTCACTTGAACTCAATAAACTCAACAATTCGACTTACTCCCAAACCATAACCCATTAAAGGGATTTTAAAATTAAGAGGTTCTGATTGCGTTTCAACTAAATTGGTCTGTAACCTAATATTATAATATACCTACATTCGATTTATTATTGAACGTGTGATGGATGACGGATGACCCGCACGCCTTGCGTCTTGGCGTTGGCGAGTTTGCAACTAGAATCTGTCGCCGCGCCGCTAGGTTCGATGCCGCTAAAATTAATACAGAAAAGTAACTAAATTTCGCCCATTTAGGAACCATTTCATTGTTCATCTAGTAACATCTTAAAAGATACCAAGTCAGCCACTAAATTGTTAACAGTTAAATAAATTTATTGCCGCTTAATGAATTTTGAGCCTTAACTTAAAACTGGCAACACTGATGTCAGATTCCATATCTATTTGGCTATATAATTGTAACTTGTATATTTATTAAATACGCCCTTGCTTCGGATGCGGAATAATATCACATGATCTGATATAACATATAACTGGCATCGAATTAGGTCGATAGTGATGTGATTCATATCTCTATCGAATGATTTGCGAAGCAACTTATTTTCTGTTCGTTTCTGTGACTGATAAAAATTTAGTCGAAAATATTAAGAAATTATTGCTTTATATTAACAAAATATTTTTTGTGTTAAAAAATCGAACTCTTGCGTAAAAAATAACAATACTCTTGAGCAGAGAAAGTACAGGCTATACATGTTCTTTCCATTACATAATAAATTGTTTTAAAAAATCGGATAGGTACCTATTTGATGGATATTTGCATGATATTTGACATCAAAAATGAGAAGTTCTTTAACAATTAACAAAGACACTAGCCCGGTTTTGATCAAGAATTTGAATCAATTATACCTATGTCTCAATTGATATCAAACAAAATTATCTTAAACTGAAATAGAGATTTAATTAATACCCAGGATTCAAATTCTTAAATGAAATGTACGAGTCTTCGTTCAAAAAGATATTGTTTGGTTCTAATCCCATCAAAAACATAAATGTGAAATGAGAGCCAAGTTCAATATTATGATATATGCCTTGGTTGACTTCAACGACAAAAGAAGTGAGATCTAAATGGGTGCCAAGTTCAATGGTCAGTCCTCAAATTTATTTATAACAACATATAATATCATTTCTTCTTATAACTTAGGATAATATATTGTAGCCTAAGGTCTGACTTGGCTAGTTCTCATATACGAATTATTATGTTCGATGGCTAATTTCTACCTGCAAGCCAAATTTTTGGAATAATAAAATAAGAACCGACAAGTAACAGGGTTAGAACTTGCGAATGCTATAATATAATTCGTATATTGAAAAATAGCCAAGTCAGACCTTAGGTTACAATATATTATCCTAAGTTATAAGAAGAAATGATATTATATGTTGTTATAAATAAATTTGAGGACTGACCATTCAACTTGGCACCCATTTAGATCTCACTTCTTTTGTCGTTGAAGTCAACCAAGGCATATATGATAATAATGAACTTGGCTCTCATCTCACATTTATGTTTTTGATGGGATATCATTACTTTTTGTACATAAATTATTAGTAGGTACTTATTTATAACAAAATTAATACCAAATGGTTTTTGTTAAACTACTGTATTTTCCTACAACTAAGTATAAGTTAAGTGTTCCTAATAGAATCGATTAAGTGAAAATTTTAATAAAATGATAAAAATTTACCAGTTTCTGATTTATTCCTTTGTATTCACCTAATTACCTATCTGCATGCCAAATTTGAACTTTCTAGGTCATCTGGAACTGGGTTAGAGTTTTGATCTATAGGTCAGTGATAAAAATGACGATTTTTGGACGTTAATATCTAAATAACCGTTTGAGATGTGTTTATGAAATTTGGAGCACTTATGTATCTCGCAAGTCTCAATATATGAGCCAAATTTGAAACGTTTATCTGAAATAGTTTTTGAGTTATGAGGGGGTCAAAAGTGGCTCCAAATGGTTCGTGTAATATTACACACGGTGCTGCTCGCCAGTTCTGTTACTTGAACTTGGCTTGACACGCTACCGCGTGTCTAGAAACGACATAAACAACTGAAATCAAGAGCTTCAAAAAATTACAAATATTTACCCAAGGAAATATTTTTTGAGTCAAGAATTCAATAATTTTATATCAAGAATTAAATATATTGTTATCATTATCACTATAAACATTTTTTCATTAGGTAGGTAGGTAGGTAGGTAGGTACCTACTACGTGTTCTGTTTACGAAATAAAGCTCAAAAATGCACATCGTTACACAATATCTTTACGTTCATAAACGCATGTCTTATTCTTATTCTTATCATCTCATTTACTGAGGTACTATTTTAAAGCCGTAAAGTAAAAGTAGGTACCTACCTGTAAAGCGGCGTTGTAGCCAAAATTATCAAACACAACAGAATTATAGGTACAACTTGGTGCCTGTTGTTAGGTACTTAAGTACTTACCCACCTAGGCCATGTGGCCATGGTACTTATCATCTCATAAGTAAATTAGGTACTTATAAAAACGGGGTTGTTGCCAAAAATAAATAAACACAACAGATAGGTACAACTTAGTGCCTGTTGTTAGGTACTTACTTAAGTACCCAGTAGTAGTTATGTATTAGGCATTCTGTCCCACTTCCACTCGTTCGAGGGCGAACTCGTTCCAGTGGGACAGAATGCCCAATCCACTTATTTGAAATCTCGTCCGAACTCGTTCCAGTGGAACAGAATGCCCAATCCACTTATTTGAAAACTATTTCAAAAAAAAAAGATACCGTTAACATAACGCATTTCTCTAAATGGTAGCCGTTGACGCAACCCATTATTTAAGTCCAAAGACAACGTTTGCGGTGTTGATACGTCATGATAGCATGCGTTCGACTTGATCAATATTTAATTCTTTGCATGTAATTTTTTTACTAGATTATTTCACAGTTAAGTTAAGCAAAACTGTTGCTTGTACACCTGACAATTGTGGTCAGTTAATATTTTGATTTTCAATTGTCAGGCGCACAAACAGCAGTTGAATTAAAAGATGTACACAACGCGTCACAGGTCGTCACCAGACACGTTTGTTAACACAACGCGTCACAGGTCGAAACCAGACACGTCTTAGTTTTGGCGCCTCACACATCAATGAGCTAGCTACGAACATTGAAGTGAAGAGGTGTTGGGATCTCCAAATACTATCGAGCGCTATAGTAATGGATCTCACTGCGTTGGTACTGTGATTCGCCTACTGCTACTCGCCACAGTACTAAGTCGCCACTTAGTTTTTGCGTCGGTACTGTGATTCGCCTACTGCTACTCGCCACAGTACTAAGTCGCCACTTAGTTTTTGTGTCATTACTGTACTTTCGCCCCGCTCATTAGAGTTACTAAAACCAAGCTAGGTACAGTAACACGCCACCGCGTTACCAAGCCGTCATCAAAGAGCTGGCCAGGCCACTAAGCAACGAAATGGTAAGAGTCATCATGAACTAGCGCTCGTGCATAGCCACGAATTCTCCGACAACTCTATCATTCAAACTTGTATTTATATGAAGTATGTTAAAAACTTCGATAGCGTGATGTAGACCTGCCACTCTGATTGGCTAATTCGTGTGACGTAGATGTGATGCATTGCACCCTCGTTGCTAGCAGAGAAAACTTTGTAGAAATGTAAATAAGTCGTTACTCAACAAATTAGTTAACCTGATTTGTTTCTTCAACAGCACAAGTAAAGTCGACAATCCGTTGGCGTGTCATTTGACATGTTAAACTAAGTAAATTTATGCATATTCACAATTTTGCTTATCCATCACAATGCAACACGGCTATTAAATAGCGGATCAAATTTACAGTCGACTTAATTATATAAAAAACTATTATAATCGACAAGGAATATAATCGCAATTTATCCAATAAATAATACATCCGATAGTGATATATTAATTATAACACTTGCAACGTGTAATTTTTGCGCAATGTGCTCAGATATCATTCTGAGTTAGGGTTTCTACCTTTTTAACAAAATAAAGTACTTATTATGTTTATCTAAAAAAAAAAAAGTACCCACGAAGCATAAGCGTGAAGTAATTTTAAATACATATTATTTTCATATCTAATCCAACGTTTTACATATTTGATTAAGTGTATTACATCTAAATATCATCAAATCTAAGTAATTATACACAGATTTAGATCAATAAATATTTCGTGTTTATATAGGTTTGGTGCAGGCTTGTTTCTGTCATCTTCGTCTTTTCCAACCATGGGCAATCGGAGTTTTATAATTTCGCAAACATTTTTGATTAGGGTGTAATAAGTATAAAACTAACAAGTAAGAATTACCTCTATCACAAACTTAAAAAAATAATATTTGTTAATGTTATACCTATTGTTCATGCAAATTCACATGTTTCTAATTTATTTTGTATGATCATATATATATAAATAGGTTGTGCTGTGTGGAGCCGCCTTATGACCATAGACATAGACCTAATCTAGTTTAATCATAGACTCAGAACTGTCAACGCTTAGAGGTTAGACTACTTCTTCATATCTCTTCCCCTGTCAATTCACAGCGTGCCGGACGCAAATCATTTTCGTCATATTGTATTTCGTGTTTTACTGTAAGTTTATTATTAAATACCAGTAATAAAAGCACCAGTGTTCACATTTCAACGTCAACCATCACAATCCCTGGAAGCCTGCACGATTCGAACCCGTGCCAGACTTCGGGGACAGGAGTCAACGTCTTCAACCACCACGAGATCGGTAATACAACCCAGCCGCCAGGATCAGGCGGCTACTATTATCGTTCATTTTTGGTGGAACCCATGAGGGGAAAATCCATAATTAAACCCAGGACGGGATAATCAAGATTTACTGGGCACGCGGTAGCCTTCAAGGTCAGTACCGGCCTACTCGCGACCCAGGAATCAATGTCAGAACTAAGCGCGGAGCGCGAGTTCATAAGTCATCAAAATACAGTCAAGGGATCGGCGTGGTGCAAGGTCACGCAGGAAACGCCGCCCGCATACAGGTACTTCGATTGCATCGATCGTCACTGAAGATCTCAGTGCTATACTACATGGATTCAGTGTTTTATTAGCTTCAGTGTCGTATATTTGTGCCTAAATTCAGTGTGCGAATCGCGTAACGCGAGCATTTCATCGGTTCTCATAGTCGATTCTTATCGGAGATAAGATACGCCATCCATTTTGTCTCGATAACGGGACTCTGCACCAAGACGCCACCAACTCCGACGTCAGAGGGTGCATGCATCACATCATATTCAAACTCGCCGGTCATCAATTCATGCAAGTGTCACTTGTCAGGTTGGCACCTGTCACCGGTACGTCAAACGTCAAATATTACTTAAAGGACATTTAATTTGCATCTATTTTATTTACTTGTCAACTGTCAATGTCAACTTGAGGTTGACAATTATAATAGGTTTTCATAAACAGATCGATCAGATCAATGTTGCTAGTTAATCTGTGGTAAACTGTGCACCTATCCGTCAAATGTCACTGAGGAAATAGGTCATCAGTTACCTATTTAATGTCAAATCAGTTAGCAAATGTTTGTTTACATTGAAGTTATTTGTGTTTAAAGAAATAATCTCAAGTATTATTGTTTGTTAAGTGAACGATTAGTGTTTTAACGTGTAATATCAAGCTACTTACGTGTACTAATCGTGTATTGAGCTATCAACATGTCATCGCGCCGTGTTAGGACACAATTTCGATCGCATCATCGTATGTTGTTGGATTTCGCTAGTACGATCGACGAAACGACCGGTTCCATCGGCGCTTCTGTAGCAAAGAAGCATTTCGATACGTATTATAAGGAGTTTATTGCAGCGTACGAAACCTTGCTAGGCTTTCCAAGTGATGAAGTTTCTTGTGAGGAAATTAGTTTGTTTGAACAACAGTTCACTGAGGTAAACAAACTATTGGTCAAATTGGAGCTCGCGGCGTCGGAGTCACACGCCGGGGCATCCTACTCGCGCAAGTTTGCATCAAATCAGGTAATGGCAAAATTACCACTAATAGAATTACCTAAGTTTTCAGGTAACTTAATGGACTGGATTCCATTTTATGATTTGTTTCATTCGCTAGTTCATGAGCGTGATTTGTCAGATGCTGAAAAGCATTATTATCTCAGGTCATCGTTATCCGGTGAGGCTCTTCATATAGTGCGTCAGTTGCCGGTAGATGATAAAAACTACTCAGTGGCGCTAGGACTTTTAACATCTAGGTATCAGAATACTAGATTGTTGCTAGATACCTATATATGTAGGATAATCAATTTGCCTGTTATGACATCGGTCAGTCATATCAGATCAGAGTTTTATGATCCGCTTCAGGAGGCCATGCAGGCCTTGGAAAAACTTAATCAGCCAATCAAAGAGTGGTCATATTTAATTTTGTACTTGGCATTACAGAAATTACCGGTCAGGCTCCGTTCTCTATTTGAGGAACGGTACGGCAAGGATGCCACAACCCTGCCTACCATCTATCAACTGCTGGAGCTGATTGATGAGCAGTGCAGACTTCAGTTAGCTGTCTCGCCAACTCTGGAGCAGCAAGCTGACGTCAGGAGACCACGTCGGTCACCGCCACGTTGGTCACCGCAACGTCGGTCGCCGCAACGTCGGTCGCCGCAACGTCGGTCGCCGCAACGTCGGTCACCGCCACGTCGGTCGCCGCAACGTCGGTCGCCGCAACGTCGGTCGCCGCAACGTCGGTCGCCGCAACGTCGGTCGCCGCAACGTCGGTCACCGCCACGTCGGTCACCGCCACGTCGGCCGCCGCCACGTCAGTCGCCGCCACGTCGGTCATCGCCACCGCGTGCACGTCAGCCGCCGCCAAGGTGGTCTTCACAGCCCTCAAGAGGAGTGCTCTCATCACAGAGGAGTGCGCCGCCTCCACATCAGGTGAACGTTTTATGTTCATGTTCATATTGTTCTAGTCAGGCCCATACACTATACAAGTGTCCCGAATTCCGTCAACTGTCAAGGGGAGGTCGCCGATCATGGGCATCAAGGACGGGACACTGCTACAAATGTTTACGGAAACATTATGCTAGCGAGTGTACTCAGCGCAATTGGTGCTTATACTGCAAGTCACCTGATCATAACTCATTAATCTGCAATGCAGATACTCAGACTCAGCAAGCAGCCTCTCGGTCAAATGCACGATCCAGGGATCAAGGATCAACTCAGCAGGATGCGAACCAACCATCATTATCATATGTGAGACGTGCCTCGCCACCTCACATTCCCACCGATCCAGTTGATGGGAATCAGACCCAGTCTGTTCATTATCAGGCACCACCGGTGCAATCAATGGCTCACCAGCCACGGTCACCTGTTGGTGAGCGAACTCATAATGGTCAAGTCACATTTCAGTCTCTCCGTTTTGGACCTCGAACGAGTCCTGATAAACTATGAGATAAGGTCACTGTCGGCGCATCTCAGGGTCCATCACTCCCCATAACTATTTGTCCCTCTGCAATAGTAATCAGGTCTGGTGATGGTATGTATGTCAGGGTCAGGGCACTGTTGGATACAGGGGCCGCTGTTTCAGTAATCAAACAATCATTAGTTCATAATTTCAATTTGCACCCACAGTGTAACGGTAATTCATTTTATGGTATAGGTCATGAACCGGTTAATACACCGGGAAATGTAGTCAAATTGGTCATTGAACCTGTAGGAAAGCAGGTACCAGTGGTTAGAAGCCGTTTATTAAGAAACGCTAAATCAGTCAAGGCTTACCTTTTTGTCTTTGTATGTTTAGGTACAAAAGCTGTTAATTTCGAGATCGTCTCTTCACTGAGCGTCGAGGCTTTCATTGCGGCATTCACCAGGTTTGTCAGCCGCCGTGAGCTGCCTTCACTGCTCAGATCGGACCGAGGTACAAATTTTACTCGTTCTAACAGAGTAATCGCTGGGAGTTCAATCCTCCTGCGCCTCCCCTCATGGGGGGCCTGTTCGAGGCTGCAGTCAAAGGCGCCAAATTCTCCTAAGAGAGAGGTTGGCGATATCATTTTGACATTCGAGGAATTACATTCTCTATTTTCTAAAATAGAGTCGACACTTAATTCCCGGCCTCTAGGATCTCGAAGTACTTAACTCCGGTCATTTCATCATTGGTCAACCACTAGTAGCCTTGCCAGAATCTCACTGGAAGGATACTAAAATGTCGCGATTATCAGGCTTTCAAGTCACTCAGAAAATGTATCAGTCAATTTGGTCACGATGGCATATTGAATATCTCAATACACTACAGTCATGTAATAAATGGTATAATCATACTAGCAACATACAAATAATAGAAAACAAATTCCCCGCCTCTTCAATAGCGAAGAGGTCGAGTTATAGAGTTGTTCAAAGGTTCAGATAATGTTGTTAGGTCAGTAGTCAAGTTATGTAACTTACCTATGAAAGGTAACTTAAGTTAACCATTTATGTGTCTGTTCATATAGTGTCAACCTGTGTATTTACTAAGTATTCATTATGTCTGTTTATTCATGGTGTTTCAACTTATGTTAAGCTATGTCTATGTATCAATATCATGTGTCATTGTCCTATAAGTAGAGTACATTAGGGACTTCAAGTGTTCAGTTCATTTTCCCCCCTGGCGGCCCAGGAAATGTTCATGCAAATTCACATGTTTCTAATTTATTTTGTATGATCATATATATAAATAGGTTGTGCTGTGTGGAGCCGCCTTATGACCATAGACATAGACCTAATCTAGTTTAGTCATAGACTCAGAGCTGTCAACGCTTAGAGGTTAGACTACTTCTTCATATCTCTTCCCCTGTCAATTCACAGCGTGCCGGACGCAAATCATTTTCGTCATATTGTATTTCGTGTTTTACTGTAAGTTTATTATTAAATACCAGTAATAAAAGCACCAGTGTTCACATTTCAACGTCAACCATCACAATCCCTGGAAGCCTGCACGATTCGAACCCGCGCCAGACTTCGGGGACAGGAGTCAACGTCTTCAACCACCACGAGATCGGTAATACAACCCAGCCGCCAGGATCAGGCGGCTACTATTATCGTTCACCTATGTATAGCATAAAATAACGAATGGAAAGCTAAATAGAGAACATTACTTTATAAAAATGATACTGCTGGCAACCATAGTCGTAACCTACTTAAATGCATTGCATGCGGAATCTATCAATGTAATTTGATTTTTGTTATTTATTTAAAGAAAGTCGGACAATTTCAAAGACTTTGTGCGCGATGTGCTCAGGTATCATTCAGAGGGGGTTGCTACCTTTTTAACCGAATAAAGTAGCTACGTAACATAAACATAAAGTAATTTTAAATACATATTTTATACCTGATCCAGCATTTTATGTTTATGTCATTATAAAAATTACCAATTAGAATTATACACAGATTTAGATCAATAAATAGGTAGTTTGTGTTTATTACGGTTTGGTGTAGGATTGTTTCTGTCATCTTTGTCTTTCCCAACCATGGGTAATCGGTTTCCCAAAGAGTTTTATACTTTCGCAAACATTTTTGATTAGGGTGTAATAAGTTAAAACCAGCAAGTAAGAATTACCTCTGTCACAAACTTCAAAAATTTGTATTTGTTAATATTTTACCTATGAATAGCATAAATTATTAAATAACGTATGGAAAGCGAAATAGAGTGCATTAATTTATAATAATGGTACTGCTGGCAACCATAGTCGTAACCTTCATTTAAATGCATTGCATACGGAATCTATCAATGTAATTTGATTTTTGATATTTATTTAAAAGGTAGTCGGACAATTTCAAAGACGCTGCTTACATATAATTAAAAAGTAATAAGTGTAAATTGACTCATGTTACGCCATACGGTTCCCACACGGCGACAACGTGACTCACTGAGTCACCCAATTTTCCCGTGCCGCAAGTGTCTTATGTTTTCCATCGCGGTAGCGTAAGGTCGTGTGATCGATCTGGATCAATAAATTAAGTTAGTTATATGAACCTCACTGTATCTGCACCTTAAAGAATACTGTTAAGAGACATTAAAGTTCACTTCGAAAATCAAGTGTTCGTTTCTTGAAGAGTCCCTCCGGCGGCCCTAGCTCGTTTCTGGCGCAGTCGGTTCTTGTGGACATTATCAGTGCGTGCCTCCAACTTCGAGTGCTGTTCTGTGCTGAGAGTCGTTCGTCGACGCAACGTCTACAAGGAGAACCTACGAGTGGCCGAGTGACCGGTAGCAGCAGCGGACAACGGCATCACACATCGATCCGTCAAGTTCCACTTGCGATGCAGATACTTGTACTGTGAGTTTAGAATTAAGAAGTTACATGAATCCTATTGGTTGCCAACCCAATCAGCTACACCTATGATATCCTAGTTAACTTAGCTGTCAAACCCATTTGCAGCCCTATTTTAAGTTACTTTTGTCCTAGATAGCAAGTAGTATTTTAACCAAAATTTTTCACCCACGCGCAGATCGTGTTAGTAAGCCCGATTCGTGGCGAACGCACAGATTCCATAGAGATCTATCACCTTTAGGAGATATTTTAGAAGACGAAAGCGTAGAGATGGCGAACTCAGGTAACGATGTTACTGAACGCAATGTAGATAAGATTGATCAAATTTGGAAAGCCTTGAGATTAGTACCAGAGTTTGATGGAAATTCAAATGTACTTATCAGATTTTTAGACATATGCGACAAATTAATTTTAACGTATTCTGATACACCCCCGGGAATGACCTTAACAATTCAGCCATTTTAAATGGGATATTAAATAAAATAACTGGTCGTGCCGCCACTACTTTAACAGCGAACGGCATTCCAACTAACTGGAATGGCATCCGAAATGCATTAATAAATTCATTTTCAGATCATAGAGATGAATCTGCTCTGTATACTGACTTATCCATGTTAACGCAAGGTTCCGATACCCCCCACGTTTTTTACGAACGAGTTCAAAATTTATTAAGTACAATAATGACCTATTGTGAGTTACATGAAACATTACCTACTACGGTTTCCGCCAAGCGTGAACTGTACAAAAAATTAGCCCTTCAAACGTACACTAGAGGTTTACATGAACCCCTCGGGTCGCGAGTGAGATGCATGCGACCTGAAACCTTAGAAAAAGCTTTAGAATTTGCACAGGAGGAGTTAAATGTCCTTTACTTAAAAAACAAAAAGCCTCAGATTCCCTTTACATCTACAAAACCGGCTCAATTTTTAAAACCATTTAACTTTAATCGATTTAACGTCCCTCAAATGATGCCCCATAACCCGCAAATTCCGATGAATATTTTCAACCCACCACGATCTAACAATAATTCCAACTTCAATTCTCAATACCCTGCTAATCAAAACCCAAGTGTATCTAAATTTACCCCGCCTTCCCAGCCCCATGTTGCTCCTTATGGGCAATGGCCTTCAAGGACCCAACAAATGATGCGAGCTTTACCACGATCGAATATGACCACCGGGTTTAGAGTCCCGCCTCGCCCAGGTGTTCAACAAAATTATCCAAAACCCATGAGTGGCGTCAGTCATCCAATTGCTAGAAATTTGCCCCCTACCCCACAAAATGGACAATATCAAATTAATATGAATGATTCGTTTGACCCCTACTACCAATATAATGATGACGAGTATTGCCCCGACTATTACTATGACGATTTTTGTGACCAGCACGCGACCTTGTACGAAAATGAAACTTCCGATCAAAATTCGGAAACTGATGAAAACCAACAGGAAAATTTTTCTTCGAAGCCTCAACAGACATCCCCCAAATAGAACTTAACCTACAAGATAAGCGACAGCTTCCGTACATACAAATTGCCAATCCGCCTTTAAAGCTATTAATTGACACAGGTGCGAATAAATCTTTTATTAGCCCAGAAGCCGCGGAACAATTTTTCTCAAATCACCCATTTAACTATGACCCTTTTGTTGTCACAAACATTCACGCAACAACCCAGAATGATTTTTCAGTTATAGTTCCCTGTTTCTCTGAAATCAATGATAATAAACCCATAAAATTTTATATATACAAATTTCACGAATATTTCGACGGATTAATTGGTCTCGATTTATTAGAACAATGGCGATCTAAAATAGATCTCAATTCCCGCTCATTACGAACAGAATTTGCTGACAATCCGATTCGTATGTATGAGTCACATAACTTAAAGCTAACTACAATTACAATTCCCGCACAGTCCAGTCAAATGATTGAAGTGCCAGTTAATATTTCTCATGGTGACGTCTGCATAGACTTTCAAACTATGTGTGGATGTTACATACTGGATTGTGTAACTACCGC
Source organism: Acleris cristana (assembly GCA_948252455.1). Classification (NCBI taxonomy): domain Eukaryota; kingdom Metazoa; phylum Arthropoda; class Insecta; order Lepidoptera; family Tortricidae; genus Acleris; species Acleris cristana. Next base: position 13,770,656 of record OX411771.1, on the reverse strand, counting down.
AAATAAGAATCATGCTTTATTAGAAATTTTTAACCCCACCCAGGATGAGATTAGTTTTAATTTTACAAAGCCATTAAACGCACATATATTTAGCGAAAGAAGTTGTCCGATACCGAATGTAACACTTGCCGACAGCGAGGGCAAGGCCGAGCGTTTCCGAGAAGTGCTATCGCACTTGCGCACGGATCATATGAATGACGAAGAGCGAACCAATTTGCTTACTCTTTGTAAAGATTATGCCGACGTGTTTTATCTCGACAATGAGCCATTGACCTTTACGAGTAAAATTAAACACAGAATTAAGACAGTTGACGAAATTCCCGTACATAGTAAAACTTACAGATATCCGTACGTACATAGGCATGAGGTTCAAAATCAAATTAGGAAAATGCTCGATCAAGGCATCATTAGGCCTTCATCGTCAGCCTGGAATGCACCCATATGGATTGTACCCAAAAAAAGTGATGCGTCTAAAAAAATTAAATGGCGATTAGTTGTAGATTTTAGGAAACTCAATGAAAAAACAGTCGATGACAGATACCCCATTCCCAATATTACAGATATTCTTGATAAACTTGGGAAATGCCAATATTTCAGTAAATTAGATCTAGCCAGTGGTTTCTATCAGATAGAAATGCATGAAGACGATATCCATAAAACCGGTTTTAGTGTTTGCGATGGAAATGGTCATTTTGAATTCCTACGTATGCCTATGGGACTCAAAAATAGTCCATCCACATTCCAAAGAGTGATGGATAATGTTCTCAGAGGTCTACAAAACGTTATATGTACAGTCTACCTAGACGACATTCTTGTCTTTTCCACATCGCTTCAGGAACACATGATAAATCTTAAGAAAATCTTTGATAGGCTTAGAGAATCAAATTTTAAAATTCAAATGGACAAATCGGAATTCCTGAAACACGAGACCCCTTACCTAGGACATGTTATCACTCCAGATGGCGTGAAGCCAAATCCAGATAAAATCTCTGCAATACTAAAATACCCTATCCCTAAGACGGCCAAACAAATTAAAGGATTTCTAGGACTACTAGGATACTACAGACGCTTTATCCCGGATTTTGCTCGTCTTACAAAGCCAATGACGTCATGTCTCAAAAAAGGCGCCAGGATTACACTTACACCTGACTATGTAAAATGTTTTGAACACTGTAAGACCCTTTTGATTAATGACCCTATTCTACAATATCCCGACTTTTCCAAAGAATTCATCTTGACTACAGATGCTTCGAACTTGGCCATTGGAGCCATTCTTTCCCAAGGACTAATAGGTTCAGACAGACCAATATCGTACGCCTCTCGTACACTTAATGAAAGTGAAATTAACTATTCGACAATTGAAAAGGAACTATTAGCAATAGTATGGGCTACAAAATACTTCAGACCTTACCTTTTCGGTCGTAAATTTAAAGTTGTTACAGATCACAAGCCCCTTCAATGGCTGTTAAATCTCAAAGAACCAAATTCCCGGCTCACTAGATGGAGACTTAAATTATCAGAGTACGACTTTACCATAATTTACAAAAAAGGTAAAAATAATACAAATGCAGATGCCCTATCTCGAATAGAAATTCACAATGAAGAACTAGATTCAATGATAGTTAATTCCCCTTCACGACGATCCTCTATATCAACTATTACGGCACCTGACGATAGACCCATTATCAGTCAGTCTTCAACAGATACTGCCCCCAGTCTAAGACCCTTACGAAGTAATTCTTCAACTGACACTGCGCCTAGCCCAAGAACTAATTTATTTAGTCCACCCCTCTTTACAAGCTCACAAGACGACAACGAAATACAAAATATCTTTCCTGCATCTACAGCACATACAAGCGTGGAACACCCGATTTTAGATATTCCCATCTCAGACGACCCATTGAACAAATTTAAACGACAGCTTATCATAAAAATAATGGAAGGTATCATCAGAACTAAACCGAAAGTAACTACACCTTTTGACACTTTCCAGAAAACGATAGTTTGTGTTTCTAAAACTAATTTGGAGAATGACCTAGTTTCTATCATTCAGGAACACGTCAACCCCAAAATTCGCACAGCCATTTTGGTTCAACCTATCGATAAAATGTTCACAATTGTCCCTATTTTGCAACGTACCTTCAAAAACTCTTCCATGAACCTAATTATGGTAAAACATGAAACCCAAGATATTACCGAACCCATAAATCAAGAAGACATAATTTCCAAATACCATGTTGGAAAAACCAACCATAGAGGTATAAATGAAACCTACCTAGCCCTATCCCAACGCTATTATTGGCCTAAATTAAAAGAATCAATTACAAGACATATAAATCAATGCGCTATATGTAACTGCGCTAAGTATGATCGCGTACCAATGAGACCTGAATTTAAAATTGTTCCCCCGCCCTCCAAACCGTTTGAACTTGTCCATGCCGACGTATTGACAATTGACCACGAAAAGTATTTAACATTCATAGATGCCTTCTCGAAGTACGCACAAGCGTACCGTCTACCTGATGGCACGGCTCCGAATATTGTCAAATCACTCATGACACTTGGTACTCACCATGGTTTTCCAATAACGTTAACCACGGACAATGGAACTGAGTTCACGAACCAATTAGTAGGAGAATTTCTAAAATTCCATAATATTCAACATCATACTACAGCCCCGCATACACCAAATGAAAACGGGATGATAGAAAGATTTCACAATACACTTTTGGAACACCTGAGATTACTTAAAATTCAGCATAAGAATGAGCCTGCTCAAAATTTAATCCCCTACGCACTTATTGCGTACAACAGTTCAATTCACAGCCTAACTAAATGCAGACCTTACGATCTATTATCCGGACATTTTGACCCTAGGAACCCGACTGACTTGAACTTGACCGAGAGACTTTTACAACAGTACATGCAACAACATAAAGGAAAAATGGAAACTGTATACAAAATTATTCACGATGAATCATTTTCTAACCGCATTGAAATGATGAATAGACGGAATAGCAATAGAGAACCGGAAACAAATTACGATCAGAACCAAGAAATATATATAAGAAATCCCTCTGCGTCTAGACAAAAATTAGCACCGCGCTATACATGCGACAAGGTCATATCTAACTCACCCATACATATATATACCTCCCGAAAACGAGGACCAATAGCGAAAAACAGACTTAAACGGACAAAAAAATATATGAACTCTAAATTGTTACAGGACACTAACTCTCGTGGCAACCTTGACCCGGGCCCGAGCCGGCCATCCACCGACACTTGACAACATACAACTTGACAGCCTCTCTGACGGACCTGGTATTTTACTGTTCAAATTGGGATCAACGAAAATTATATCTCATTACCATGTTTTCATACAAGAAATCGACCTTGACCAAATTCAAAGACAAATAGAACTGGTACAGATCCAATTATCGGAAGCTGCAAACAAACTCCCTAACCAAAATTTCCCGCTTTTTAAAACCCAAATCCTATACTTATTTTCTAAATTAAATAAAACTATGCTACAGTTAGAATCCTTTGAACCGAAACGTATCAAACGTGGTCTCCTTAATCCTCTCGGTACCCTTATTAAAAGTGTGACTGGTAACCTGGATAACGATGACGCATTACGATTAGAAAATGCTTTGGCTATCTTTCGAAAAGATAATCAAGCAATTTCTACAAGTTTTAATAAACACATCAGTTTGTACAAAGATTTGACTATCCAACAAACTCACATTCTAAATAATTTAACTTACAACCAAAATAGGCTAGAAAAAGCGGTTGCACATTTAATCAATAGCACAAATGGAACTAGTAACCTTTTTATTCAGTATACTCACTTGTCCCAGATATTTAGTATTTTCAGTGAAAATGTTCAAGATCTATTATCTGAACTAACTAGGTTAGAAAATATATTAGCTTTTAGTCGCACCAATTCCATGCACCACTCACTATTAACGATAAATGACTTAGGAAATATGATAAGTAAGATAAAGGCTCTTTACGGACCTGTCTCTATATTAGACATAGATATAAGACATTACTATGATATGATTAATTTAGGCTCTTATTTTATTGATCACAAGATTGTAATCGTACTTAAAGTTTCCATCCTGTCCCCAGAAAATTACGATCTTTTTAGACTATGTCCTGCACCTAATAAATATTCCCAAATCATTATACCGCCCTCTCCCTTTATGGCAACCAATTCCAAGGAATTTGTGTACATGGAGGCTGAATGCCCTAAGATTGAAACATGGTACATCTGCAAGCAAAAAACCATCCACCAGACCCGGACTCAACGAGACTGCATCGCCCGCCTTATACACGAACAAGAAATGGATACGCTATGCACACCCACGCCCGTATCACTTACTAAAGAAGCCCTTTTGGAACTTGATAGTCAACATTATATAATTTCATTTCCGGCAGAAACTAAAGTACAGATATCATGCAGACAGGAGGAACATCGTACTCTTAAAGGAAGTTTCTTAGCTACTATCCCACGAAATTGCAAAATACGGACACCCGAATTCACAATTATAAACATGGACGACAAATCCCGAGGATACGCTGTCCAAATCATGACGCTACCCAAATCAGTATTTTTTCCGACTTCAACGAAACAATCACTTCGTTACAATCTAACTACAATCGACTTGAACGCCTTGCACAATATTCAACATCAAGTACTTATGGAGCAACCAGCTGTGACAGACGAACCAAATTTCTCGAGTTTATACCACACAACGATACCCACTTATGGCATCATTTTATTCAGTGCAACTCTACTGATTATCTTTTATTACTACTACCAACACCGGCCGAAGACTTTAACTCAGACTGAGATAGAACTCCCGAGAATGGACACTGGTACCCAAACTCCGGAGGAACATCGAGCCGCGACATTTGCATTAAGCATTGGCAAATAGTCGCTCGTCTAGGAGGGGAGGTGTTACGCCATACGGTTCCCACACGGCGACAACGTGACTCACTGAGTCACCCAATTTTCCCGATAACCGATTGCCGGACTCCCACGAAAGTGCTGAGTGAACATTATCGACTTTGGTGAGAATCCAGGTACCGCAAGTGTCTTATGTTTTCCGTCGCGGTAGCGTAAGGTCGTGTGATCGATCTGGATCAATAAATTAAGTTAGTTATATGAACCTCACTGTATCTGCACCTTAAAGAATACTGTTAAGAGACATTAAAGTTCACTTCGAAAATCAAGTGTTCGTTTCTTGAAGAGTCCCTCCGGCGGCCCTAGCTCGTTTCTCACCTAACAACAAACTAAAATAACAGTAACGTATTAAACTTATATTAAAAAAATAGGTTGATTGTACATGGCTACTTGTTACTAGTATCCGCGGCGCACTGTACTCGACTCGCATCGCCTTTGTTTCAATCGAACCGGTCTGTCGTTCCTCCCCTCCCCGCGCCGCACGGCCGCTCTCGCCCTAGCGCTCGCGCAGCCAGCCAGACAGATTTGGCTTTCGACGCAGGCGCACGTTCACTTATTCTAGTGACCTCACACGTCGCCGCGCTGACGATAATTACGCGAGCGTATATTTTACAAGTCACGCCGTAATTTAATTCTATACTAAGTAATGCTGTTAAGTGAGTGGATATACCCCTATATTGGGGTTCTACTTTACGGCCCGAGAGCGTTGCCACTATAGTCGGGTTGCCACGGCTGACGTCCCTCGGCCTCAGCTCGCTTCATCTCCACGGCGCTGCTCCGGGAACCAGGGGAGTACTAGCGTGGTGGCAGATACGCCTTTTTTTAACCGGGAGCAGAATCAGACGGGCAATTGTCGACCCCATCCCTACGACTTCTTCGTGTGCTAGCGGCGGTTGGAGTTGAATAAATATTAATCATTGAATTTTACGTGTTTATTTAGGGCCCCAGGAAGTATAATTGAGACGCGTTTAGGCTTTGCAGGGCTAACGCAGCCCCAAAATTTCCATACCGCCCCCGTAGATGACCGCACAGCAAGTTGCTCATTAGTTATTCACACACATAACCCGTGCCACCATCTGTTGCACGTACTGCACTGCAATCCAGACTTCTTTTTGTCACGAGTTTACTGCATTTAATAAACTTTTCTTTAGCCATGTCATAACAATAATTGTAGTTTACTGCTAAGTTAACAATAAGCGGTTACGCGCATTGTACTGATCCCCCCCATAAAACTATTTTTATATATTTTATATATTTATCTTTAAGTTGGCCTCATGATCGTCTAATGTCTAAGAACCCTACATTGTGAACCGAATAGTAAACCAAAGAACTTTAATGAGCGAGAGTTTATCATTACTAGTCTATTTTGAAGTACCTAATTACTCCTTTCTACTGTTTACTATTGAAGAATACCATTAATTTGCAGGCTAATATAATTATATTGTTAAGTCAAAACTAAAAGTATTAACTATTCAATAAATAATTATTTTAATAAAATTCCTAATTGAAACATGGTTCAAATTATTGTAATAGTCTATTGGAAAGGATTAATTAACCTAACATTCTATTATTAACCAAGGAACAGAGTTATGGCAAGCATGAATATAGAAATCCTAACATAAAATATAATCATTCTACTGTTGAAACAAAATATCTATAGGCAACTTAGAATATTACTTGGAGCTTCAGATATAACCTACATAACTATGAACAAATTCTAGGTTTAATTCAAATATCTTACTAGATATACTTTTATAAAATGGCAATAATATATTAGCGGATAAGGAACGGCCCCATCACACGCCGTTCCGCTGCTCTTCATCCATAACCTCAGAGCCCGCCCACTAATATATCTTTTATTATTTAGTATAACACATTATTCTATTAGTGTTAAATTTAGTAGACTAATTCTAGTCAATTAGGTAAACTTGATTCTACTAGTCTCTCCAAAAGGATCCTTTGAGAAGAGAGACCGAGACAAACTCAAAGGATTAATCTATTTAATTCAATTATTCATTTTACTTTTGAACACAAAATAATATATTAGAACAATATAATATCAATGCTTAGTTTTAGGTTTTATTCTTATTTCTTAGCCTGTTACTTCTTACTTATAGAATTAAACTCAATATGCCTATGACTAACTTTGTGTGTCTTTCTCTATAATTTGTAGTCATAACTACCAAACTATTTAGTAGTATATCTACTGTAATTATCATGTAAATGTAACCCTACTAGGCGGGTTCTACAACCTTTATACTCTGGATTGTAGTATGAATTATTGAATCACTCAGATTACTATAATTCAATTTCAGTACTATATCCCTAGTACATAAACTATTTAGTTTAAAATTTAATATAATAATGAATTAGTGTAACCTCACCATTCATAACTTAGTCTGAGACACTATTGTGTAAATTTTACATATACCATCTACTTCATTGAAATTGCCAACACTGAATTATTTCTAAAATTAATTAGCCCTAGTAAGTAGCCCTATAATTGATTTAGTGCGCTTTCAGATATCCTGTTTAAACACTTAATTTAACTAAATTAGTAGTCCTTTGGTTTTATCACTAAATAACTTCTTTAATAACCTTAATATTCTCACAAAGGTGGTGTGTTCTTGAACCACATAGTGTATACTCAACACTAGTGTTCCTTCAGACAACAACTAAGCATATGTGTAAGTACAGTGACCACTGATTGTCCTTGGACAGAGACAGTAAGCCGTAGCTAGGTATGTACCGCACATCTATAGCTGTTAAAGGTGTATTGAAAGGACAGACCAACTCGTAAGTATCACTTTGAATTTTACCTATACAAAAGGACTACGTTAACCTAGATTTATTTACTCTACCTGATGTTTAAAGATAATGTATAGCTTATAATGATAACGATTTAATTCTTACAACTAGAACCTCTTCGGAATAATATCTAAATATGATAAGCCTAGCTTATCTTTTAGCAGGTATGTAACCGTACTTATTTATCCTTACTATCCTAGAAAGTTAATAATAATATCATAGACTCTCGTTTTGCTTAGATGACTTCTATGACAATAACCTGGTGTAAATACACATAACTAACTAATTACTTTTATTCGTTTGAGACAGTTTTAACGTGAACTCTTTAATTAACCCTTACTATCCTAGAAGGTTAATAATAATACCGTAGACTAATAAGTTTCGTTACGTGCTTAGATTACCTCTATGACAACAACCTTGTGTAAATACACATAGCTAACTAATTACTTTTATTCGTTTGGGACAGTTTTAACGTGAACTCTTTTATACACACTAACTGATAAAACATGTTTGCGGGCGTCTCCCTAGTTAGCCGTCTAGGTTTATCACTAAGGTTAGACGCGAATGCTTCTTAAACTTAGACCTCTACCTATCTGCTAATTATAACCACTACAATACCTTTCATGTTAAACGAACTCCCTAATCATACCAACACGGGTTTATCGGACAACATACATACTCCGCAGCCTATAGAGCTTTATTTATTTTCTAATTAGACGGACAGTCTTAGAATTTGACGTTTCTGACAGGAATAGATAGACCTAACCACAGACTATCAAGATTACATTCAATAAGTAAGTTTCGATACCCTAGATTGAATATTTGCCTAATATGAATTTAATTTAAAAGGAGGACTTTTGTAACATGAATTAATTATTACTAGTTCCTAATTTTCCTATTGGCTTTAGAAGGCTAATTTAAATCTTCTTCGTTCAATAATTATATTTCTTACGTCGACAGAGCTTGTTTTACTATGCCAGTAGTAGAACAAACTTTGTCTACATATACCTAGCTAGTCACATTACGTGTTTATAAGCTTCCCTCGGTGTAAAGGAAAAGCTACTGACTACCTATAACCCCTAACCACCTATTAATCTATTGTTTTAGAGCAATTAAAAGTCCAAAATGACTTTTACAGTTACGTTAAACGTGTGAGTAGTGTAAAGGAATTCCGGTGTAAGAAAACCTTTGCTAGACCAACTAAGACCTAACATAACCTCGATTTCGGAAGTAAAACTTCCTGTGTGTAGTCCTAAGACCCTTCAACCGGCTATTTCTAGCCTTTAGTTGGCTTCCAGGTGGGGAAAATACCTACGGTGGTCTATATATACATATATAAATAAGGGGATCAATGCCAAAGGTACTTTAGATGGCCACACAACAATCGCAAACTGATTTCGGATCCACTTCTACGGGCCCTGAAGAGGAGACATGAAAAGTACCATTCAGCAGAGCCTGATATACCGAATAAAGGTATCAGGAAACCTTGTACGCGTACCTTCCAAACTCACTCAGTTAATGAGTTAAAACCGTCCGTTTCCTGATTGTGGAAATCTTCAGGTCTCAACTCACAACCAAAATGTGAGTGTAGGTATTCATTTTCGTAAACTACAACTGCCTGGAGCTCTGCGTAACCGACTACCATTTGTGGCGACGTTACAGAGTTCTGGAAAACAAAAGAAGGTTAATAAACATGTTAAAACAATCCCGGAACACACAAACACCAGTTATTAAAACATTCTCACAATCCTAGCAAAAGAAAGTCAACTACAACATTCCTGTGTAGCGATAATCGTTAACTTGTAGCGTTACTCGAACGCAACGTGAAGCGACACCCAAAATAATATCACCTATAATATACGAGCACAACACAAATAAATAAAAACCAACAAGGCAAAAATGGACGATACGTGACACCTCTCAGCAAAATATCAACTCACCCCTTCGACGACCGGAATAAAAAAGCCCCGCTCAGACCCTCGCCAGACTTTATATAGAAAACCCTGAGCATGCGTAGAAACCCCTAATTTTCGGCCCCGCTGTATGAAACATGCGTATAAGATCGCTTGGGTGCGTAAACTTTTCCCGCAAAAGAAATTTCAATTATTCAACTTTAGTGTCTATTTCATCATTTCAAGTAACAAATAAAGCTCACTTTCGTTTGAAATCATCTCATCTCTCCTCATATTAGCGTCTCTCTAGCGTCTCTGCGTATTAAGAAGCTTGGATGCGCAGAAGTTTTCCCGCAATAATGCATTTACTCTTCTAATGACAATGATTATTCTAACATAACATGTAACAAATAAAGTTCATTATCCTTTGAATTTGACCCCTACTCATTTTAGCAACATAGCGGTCATAATTCTTCTTTTTTTTTTTTTTCAACTTCCAGCCTATTCGATCCTTATTTATTAGGTTTTACAACTATAATGTTACCTCAATACAAAATAATTTGTGTAAACCTTCCCTCTTTAATTTATTTTACTAACATAACGAAATAAATCTATTTATTTCCTAAATTCTAATTAGAATGATCTGTTTTTATTTAATTTCAACCATTTCCTTTGCTTGCACCACAGCGCCATCTAGGTAATTCAAAGTGAACCCATTTCTCCGCTAGTCGCTGAGAATTAACCTGTCAATTTTAAAAGTCTAATGGTTTGTTCATTATACTTTGAACTTGTCTCCTACTCTCCTTAGCATTATAACCGTCATTTCTTTTTTAATTCAACTTCCAGCCAATTCTTTATTACAAAATAATTTGTGCAAACTTTCCCTCTTTAATTTATTTTACTAACATAACGAAACAAATTTATTTATTTCTAAATTCTAATTAGAATGATCTGTTTTTATTTAATTTCAACCATTTCCTTTGCTTGCACCACAGCGCCATCTAGGTAATTCAAAGTGATCCCATTTCTCCGCTAGTCGCTGAGAATTAACCTGTCAATTTTAAATGTCTAATCGTCTAGTTCATTATACTTTGAACTTGTCTCCTACTCTCCTTAGCATTATAGCCGTCATTTCTTTTTTTATTCAACTTCCAGCCAATTCGATCTTTCTTTATTAGGTTACACAACTATAATGTTACTTCACTACAAAATAATTTGTGTAAACCTTCCCTCTTTAATTTATTTTACTAACATAACGAAATAAATCTATTTATTTCCTAAATTCTAATTAGAATGATCTGTTTTAATTCATATTATTAATTTCTTTTATTTCACACCTCAGCGCCATCTAGGTAACTCAAAGTGAACCTATATTTCCGCTAGTCGCTCAGAATTGATCTGTCAAATTTTAATGTCTAATCGTTTAAATAGTTGTCAATGTTTTCCAGAGAGAGCGCTGTTTTCAGTTTGTTTAGAAAATCTAATGACTAATTTCTAGCTGTCTGATGGCGAAGATTAACCTGAGTCTTAAAATGGATTTTAAAAAAAAGACACTACACTCGTGTTCCAGTACAGCATGTAGATTGCAGATATGCACGACCTACTGCGACCCATTGCGCAAGAGAACTGAAACCTGCTATTGTTAAGGTAGTATAATTTAAGTTGTAAGGGAAATTTACTTGTATTACTTATGTACAAAATGTGTAATACATACATAAACTCACGCCTTCATTTCCAGAGTGGGAAGGCAGACCTCAAGCCTTTATTCCCTTAGTCGCCTCTTACGACATCCACAAGAAGACATGGGGTGGCACTATTCTAACCCGGCAACCACACGGGGCAATGTGCAATATACAGGCTGTTAGGTCAATAGGTGCAAAGCTTTAAGGGGTGATAGAAGTAGTAGGAATTCGCCGTTTATAACCCCACCGCTACTCCCCCCCCCGAAAAAGGTGCTCTGACGGGCGAGAGGCGAGGTTTCGATCCTAAAACAATAAATACACTTTTTTCGGTGTTTATCCTCCCATTCAGAGCGTTTGGGATGGGTCCCGAGACTCCCAGATCACACGTTCCCATACTTTTTATAAGTATAGATCTTCCCAGGTGAATTTTTCGCTTCGAGCCCTAATCTTTCAAACAAAGGCCATTGTCTCTATTATCGCAAAGCCGCTAGCTACCGAGTTAGCACGTGCCACTACAACATTCATATTGAAAAACAAACGGTATCGTGATAGTATTAAGGTTCAAATTTATTGTCACTGATATTCTAGATATTATGTTTTGGTAGTGTAGGACGATAGACCGCCCCGAGGCAATACTGCACTCATATTATTTTGATACTTGGTGTTAAAAATGAAACGTGGTGATTAATTATATTACTTTATTAGTAAATGTGTAGGGACACAATGTAACTTTTGCTGAATCGACACGCTCGGCGTCGGGCAGGCAAGTCGCCAGTCTTCCCCCGTCGCGTGTCCAGTTCGTTCGCTTCCACTGCTCCCACATTTCTGTCGTGTATTTGATTAATTGGAAATAAGTAATCTTACAACATTTATCGAGACATTTCACTTGACCCCCTTCTACCCCATATAGACTTACGATAACTTTGGCTAATCCCAAGCCATAGTTACAGTGGTGACCCCGAACAAAGTGAACAGTGTCAGTGAATTTTACAAACTTTTAGACATTTTCGGAGTATTTTTATTGGGGAAGGCTCATCGTGGGCAGCAGTGAACGGGCTGAGGCACAAACAGCATACCTAAATAACATTAAAAATGGCACATAACGTGCCTGGGACCCCCGGGGCAGGCGCCGGCGCACCAGGAGGAGTGCCACCGACGGCGGCCGCAGCATTAGACCAAGGAGGCGACGATCTTGCAGCAGTGTCGGTCGCATCACGGTTACCAAGTTTTTGGGCAGATCAGCCTCGGATGTGGTTTATACAGATAGAATCAATTTTGAATCCGCAACACCTAAGCGATCAAGCCAAGTACGATTTGGTAATTGGCCAACTGAGTAAGGATGCAATCGGACAAATCACAGACTTGTTGTTGCAACCACCGGCTACAGGGAAATATACAGCACTAAAGGAGAAAATATTATACATTTATGAAGAATCAGCAATTAGACAGCTGCAGAAGTTGCTAAGTGAAATGGACCTGGGAGAACAAAAACCGTCGCAACTACTGAGGAGGATGAGAGACCTGGCTCATGGGAAGATTCCGGATCAAACTTTGTCCATTCTGTGGCAGAACCATTTGCCGTCGGCAGTGAGAGCGGTATTGGCAGTTACCGGTAACAAAAGTTTGGACAGTTTGGCGGCCATGTCAGACACAGTAATGGAAGCCTCTCGCCCCATGCAAGTATCAGAGGTAGCTTCGTCGTCACCGGGCGTAGACAAAAGTACAGCCGTGGTGCTAGCAGAGATTGCAAAGTTGAGTGCAAGGATAGCAACTTTGGAGCTTGGCAAACCGCAAGGATCGGGATGTGGTCGCTGCAGACAACGAGCGTTTAGCCAAAATCGCCAAAACAGACATCGGTCAAGGTCTCGTGGACCCAGTGCTTCCAGACTTACTTCGAGCAACCCCGACTGGCTTTGCTCGTACCACTATCGCTACCGAGAAAACGCGCGTCGTTGTGTTCCACCTTGCGCGTGGAAAAAGGAGGCGGAAAACTGTTGAAGGTGCAAGAAGTGGCGGAAGCTTGCGCCATCGAGCCATCTCACCGCCTGTGCGTTTTGGATTCCAAAAGTGGACTACGTTTCTTAATAGACACGGGTGCCAATGTTTCGGTATTACCAGGTAGAAATAAAGCAATAGATAATGTAAGTACTGATTATAAATTGTTCGCAGCAAATGGAACAGAAATTAAGACGTTTGGCAATAAGACATTAGAGTTAAACTTAGGACTAAGGAGGGCATACCGTTGGACACTCATTTTGGCAGATGTTAAACAGCCGATTTTAGGAGCTGATTTTTTAAGTAAATATGGTCTATTAGTTGATTTAAAAGCCCGAAAATTGATAGATAACGTAACTAACCTAAATGTAAGCGCATTAGTAGTAAACTATAAGGAAGCGTCAGTTAAAACTGTTGATGAGAGACACCCATTGCATGATTTACTTAGTAAATACCCGGAGATAACTAAGCCAGTGTCATTTAAAGAGCCACCAAGTCATGATGTTGTTCATTACATTGAAACTACAGGGCCTCCGGTTTACGCGAGGGCCAGACCTCTCCCTCCAGACAGATATAGGAAGGTTAAAGAGGAATTTAGGATTATGCAAGAATTAGGGATCTGTAGGCCTTCGAAAAGCCCATGGGCGAGCCCATTGCATGTAGTACCTAAGAAAAACGGCGATTTGCGACCTTGTGGAGATTACAGGAGATTAAATTTGGTAACTAAACCAGATAGATATCCGATCCCTAGGCTTCAAGATTTTACATATATAGTAGGAAACAATAAGGTATTTTCTACATTAGATATTAATAGAGCATATCATTTTATTCCGATCGCGGAACACGACATTGAGAAAACCGCAATTATAACGCCTTTCGGGCTATTTGAATTTCCGCGAATGACATTTGGGCTTCGTAACGCAGCCCAGTCATTTCAAAGATTTATGGACACAACAGTATTTCAGGGTTTAGATTTTTTGTTTTGTTATATAGATGATTTGCTTATAGTTAGCGAGACGCCCGAGGAACACGAGAAACATCTGGAAGCTGTGTTCACAAGGTTAAACGAGTATGGCATCACCATCAACATCTCTAAATGCAGTTTTGGTAAGTCCAAAGTAGACTTTTTAGGGTACGAAGTCTCGACGCAAGGAATTCGACCACTTCAAAATAAGGTGCAGGCCATTATAGACTACCCAAGGCCAGACACAGTGCAGGACCTTCGTCGTTTTCTAGGTATGGTAAATTTTTACAGAGCCCATATTCAGAATGCAGTAAAGAGTCAGGCAGAACTAAATAAATTTCTACATAACTGTAAGAAAAAAGACAAGACTCAGATCCAGTGGACAAGCGAATCGGTCAAAGCATTCGAACAATGTAAGGTTAGCCTACAGGAAGCAGCTACATTATCGCATCCTATCGCAGATTCGCCATTGGCTCTCATGACAGATGCGTCGGACACCACGGTCGGCGCAGTATTACAAACTAAGGTAGGTAACTCATGGAAACCATGAGGTTACTTTTCCAAAAGGATGTCAAAGGCTCAAGAAAAATACAGTACCTATGATAGGGAATTGTTGGCAATATTTTTAGCCATTAGACATTTTAGAAAATTGTTTGAGGGACAACAGTTAGTTATTTACACCGATCATAAGCCTTTGACATTCGCTTTTAGAAACGTTAACGGTGATAAAGAAACGCCTCGTAGGACAAGGCAGCTACTATTTATCAGTGAGTTCACAACGGATATTCAATACGTAGAAGGTAGAAACAATAATGTAGCTGACGCGTTATCGCGTGTCGAGACCATTTCCTGTCCCACGTTACTTGAATTCGCCGAACTGGCTGACGCGCAGAAACTCGACGACTACATTGCTGAACCCGCAAACCGAAACGCGGCAAACAGTGTAGTTATTAAAGGTATATTGTTACCTACATGTAATAAAGAAATGTATTGCGAAATGTCAACGAACAATGCCAGGCCTTATTTACCATTACAGTATAGTGTAACGCTCGTGTGATAGATGAGGAAAGAAAACCAATAATTACTAAATTACAATTTTAATTAAGCTAAATATCTAAATTACACTAAAGCGTCACTGGTAGGTAGTTAGAAAAATTATCTCAGGGATCATGAGTTCTAATTTACACTGCGTTGTTTAGGTAAGCTGTGACACTTCTCACTATCTAAATGGACATCACTTCCCTGTCGGCGACTGCTCAGCAGGGGGAAGTGCAGTGGAGTAGTGACGTCACAGGCGGTAGGTGGTGTGGTGCGGCAGCATCATTTGGACGCGGTCCCGGCCATCTGCAGACTTGACCGGTCGCGGGGTCCCTGGAAATCCCGTTTTGGACACTTAGCAAAAAGTCTAGTTTTCCGTTACTGACTGCAACATCCGGCCGGAAATGAAGATGGAAGCACTACTAGCGGGGTGACGACCATAAGCATTAAATAGCGATCAATGATGTGGCAGCAGCATACAAAATCAGCCTTAAGAATGAAAGCAAGTGAAAGTGAAAGAGAAAAGTGAACAATTTAATAATTTCCGTAGATTGGAAATTATTTAAAAGATTATTTTAATACTATGTAAATAGCTGGGGTTTATTTAACATTAATGAGAACTGCTTAATTACGCTAAAACGCTAAGTGCGAATGTAGTTTTTTTCCATGGAGGTAGACCCATATTACGCTAGCGAGAACAAAGAATTCACATTACTTGGAATATTTAGCTGTTATAATTTCTTAATACTAATTAAATGATTCTAGCAACATGATAGGTAAATTGCAGTAAAATTAGGCATGTATGAAACAAACTACTGATTCACATTAGTATAGTTAAAAGTAATAAATTTCAACACTCACCCAGTGAAAACACAACACTTGATTTTAAATTACATTACTTTTGTAGCAATAATTATTTAAGTGAAATAATATGCGAACGGTTCAGTAAGACCTGATATGAATCAGATTGACCGTTTCATTGTAGTTTGTAAGTGCGCAGTTGACCGTTCGCTAGCGCTGTCCAGTGTGAAAGTGAGGTCCCCTCTGCCCTCGCGCGGTGACCTTCCGTGACTATGCAATGACATGGCATTATCACTCTCAACAGTTACTGTCGGAATCGAATAGCAAAATAACGACTGTCAACTATTTCACCCAGATTAACTTAAGGAACTCTAGGTTTAGGTATTGTAAATATTAGTTAGTGTAAGTATTAGGTAACCGTTACTCTTAAGTTTGTAAATAGATTATCATCAAGATAAAATTGTTTACTTTTTAGAACGCTGTGACGATTCCGTCACATACCCCCTCTTTTTAGGTAGAATTTTGCCTAATTAAAATTCTCTAAGTCTTTCTATCTTTATCTCTAAAGCTATAAGTTTCACACACGTTCTTCAACTGCATACTTCTCTCACTTATTATACTTTCATACATCATCTTTCTATAGCGCCTTAACACATTCAGCTGTACCTTAGCATCTTTTAAACAGAGTATTTGTTTAGTAAAAAAAAACTCTCTAATAGCTAAAGATGGTTCTTAATTATGTAAAGTCTCTTTTTTTTTTTTTTAATTAGTTATCCTGTTTAGTTAGTCTTTGTAGAAGAAAACATTCTAACTATGGTAGGTGGATACTGTAATTAGCTTTAACCTCATCTTAATTGTTGTGGTAAATCTTGTAGAGAATTTCCACAATACAAGTTGGCTTATTGCGAAGTAGATTTATTTATAAATACGAGACAATAGTGTGTAGTTAATGGATAGATCTTTATTACTTAGGATTTATAATTAGTTAATTTTATGTCCTTTATATGCCAATCCCCTATATCATTGCCTTGCGCATCTTCCAGAACAAAGACAAGAGGTGACTTTTTAGCAATTATTCGACATTTAGCAAATTTAGGTGCTAGTTTCTTTGCAAATCTGTTATCTTTATCACTTTGGTAGTAGGTACGTTTCCAGACATTATCTCCTACACTAAAATCAACCTGTTTTCTACGTAGATTATAATTGTGACAGTTTCTAGAATGTGCTTTTATTAAGGAATGTTGAGTTTGGTCGAATATTTTCCGTAATACACCTAAGTTCTCGGCATATTCCTCTCTTGGCGAAAATATCAGATCGTTAGTAGTATCTGTGTCCAGATAATGGGAGCCACAGGTCACTAATTCTCGACCGTAGACTAGGAACGATGGTGTAAAACCAGTCACTTCGTTAGTAGAAGAATTTACAGAAAA
This sequence comes from Acleris cristana, assembly GCA_948252455.1. Taxonomy (NCBI): domain Eukaryota; kingdom Metazoa; phylum Arthropoda; class Insecta; order Lepidoptera; family Tortricidae; genus Acleris; species Acleris cristana. The sequence continues at coordinate 13,753,074 of OX411771.1, read as the reverse complement.
CTGTATTTTAGGTACGTTAGCATCCCAAGATCTGTGATCGTCATTTTCGACAAAAGAAGAAATTGCTGTCATTATCGTTTTATTGTAACGTTCAACTGTATTAACTTGGGGGCTGTATTTAGGCGTAAATCTGACATTAGGAATCTTATATGTAGCGAACAATTGTTTTAACGTATTACCATAGTATAAATAGAGAAGTAGCTCGTCTTCAAACAAAGGTACATCGCGCGGCTTGCACGTGTGCGTTACGCCGACCGTACGGCTGTGGGCGGGGCGAACGTCGCACACGAAACTACAAGCAGAGGTGCGGGTATGGTGATTAGACGGGGTCTCGGCGTCATTGCGTTCGGTCACGTTTGGTTGTTAGTAGGTAGTGCGCGTTAAATTAAAACATCGAGCGACAATGTCTTTGTCGAAAACTAGAAAATATTGTTCAGTTTACGGGTGTTTAAATAATGGTGTAAGAAATCCGGAGCTATCGTTTTCCCACATACCTTTTGAGTCGGAAAGGTGAGTAGGTACCTACATACCTATTTAGAGTTTGTATTGTGAAGAATGCTGTTTATTTTTTTATATTTACCTATAGCTTATAGCCCACTTGCAGCTTTTGTTAAATCTATTTTATTGTCAGCGTGACATTTTCATTCGTTTCAAAACGCCTAAACTGTGCCCTAAACCTAGCTTAGGTAGGTACAACTATCCAGATTTAATAAAAGCTGCTAGTGATTAATGTAAATAACTACTCGATTAATTAGGTATTTCGTACCGGCTTGCCTGTAGATACCTATAGATAACTAATTAGGTGAAATAAATACGCATTAAGTAGGTAATTTAAGTTATTGAGTGTGACGTGTCAGTTAACATGTCACGACGTGGATGGCCTAGGTAGATGGTAGTGACCTAGTGACTAAGTACTGTTTACGAAGCTAGCGGTCCTGGGTTCGATTCCCGGTCAGGGCAAATATTTGTGTGATGAGTGCGAGTAGGTATTTGTTTCAGAGTCTTAGGTGTTTTATATGTACCTATATAGTAATATTAAGTATGTATTTGTCACTACATAGGTAAGTATGTTTATCGTTACGTAGTACCCAAAGTACTTACAAGCCTAGAACCTAGTTTGGGACTACCTAGGTCAATTTGTGTAAGATTTTCCCGTGACATTATTATTCAGATATTTATTCAATGTTGTGTAATACCGCGCGGCGCGAGCTGCCAATACTCAAAGAAAGACGCGCGGCGGCGGCGCGTGCCGCCAATAATAGGTAAGTACCTAGTCAAAGGAAGCCGCCTTGCGCGAAAGCGGCATTATCAAAAGGTCGAAAAGGAATTTACATATCACATCAGCATCACATACCTTTAAACATAATTAATATTTAGTGTCAACTGATAAAAGTATGTAAGTAAAATAATTTAAATTTCGTACTTAGGTACCTAACAATATTAATACTTAGGTACTTTAAGTTTGTGTAAAGTATGAAAATTACTATGATTAATATGATTATAGATCAAAGTAGGGCCAAGTAGGTGACTAAAAAATTTTAAAACAAGTTTGGACAACCCTTACGCCCGAGCGGCAATAGGTATCAGAATCTCCTAAAGGGCCGGAGTCGAGCTACTTGTCTATTTATACTATGGTATTACTAACAAATTGTTTCCCATTGTCCATTAAAACTGTGCTTGGAATTCCGTGGACAAGGAATACTTGATCTTCGAGAATGCGTGAAAGAATCTCGGCTGTTGCACGTCGTATAGGAAACAGAAGGCAGTATTTTGCAAAGCAGCAAGTAACCACAAACAGGAAAGTATTCTGTCTCCTAGATGGCGGCAGAGGACCGACTAGATCCATACTAATCATCTGAAAAGGTCTGCAGCATTCTTTCGGGCGTCCCATAGTACCTAGTGTAGTGTGATTAGCATGTTTATAGGATTTACAGATATCGCAATTGCCTACGAAATTAGTCACGTCGCGATGCATGTCAGGCCAGAAATATTTGAGACAAAGACGTTTGTATGTTTTTAGTATACCGAAATGACCAGCTGTGGGACATGCATGATTTTCCTCGAGCACCTTTAGTCGGTTTTCGAGAGGAACCACCTCTTTCCAATCAAATTCTCTAGTTAGCGAATTTAGACTTTTCTTGTAGCGGAAAAGTTTATTGTTAATAACTTGATAGTCTAGAAATGATGTAGGTGTATTCTGACAACCATGAAGTTTATTTAGATACCAAGGGTCGGTAGTATTTTGGATTGAATTAGATGTTGATGTACTCAAAGCTGAAACTGGTATACGAGAAAGACTATCAGGAACTACATTATCAGAACCACGGCGATGTCTAATCTCGCAGTCAAAGGCAGAAAGTCTTACACCCCATCTTGCTAGACGACCTGTAGGGTTGTTTATATTTAAAAACCACTTTAGCGCAATGTGGTCGGTGTAGACGATAAACCGTTGACCATTTTCTAGATAGCAGCGCCAGTGCTCGACTGCTGTTAGAACGGCCAACGCTTCGCGCTCTGTAGCACTGTAATTCTGTTCCTGTTTAGTTAAAGACTTGCTCATATAAGCAATAACCCTTTCAGCACCATCCAGAGTCTGCGTAAGGACACCACCAATACCTACATCACTAGCGTCCGTATGTACCTCAAATGATTTTGAGTAATCGGGACAAGACAATACTGGGGTAGTAATTAGGCATTGTTTTAATGTTTTAAAGGCCTCGTCAGCTTCCGTAGACCATTTAAACGGAGGTGCATTTTTGGCTTGCGAAGTTAACTTGTTTAATGGAGAAGCTAAAGAACTAAAATTTGGTATAAATCTGCGATACCACGAAGCGGTGCCAAGGAATCTACGTACTTTTTTACGGTTTTTAGGTGTAGGATAGTCTATAATCACTTACACTTTCTCAGGATCCGCGTGCAAACCATTAGAATCAACAACATAGCCTAGATACCGCAATTGTTTTCGAAAGAATTGGCTCTTCTCGTAGTTGATAGTTAGGTTAGCAGACTTTAGCATTTCCATCACGCGTACTAGTAGCGATATAATAATATGTTGATCGAATGTTGGTGACACAATGATAATATCGTCTATGAACACGAAAACTTTGTGCTCGAATTCTGGACTATAAAACAATTGATCTACAAGCCGCTGTTGCGTTGCCGGAGCATTTGTCAGACCAAACGCCATAGATTTAAATTGGAAACTTCCCCGTGTAGGTATATAAAATGCGGTTTTGCACCTATCCTCTTCTTTAATTAATATTTGCCAGAAACTTTTAGATAAGTCTAGACTAGTGAGATATTTGGCGTCGCGTAGATTATCCAAAATCTCTGAAATGTATGGTAAGCTATAAGCGTCTTTTTTTGTAATAGCATTGAGCTTACGGCTATCTAAGCAAAATCTCAGCTGACCGTTCTTTTTAGGAGTCAGGAGTACCGGTGAGGACCAAGCACTTTCACATGGTTCGACTACATTCTCTTTCAGCATTTCATCGAGCTGTTCAATTAAAATTCGCTGTTTCTCTTATGGCATCCTATAGTACCGTTGACGAATGGGGGCAGCATTCCCAGTGTCAATGGAATGTGTAATTAAAGAGGTTCTACCACGTTCTTCGTAGGATATATCTCGAAATTGTGAAATAATGTGATCAGCTGTGACCTTTTGGTCTTCAGATAAGTGTTCGTAACTACACAGATTAGCGTTATTGTCCACAGCCAGATCACCGACGGCAATTTCAGATTCAGTAAGCATAATAACAGAAGCTAGATGTTTAGGAAATAAACTGAAATTATTCCAGAAGTCCATGCCTAGAATTAAAGAATTTTGGATTTCAGGGACAACGTAGATTTCCAAAATCTTTGTTTGTTCCAAGAATTTTGTAGGTACTCGTATTATACCAATACTTTTTAATTTTTGACCACCAGCAGCAATAAATTGTAAAGGTTTACCTTGTTGTAGCACAAAACCGATACTAGTAAAATATTTGTGTGCGTTGTTACCAAGTATAGTCACTGAGGACCCAGTGTCGAGTAAACCAATTAGTGGTTTATCGTGTAATTCAACCGAAACATGAGGACGAGAGTAATCTGATTGTATGTTGTGGATTGAAGAAACAGAGTAGCACGAAAAGAAATTTGTGATAAATTTCAGCCAGTTAGTCCATTCAGAAGTATCCGATTTAGTCACATCAGACTCATCGTATACGCCATCACTGCAATCCACAGCGTTTAGTTTTTTTGACTAGATGACTTATTGCAATTTGAGCACTCCGGATAACGAACGCCTTTTTTGCTACATTTGAAACATATCAGAAAATGTGGTTGCTGACACTGTCCTAGAGAGTGAGTGTCCACGCGACATCTTGGGCAATATAGTTTTTTAGTGTTTATGTTAGTCGGAGAGCTCAAGGCATTAACATTTAGATTTTTAGGTTGTTCAGATGGTTTTTTGTAATTAGTATTGTAATTAGGATTAGGCCTATAATTTCTGTACTTGTCGTTATAGTCATGCCTGTAGTTAGAGTTGTTGTAATTATTAGTATTTCGACTGAACGATGTGCTAGGAGCTTGCCGAGTATAAGCAAATTCGCGTGCTAGAGTATCCGAACTCGCTTTAGGCGGATCGTGAAATTGTGCCATACGTGACTGTATATTTTCATAGCTGCGGCACAGGTCTTTCAGGGCGTCTATAGAAATAATGTTCGGAGAAGCTGCAAGAGTGCTGGCATAAATTGGACGGATATTATGTAGTAGTATTTCCAATTTATCCTCCTCCGATAGCTGTTTCGTTAGACGGGAAAACATTCTGTGCATGACCGCGATGTAAATTGAGATATTCTCCTGCTCACCCTGCGTACGCATCCTAATCTCAGAGAGTAGGCGATAGTCATAGTCACTTTGACTAAAGTCTTGTTTCAGAAGCAAAACTAGATCATCCCAAGTCTCTACCTTATCCTTGATGCAACGGTACCAATGAAGAGCATCATCAGTAAAAATCTCATATGCAAAATTTAGCAGCTTGTCCTTAGGCATGCTCCTAGAGAAAACTAATTCCTCAGCCTTTTGTATAAACGACCTAACGCAGGTCTTGCCTGAATATTTAAGCTTGCCAACGACACCAGAAACCATTTTCTTCTCACATATAACTGTGATGAGATCTGACAGCGGTTCTGTATTTGAAGACGTAGATGGCACGTCTATTTTCAGCTTTTTCAGTTCTACTAAGTTCTGTTTAAAAATTTGTGAGTATTCCACATAGATGGCATCTATAGCTTCAGACCTATTCACCCTAACAAGCCTGTAGTAAATATGGTGTAACATAGTTTCAGTTCGCAAATAAACATTTTTATCATATCTAGATTTAAGAGCGATAATATTTTCCCTAGTTTTGACTAAAGTATCCTTAACCTGGGCTAAGTCGACAATCGGTTCCAAGTGAGACTCTAGAATATCCTCCGACGGTAGCAGCGGAGCTAATTTTACAATCTGTTTTCTAAGCTCCTGAACAGACTCTCCTGTAGAACCTCCTCTAACACCAACCTCATATTCAAGCTCAGCCTTTTGCAGCGAAAGATATTTAATAGGGTAAGACATTTTGTTTTATGGTGGGTGTGTCTTGCAATTTATCGAGAGATCAATTAACATTAATCAACAGAAGCATATAAGCGAAGAACCACCAGCGCAGTAATCAACTTAAGATTAAATACCCGGATCACCAAAAATGTGGGTAGACATAAAAACGCGGTAGTACAAAGGATTGTGGGTAGACAATATAAATAAATTGTAACAGAAAAAATAATGAAAACCACAATTTTGATGACCGAATAGATTGAACTTATAGCTAGCGTTTACCAACACCAATGATTACTAGAAAATACTAAAAACAAGTGGAAGTGTACACAGCTCAGTGAAATTCCTAATGAGTTGGCGCCATTGTAACGCTCGTGTGATAGATGAGGAAAGAAAACCAATAATTACTAAATTACAATTTTAATTAAGCTAAATATCTAAATTACACTAAAGCGTCACTGGTAGGTAGTTAGAACAATTATCTCAGGGATCATGAGTTCTAATTTACACTGAGTTGTTTAGGTAAGCTGTGACACTTCTCACTGTCTAAATGGACATCACTTCCCTGTCGGCGACTGCTCAGCAGGGGGAAGTGCAGTGGAGTAGTGACGTCACAGGCGGTAGGTGGTGTGGTGCGGCAGCATCATTTGGACGCGGTCCCGGCCATCTGCAGACTTGACCGGTCGCGGGGTCCCTGGAAATCCCGTTTTGGACACTTAGCAAAAAGTCTAGTTTTCCGTTACTGACTGCAACATCCGGCCGGAAATGAAGATGGAAGCACTACTAGCGGGGTGACGACCATAAGCATTAAATAGCGATCAATGATGTGGCAGCAGCATACAAAATCAGCCTTAAGAATGAAAGCAAGTGAAAGTGAAAGAGAAAAGTGAACAATTTAATAATTTCCGTAGATTGGAAATTATTTAAAAGATTATTTTAATACTATGTAAATAGCTGGGGTTTATTTAACATTAATGAGAACTGCTTAATTACGCTAAAACGCTAAGTGCGAATGTAGTTTTTTTCCATGGAGGTAGACCCATATTACGCTAGCGAGAACAAAGAATTCACATTACTTGGAATATTTAGCTGTTATAATTTCTTAATACTAATTAAATGATTCTAGCAACATGATAGGTAAATTGCAGTAAAATTAGGCATGTATGAAACAAACTACTGATTCGCATTAGTATAGTTAAAAGTAATAAATTTCAACACTCACCCAGTGAAAACACAACACTTGATTTTAAATTACATTACTTTTGTAGCAATAATTATTTAAGTGAAATAATATGCGAACGGTTCAGTAAGACCTGATATGAATCAGATTGACCGTTTCATTGTAGTTTGTAAGTGCGCAGTTGACCGTTCGCTAGCGCTGTCCAGTGTGAAAGTGAGGTCCCCTCTGCCCTCGCGCGGTGACCTTCCGTGACTATGCAATGACATGGCATTATCACTCTCAACAGTTACTGTCGGAATCGAATAGCAAAATAACGACTGTCAACTATTTCACCCAGATTAACTTAAGGAACTCTAGGTTTAGGTATTGTAAATATTAGTTAGTGTAAGTATTAGGTAACCGTTACTCTTAAGTTTGTAAATAGATTATCATCAAGATAAAATTGTTTACTTTTTAGAACGCTGTGACGATTCCGTCACAATAGGAAAAACGTTTTTGACGCAATTCATAACCTTAGTCATCCAGGAATACGAACAAGTAGGCAGTTAATTACACAAAAAATTTTTTGGCCTGGAATGAACCGAGATGTAGGACAGTGGGCGAAATGTTGTATACAGTGTCAGAAGTCAAAAATAAATAGACACACATTGTCAGCTTTTAACGAATTTCCAGTCGCAGATAGGTTCGAGCATATTCATGTATTGACAGCTCAAGGTTTCAGGTATTGCGTAACAATTATAGATAGAAAAACACGTTGGCCCGAAGCTTTCCCGGTGCAGGACATTTACGAGGGTTGGATAGTGCGATATGGTTGCCCGGTAAAATTGTCAAGTGACATGGGTAGACAGTTTGAGAGTAATTTGTTTATGAATTTACTTAAATGCATTGGCGTGAAACGAATTAGAACTACCCCTTACCATCCTCAGAGTAATGGTATGGTAGAGCGTTGGCATCGTTCGTTGAAATCCGCATTGAAGGCTAGGTTAATTGATTCGTCATGGGTAGATGAGTTGCCCACAGCTATGTTTGGTCTACGTGCAGCACTGAGAAGCGATAATAGCGTTAGCGCTGCAGAAATGACATTCGGTCGTACATTACGGTTACCCTCATCGAAATATAATAAGTATGGAAGAGTAACGTCTAACAAAAACGACTGACAAATCCGCTCCAAAACGCCCACTTTTTGAAATGAAAAGATCTTATGTATCGAGTGGTTTCAATAATCAACTATATATTAATTGAGTTAAGGTATAAAGTCATTTATATCAGATGCTGGTATAACGTTTGAGTAGACAGTAATTTCAGTAAGGTTTTATACCGTTTGAAAGACAAAAATCTGCAATTGGTTACAAGCTCTCTGACACAAGATTTCCATTTGTCAATATTTTTTTTCATAAGGGTTATTTGAACGCGGCCATGTCTTTCAACATTTGACGTGGATGGTTTAATACAAAAACAACACAGTAATTGAATAACGAATTTTATTAATATTTTTTTATATGATTGAATGATTGTTCCCCTTGAATCATTTAACATACTTACTTATGTTACACTATTATAAAGTTGTAAAATAGTATATCAGAAGATATTATGTTGTAAGAGTAGTCAGCGTCAAATAGCCTTTAGCATCTAAAGTGCCAAATATTATATTGCAACCCCTTTTTTATTCTTATAGGCATAAAGATACGTGACAGTATAATACCTATATATAGGTATATAGAGTATAATTTATATTAACCGCCTGTTTCACAATCAACAAGTAAATAATCCGATTCATCAAAATGGATGCTGCAAATCCTGCAATGTTTGCTAGGCATCCAATTCTCGTTTCGCAATTCGCGACGAACTGCATCCACCCAAGCCAGACGGCGTTCTTAATTTTTTGGAAAACTTAAAAAGGTCATAGGTATTTCGTTTTTTTTTATTATGTACATAAACTAACGATAGTAAAGATGACATAAAATTTAATTTCCTATTCATTCAAAGTAGTTGCTTGTAATTCACATTTTTCAAAGATATATTGCATAACATCGGCCATGACATTTTGGTATGGACTATTAAAAATTCAATAACTTACTAATGAAAATAAATATCGCTTTGTTTTGCATCTGTGTGGGTCCTGCACCAATTTACAATGCAACTTGGCATGGTTGCAGCGTCATTTAAATCCGGTAATCATTAATATCGATTTTTTCTTTTGTGATTGTAAACAACTGTTTGACACTACGTCAGAAAGTCGACTGATAGACAGTTCGGCACTCATTAATAGCTCCACCCCCGCCGGCACTAAGTCAGTGGGGCAGATTTTGAGCGTCAATTACTCTTCCATACTTATTATATTTCGATGGTTACCCTGTGATTTTTACGAGGGCACGACCAGTGAGGTAATTGATGACAATAGTTTGGTAGACAAGATACGTCATACAATCAGTAGCTACAAGCCCAGTGACAAATCACATGGCAACTCAAGATGTTTTTTCGTACACCCTGATTTAAAGTCGTGTAGTCATGTTTTCATTAGAGACGACACCGTCAAAAGACCGCTGAAAACTCCTTATGACGGACCATATCGTGTTATTAGTAGGACAGATAAAGTATTTTTAGTACAGTTACCTGAACGCACCGCAAGCATCTCTATAGATCGGTTAAAACCGGCGTATGTGTTGAACGATAGCGTTCAAAGCCCGAGCGGTACACCACAATGTAATGAAACCTCTATTGACAAGGCAGGAGGGCACATTCCTCTTAAAGTAACTAAGAGCGGGCGCGTAGTTAGACCGCCAGCTCGGTTTTTGTAAATATCAGGGTTCCTCATCATATATTTTATCGTATTAGACGCAAGCTATTTTAATTGCAAAGGGTAATGACATAGTTTGTAATAACATTATATTGTGTAGTTCAAGTAGCAAGCCATAGCTATATTTTTATTACGAAATGTAAACATACAAATGAGGCCAATAAGTAATAACCTATGTTAAAGTAAGCAAATTAAGTTAAGAGTTGCAACATAAGTGAAGGTATACGAAATTTGTGTCATTAAAATGCCTAATACACAGTAAGGCAAACGGGATTTATTTCTATTGTTGTTAGAACCATCGAGACATCATCATCATGGGCTGGGGTCAGAGCAAAGATCAAAACAACGCCCAGGCCCAAGTGGTTAACAATGTTAATCAAGTTGAATCAAAGTTAAATTTTGTCACTATAATTTCCGGAGTAACAGTGTGTATAATGTTACTTATTGTACTATACACACTGCGTCGTCGGTGCATTAAGAAGACTAAAAATTGGTTGCGGAAGGAAGTCAGTACTGTTGGTTTACCAACACCATTACAACGAGTGCAAGTTACAGCTGCAGGGCCACAGCAGACAGTGCAGCAACAAACAGTGTATTAAAAGTGTTGTGTTTAGTGTGTTTCGTATACGCTCACTAGTTTATCCTTCATATTCTTGCAACAAAATGTAATGTTGATAATAAGCCCCACAGAGAGGCCAGTGTACTTATTTTTAAGTTGTGTTTTAATTCTTAGAATACCACATAGTAACATACATTCAGCACAAACGTAGTGAACCGAAGTCATAACAAATAACCGCGTAGGCGAGTGTCCTATTGCAGCACGAGGCGACGTGTGACGCAATACATAGCGCAATGTTGTAAACACCGTTTGGACTGCCTGTTTGATAAATTGTTTTTTAAAAAATAATGAATTTTTTGGGAGGGTCCTATGTAGGGACACAATGTAACTTTTGCTGAATCGACACGCTCGGCGTCGGGCAGGCAAGTCGCCAGTCTTCCCCCGTCGCGTGTCCAGTTCGTTCGCTTCCACTGCTCCCACATTTCTGTCGTGTATTTGATTAATTGGAAATAAGTAATCTTACAACATTTATCGAGACATTTCACTTGACCCCCTTCTACCCCATATAGACTTACGATAACTTTGGCTAATCCCAAGACATAGTTACAAATGTAACTCTCTTCCTAATTTATGCTAACCAACTATGCAACTCAAAAATAGATAATGGATCGATCTTTGCCTACGCGGACGATACAGCAGTTGTGTTCTCGGGAGATAGTTGGGAGGATGTTCGACTGAGTGCAGAAGCAGGACTCGCAAAGATTGCCTATTGGCTAAGAGATAATCTGCTTACTCTAAATATAGCTAAAACCAACTTCATCTGCTTTACAAATTATAATAGAACACAACCAGATTCCAACTTCACATTGAGGATCCATACTTGTGATAACTTATCGAGAACTACACGCTTTGATTCTAAGTGCTCTATAATAAGTAAAGTTGAGTCTACCAAATATCTGGGTATTATGTTAGATCAAAGGCTCACTTGGCACGTACATGCTGAATTGATCATGGCCAGAACTCGAAAGATGATTTGGATCTTCAAAAACCTAAGGCACGTAGCAGATAAGAAACTACTCAACCAAATATATATATGTCTTGCACAGTCGGTCACTGTTTACTGCAATCCGATCTGGGGAGAGGCTACAAAAAATAAATTTCTTGAATTGGAACGGGCGCAGAGAGCATTGATCAAGGTTATGTACTCTAAGCCTTATACATTTCCCACTAGTGACCTCTATCAGATCTCGGACCTACTGTCGGTGAGAAAGTTATATCTACTAAACTTAGTGTTGAGGAAACATAAAACTATTACTTAAACACCTAATGACGATACAACTATTAGAAGAAGAAAGCCTAACGTTATATCTACTCCTAAAACTAAATCTGTATTTGCCAAGAGGCAATACATCTACCAGTCTGCTATAATATATAATTACATAAATAAACTAATTTATATATATCCCACACGATATAAAGACTGTCGGGATAAACTTCTAGAATGGATTAAATTAAAAAACTACAGTGACATTGAAAGCCTGTTAAGTAGAAAATAATGAATGAAACAAAATACTAAAAGTAGTACATTAGATTGAAAGCTAACCATCGGTTTCTCCTAGTACCTACTATATCACACACACACATACACACATAACACACACACACACACACACACACACACACACACACACACACATATATATATATATATATATATATATATATATATAAATATACATATACACGCATATTAACCTCTTATTACAATACTAATTTTATTTCTATATTGTATAACTAACTCTACGTGAACAATGAGCCTGATAAGCTACATACAATCACATTGTTGATTCTGTTTAATTTTGACAGTATAAGCACCATCAAATATAGTGTAACCATTTAAGGAAGAGCGGTGTCTATTAACACAGGTATCCCACATACTTAAAAAGAAATTTTGTTGTTACTGAATAAATATTTTTTCATTTTCATTTTTCAATAATTTACAAACATGCAGCTGCAAGCATTGTCATTTCTTCTTATCTTTAAAATAACGATACTGTGAAAATAGCACCTCTGATGCCGACGCATGGTGACAATAAAAACACTGATAAGGATTTGCGACCTGACCACTATTGTTTAGCATAAATACAATAGGTTTATGAGAAGAGCGGTGTGTAAAATCCTGAATTTTGAGAAGTGGGGCACATTATTTTATCATTTAGCGACCCTAAATCCGGCTTTAGTTGGTTTCTAATATCGTCATCGTGTGCATCGTGTTATTTTTAGAAGTACTCTGCTCGATATTGTTAAAAACTTGACGACCTGTTTACGCGACCCTGGATTTTGATTGCATACCTACTGTTTGGATTTATGTGCGACAGAGAGCTTTGAATAACGACCGCGGCTGTGTTTACGGACTTTGATCAAGCGAAAATGTTTCGGCCATTCCGCCTATGGGAAACCCCAGGGCCATCTTCAGTGAACAGACCTAGTCCACCCTCAGTTCCATGGACACCGAGGAAGCATTTGCACCCTACAACTCAATGTGCTATTTTGGACGTTTATGCCCAGGTTTGTGCAGAAATAGGCAAACGTGGAGCTTTGAAGCGCACAGCTTTTCTAACAAAACGTCAAGTGTCAACGATCAGAAGGATCATAATAAAGGGCCGCTCCACAGTACGCAAAACAAAAAAAAGATTTTTTTTTTAAAAGTTGACAGTTTTACCAAAGATGTCATTGTGAGTATCATTCACGATTTTTTTAGGGCTCGAAGCGAAAAATTCACCTGGGAAGATTTATACTATACCTACTACCTACTTCAGCATTGGGTTCAATTGCCATAACCGTCAGAATGCGTTAGTGACCTACATATCGTTACCTCCATAATAGTATTGTTTTAAATTGATATTCGTTGAGTTTTAGAGTAAAAGCTTTAATAATCCTGTGTAAAAACACCCGAACTTCAACACAAAACGTTATCTAAGTGAAATGTAAAGAAGTGTAAGTGCTGTTTTCGAAATATTAATTCTGCAAGTGTCAACTATCAGACAAAGTGAAGATAGTTAAAAGTTTTAACCTAAAAATGTGATTTATTGTAGTGGAAAAGTGCAATTCAAGTTATGATAAAACATACGTCCATTTTCTAAGCCCATACCTAGTGGAATATACATTATCTCCGGGCATCACCATTAAAAACCATTTAACATTACCATATTACTTAAGTGTAATAACAGTTACGATCAAGGTGCACAAACTCAGTTTAATGTTGCAGCTATAAAGCAACAGAAATCATTATCAAAAAGTGTAATCATTGAGCTAAAACAAGTAACAAAAGACTGGCAAAATATCTATTATTTTTATATTGTTTATTTCCATAATAATATCATTATGAACATAAATCAATAACAGCGCCATCTAACAAAGCGATAACAGGAATTATCACTTATCAATTACTTAAGTGGAAGCAAGCTAGCATTACATGGCAGACTGCAGCAGGGAGACAATAGTTATTTGTGCAACAAGAGAGCAAAGTTGGTTTTTGCTGCGAGTGTTGTTTTTGAATCCCGAGTAAGCGAAGGATTCAAAGACACGAGATGTAAATAACTTTGGTCTCGTGTGACACATACAACTTTTCACCTCAGCAGCGAGAACATAATCAAATGGTTAGTGTGCACAGACATATATTTTTATACTTATGACGGATAAATACCTACACGTTTGTAGCGAGAAAATTGTAGTCCGGAGCTTCATAAAAAAACTTTTTAACCTTAGATGGCAATTCGTGCCCTACCGACACATTCTCTCCAATAACCTAACCTAACCTAACCAACAAAAAGTTGGAAAACCCCCGACACTGACATTTCAAAGTTCAATACTTCAAAAACGGCTGAACCGATTTCGATATAAAATGTCTAAGAACCACCGCTAGAAAACGTGCTTTCAAATTAAAAAAACCGCATCCAAATCGGTTCATCCGTTTAAGAGCTACGATGCCACAGACAGACACACACCGAACACACACACACACACTTACACGTCAAACTTATAACACCCCTCTTTTTTGCGTCGGGGGTTAAAAATGCAATAAGTTTGGGATAGGTTTCAATGTGCACGTCAACTTTTGTCTTTATTGTGGTTTTCAACATTGCGTAAATACTCCACATTGTAGACGGTTGTTCCGTTTGTGATTGTGATAATTTAATGAAGTAAGTACGCTAACAGTACAGTGTTTGCACCCTTTGCAAGTCTCCATTGCTTAAAAATATAATACGCTTTTAGATATTTTTCGCGAGAATTTTCAGGCAGGAAACTTAATTCTGCATTTTTTACACGCTCTGCTTTAATGTTTCCGGTGTTAAATAGCAGACTTCGTTACTGGACTCACTCATATTTATTTATTATTAAGTACTTTTATAATATTCAACGTATATCGAAAGTAGATAGCGTAACAGAACTATAAACAAAAGCAATAAAAATAATCTCGCTATTTTTTAAAGATGCGTTCTGATACTGCACCCGCGGTTTATGTAACAAAATTAAAGATTGTTAAAACGATAAATCATGTAGATGGGTACATGATTAACTGCGTATTTTTTTTATGAAATATTCTGTTTATTTCATTATAAAAAATATAATTCGATTATAAAAATATAATAATCATCACATTTAAAACTTTTAAGTTTTTAACAGATTTTTACAATTTTACGGTTATAAGTGTATCCGAACGTTTTATTGTTTGTTTCTTTTAGGGCCTACTAGGTATGGAATTTGAAAATCGAACTTATAATCAACTTGTTTCTATCTCTCGCTTTTTTCGTATCGAAGTGAAAGTGACAGAACAAAGTGAAGTTCAATTCTATCGAATGTTGTGAGTAGACCCAGCACTGCTCACGGCATTTAAAAAAAATAATTAAAAAGCTACTTTGCCTCACGCTCGCAGCAAAATTGAATTTTGCTCACTATTTTTAAGCAGCAAAACCTGCTTGTTTGAGCTGCTGAGGTGAAAAGATAATTACATTTTTCGTACTCTTACTCAATTAGGGGTGTTAACCACGACCGTCCAGCCCACTAACAGCGTTATCTTTCCGAGGGCAAGTTTAAACATTTAGGCCTACACTTATTCTAAACAAACATAATCCTATTTGACACAATTTGGCATTCGATTATTATTTAAGTTTACCTTTAAGTTGTTATAAATGTATCCAAACTTGTGTCAAATAAACTATTTCTATTTCTATTTCTATAATGCAATGTTCAGCGTATCACTACCAATGTATTAATATTACAAAAGCGTATTATAAGTCCAACATTAATGAATTAATTAAAGGCTGGCGCTGCACGCCCTGCGTAAATGTAACATTGCGCCGTAAAAACGACAACACTCCAGTACGGCAGTAATTCGACTACTCTGAGCTAGATGAAAGTACCATGTCCGTTGACGACGCTCTGCAGGGAGACCAGGCTTCAGTGCTCCAAGTCTGTATTGGACAAAATGAAAAGAGTCAATGTGCCCAAAACATATCACCTCAAAGAAAAGATGATCCTGTCACCATGGAAAAAATCAGTATTCTGTAAGACGAAAAAATTCACACCTCGGTCTCCACCATTATAGAAAGAAAATTGGAAAATTCACTCGCCTCTTTCATGGTATCTATTCGCACGGCAATTCAACAAGATGTTAGGAAATTAGTACAATCAGAGATTAAAACAGTGGTTAAAGACCTCGAAAGCAACTTCACAGCTACCACGGACTTCCTTCAAACGGAACAGTCTACGTTAAAGTCAGAGTTACAAAATAAAAAACAAGCAATAAAAACTTTGGAAGCTCAAAACAATTTTCTACAAGCTGAAATCCGTAGCCTAAACCTACGTATATCTTCCATTGAAAATACGTCCCGCAGCTGCAATATAGAATTACAGGCAGTTCCTGAAAATCGTTCTGAGAATGTCTTGGTTCTGTTTAAGCAACTATGCATCTATGCTCCACTGTTGGCCTAAACATGGAAGACGCGAACGTGCTGGCTTGCAGAAGGGTCGCCAAAATGGATGCTTAATCGACCAGGCCACGGAACATATTGGTTACCCTACCCTCCACCAGGCTTCATGACACCGTTCTGTCGATGCCTAGGCGCTACAACAAAACGAAATCCAAAGATGCCAGCCAACTGCTTAACAGTACGCACCTCGGTATCACCGGTGAGAAAACAAGAATATATGTAACTGAGCACCTTTCTCCGGACTGCAAATCGCTTTATGCGGAGACCAGAAAAGAAGCCAAATCAAAACTGTTTAGATATGTGTGGGTGAGGTTCGGTAAAATATATGTACGTAAAAATGACGAATCTAATTGTATTTATATTAAAAATTTGGATTGTTTAAAGAAATTGCAATAATTTACGAAATAATGTTAATTTAATTTATATATTAATCACGCATTTATTTGGCCTTTTAAAGAATAGAATAATGATTGTTTATTACCAAAATGTCAATAGAATTAGAAATAAGTTGACCGACGTTTACCTAAATATCCTGACCAGTAATTATGACATTATTTGCCTTGCGGAAACTAATTTCAATGAAAGCGTCTTTGACAATAAATATTTAGATTCACGTTATCGAGTGTTTCGCAAAGATCGTAACTCAACTACGGTAACCAAAAATGAGACCAGGGGGGTTGCCATAGCCGTAAAAAAACATTTTACTATAAATCTTTTAAATGCCTGGGAAAGTGAAGTTGAGGATATTTGGCTAAGTATTGTTATCAATAGTAAGACATTTATAATATGCCTTTGTTACTTACCGCCTGACTTAGAGATAAATAAGCTATTTAGAGATAAATAAGCTATTTAGAGATAAATAAGCTATTTAGAGATAAATAAGCTATTTAGAGATAAATAAGCTATTTAGAGATAAATAAGCATTTTATTCAAATCTTCAGAGGAGAATGCTAGACGCGAATAAAGATCATGAATTTATATTTGTCGGTGATTTTAACGCACTTAATATCAGCTGGACACAGTCTTTAACTTGTAACCATATGGATACGACCCTAAATCTATACTTCTTATGGAAACGGTGTCTTTGTGTAATCTTACGCAATTCAACAGCAATCCTAACAGAAACAATAGGTATCTCGATCTCGTTTTCTCTTCAATCAACGGCACAAGAGTATACGGCGCTGTTGCACTGAGTCGTACAGACGAGCATCACCCCCACTGCTTATAGATATTCCAATTACGAACACCCCACATAAATTTATAAAAGCTGGCCTGAGGAAGAGACTAAACTTTAACAAATGCAACTTTGAGTCAGTCCGCTGTGACCTTGACTCGGTTGATTGGAATTATCTTTTTCAATGTGAGGATATTAATATTGCGGTGCAATTGTTTTATGATAAATTAAACGAAATTATTAAGAAACACACACCCTTAAAAATACTCAGATCAAATAAGTACCCACCTTGGTTTAATCCGGCCTTGATTCGCTCCTTGAAAGAAAAAGCTAAATATCACAAGCGCTTTAAGAAATTTGGGAATCCATTGGACTATGACACCTTCCATGTCTTGCGTGCAAGGTGCAAGACTCTTATCAACAAATGCTACAATGTGTATTTAATGTCCGTTCAGAACTCGATTAAGCATAATACTAAGCATTTCTGGCGATATGTCAATAACATGAAGGGTTCAAATTGCATTCCTATCAAGATGAAACATAATAATGTTGAGTCTTCTAATCCTGAGGATGTTTGTGAAATCTTCTCTCAATATTTTGGTTCAGTTTTTGAGGGACGAAGCGAGTTTACCACTCACTTTGATATTCCCCCCCATCATTACTAAGTGCCCAAGCCCAAGTGATGCTACTGTGAGCGTCGATTGCATATACCAGAAAATAAAAAGTCTCGATCTACCTAAGGGACCTGGTCCTGATGGTATCCCTCCGTCTTTCATTAGAAACTGTTGCGACGAACTTGGCCTGCCTCTTTACATTCTATTCAACAAATCAATTCAATCGGGCGTATTTCCTAATCGTTGGAAAATAGCTCACGTAGTTCCTATTTATAAATCGGGCGATAGGAAATTAGGAACCGTTGTGAAAATTACAGACCTATCAGTATTTTGTCTGCTTTTGCGAAAATATTTGAGTCAACTCTCTATAACACATTGTATTCCCACTTTTCCGTATTTTTGTCTCCCTTGCAACATGGCTTTGTTTCAAATAGATCTACTATAAGCAAATTATTAGAATTCAAAAACTACTTATGTGCTGCTTTTGCTAAACGGGCGCAGATGGACGCGATATATACGGACTTCTCTAAAGCCTTCGACAAAGTCAATCACTCTATTCTCTGCCATAAGCTAGAAGGCTACGGCATTCACGGAAATTTGCTCAGATGGGTAAAATCTTACTTGGAAAATAGGAGTCAGCTTGTAGGCATAAAGGGGCATCTATCGAAACCTTTAACAATTACATCCGGTGCACCTCAGGGGTCCCATTTGGGGCCTCTTCTTTTTGTAATTTTTATTAATGACCTGCCCAAGTAACACAGTCATGCTGAATAAAGTTTGAGTATTAGCAATTCACAAATGTTAACAGCTATAAGCTCCGTAACGTGTGAGTAAAGGCTATTGAAATAGCCAAATTCTGAATAATATTCTCTTACGACTTTTATAACTCCATAAGCTTAATAAAAGTTATATTAAATTGATAAATTTTCTTTAAGCTTAGTAATATCTTCTATACCGCATGTAACACAGATGTTATTAAGTTTAAAGCATTACAGATGACTTTAATATGAAAAAGAGTGCCTGATACAGCATTTATCTGTATAATAGTATTAGTTGCTGAATAAACGTAGTTATCTAATACTAATATACAAACTTTACTCAGATTATTGCGTATGAAATCATTATATGCTGTAAAATAGTGTCCTCGGCGGCTGTCTTCTGAATAATGGTGTAGTTAATTTCTATTAAAAAGCGTGATTTTGAATAACCGCTTTTATTTCATCTTCAAGTCACATAAGGTTCCACATTTTATCAATTATTCAGCTACTGTATAAAAGTGTTTTCTGGGTCCTTTATACAGGTTATTTTGGTATAATGGAAATTAAATCATAGTTTATAGCTTACCAACACAGATGGAAACTGAATGGTGAATTCTTATTCCGCGATTACTTGCAAAAGTACCATTTTAAACAATTTATATAGAGTTTTTCTTGGTAGTAATTGAATTAGGGACTATTAAAACATTGTTTTACTGTCGTTGCGTCATTGTATCGCGGATATGTTGTGAACAGTTCGATAAAAAATGGAAAAAAAATCATGGAAATCTAGGAAAAGAACTGGAGGAATTCGTCGTAAATGTATGAAAGAGTATATGAAGTTAAATAATACAGTATTAGAGACAAATACGTATGCACAAGCGAATCAAATATGTACTGAAAACAAGCTTAGTCAAAATTTTAGTCAAGTCCGAACAGATTCAGTTGAAGAAGGTTCCGTGCCTTCAAATATTATCGATATAGATTTTGCACGGAATTCAGAACAAAATGATTCCGCAAGCAGTGAAGACGAATCAGATGAGAATTTAATTGATTTTAAAAATATAAATTTTATCCATAAAATTAAAGAATGGGCGCTAAGTCAAAATATCTCACAGTGTGCATTGAAAGAATTGATGGCAATTATCAATGAGAGGATTCCCGGAATCTTACCGATAGATCCTAGAACCTTACTACAAACTCCCAGAAATATCACTTTAAAAACAATTGAAGGTGGGGAGTACTGGCATAACGGTCTCACGGCACCATTAAAAAATGTTTGTAGTGCTTTGGAGGAAGTACCAGATATTGTTTATTTAAATTTAAATTTCGACGGTCTCCCAATATTTAAAAGTACAAAAAAAGAATTTTGGCCAATATTGTGTAATTTATTCGGAAAACCAGAGATAGAACCTTTTATTGCGGGAATTTATTATGGATCTGGAAAAACTAAAAACTTACATAAGTATTTAGAAAATTTTGTTACTGAAACCGATTATATTCTTAAAAATGGAATTCAAATATCCAAAGAAGGCATAATACAAACAATAAGTATAAAAATAAGATGCTTCATTTGTGACTCTCCAGCAAGAGCATTTATTAAAGGTAAGTTAAAAATGTGTAGTTTAATTTGTTTTTAACAATTTCAATATAATCAGCCAGCCAACCAGCTGGCATTTAAATATTTTACGAGGGTCTATATTGTCAGCCATAATAATTTTTAGTCATAATGTGTTTTAAGACGTAAATAGTCATAATCATCGCAACTCATAACGTATTTTTTTAAGATACTGTTACTTTTTCAAGATTTCTATAAATCAAACCTAACCTAACCTAGCCTTGATTAAATTCTGAAAAGTTTATAGTTTCAGCGATATAAAAAGTTATGATTATCAATAATTATGTCAACAACATGATTATGACCAATAAAATTATGGGAAATTTAGGGCTCCCATATTTCAAAACAGAGTGGCCTGTTTTAAAACCATTTCAAATATCAATTGGAGATAAATTAATATTTTAAATACAGCGCTTCCTATGACGTGTCTTTGTTTATGTAAGTCAATGTATTATTGTTTTAGGGGTTTGCAACTTTAATGCCAGGCACGGCTGCCTTAAATGTACAACAGTATGTGAATATTCCCATCAGTCTCACACAGTTATATTTCCGAATACAGTATGTCCTAAGAGAACTGATAAAGAATTTAGAGAGAAAAGTTACGGGAACCATCACAAGACTGACACACCTCTTTTACAATTACCCATTGACATGGTCGAAGATTTTCCGGTTTCTGATTCCTTACATCTTATAGATTTGGGGGTAAAGAAAAGACTTATCTTAGGTTGGCGCAACGGCAACTTTGGAAAACTTATAACTAAATGGAGAGCTCAAGATATACAGATGGTTTCAGATTTCTGAAACGCCTGTAAAGTACCTTCGGAAATTCATCGTTCTGTGCGAGGGTTGGATGAAGTGCATTTTTGGAAAGCAACCGAATTTCGTACTTTTTTTTATTATTTAAGCGTTATTATTTTACCTCACGTGCTGCCACTAGATGCCTATAAACATTTCCTTACGCTTTATTGTGCAATTACGATTTGTTCATGCGAAAATTACAGGCCATTGCTAGATCTTTCACACGAACTACTTGCACATAACTTGTTATTTCTCAATCCCTTAAAGGGATAAGTTCGCCTTTGTACATCCCTGTTATATTTTTGTCTATTTTATAATTGTTGTCTCTTTTGTTTGTACAATAAAGTGTTTACATACATACATACATACACATTTTGTGAATAATTTCAAAAAAAATTATGGTGATTATATTACCAGTAATATTCATAATTTAGTACATATTACAGAAGAAGTTCGAAAATTTGGTACACTCAACACTTTCAATGCATACCCTTTTGAAAACAAGCTCTATTCAATAAAATAAATGCTTAGAGATGGCAGAAAACCATTGTCTCAAGTCGCTAAAAGACTGAGCGAAAGTGTTGGATGTGTTGCAAAAAAAAATGTCATAGAAGACACGCGATATCCGAAATTATTTAAAAGCAGGCAACAGAACATACTTGATTATGTAACATTCAGAATATCGCATAAAAGTAATGACAAATATTTTATGACTTTCGAAGGAGCAATAGTAGAAGTGATAGAAATAACTAAAAACTATATTAAAGGGAATAAAATAGAAGACACCTTTGAAATATTCGATACACCTATAAAATCGTCTTATTTTAATATATTCGAAACTAGTGCTTTGAAGACGTGTAATCGCAACATTGTTGTTAACTTTTCTAATGTCAAACTGAAATTCGTGTGTAACACATACAAAAACGAAATTTATTTTATTCCTTTGTTGCATACTCTGGCATCACAAAAGTGATTAGTAGAATAGTAGGTAATTAATTATTATAAATAAAAGCGTTTAAAAAAATCTCAATTTCTTTTATTTCGTTATAATTAGTAATCTATCAATTATTTGGCAATCACCAATAGATCCAGCCTATGTGGAACGGTCCTAAACATAACGTTTAAACTTTCAAAAAGACAACAATTATAAAGCAAATGTCCAAATATTATATGACATCTTTTTTTTCATAGTTTCGTAATTACTATCGCCTCTTTCCTGAACTGGAGAAACCTAGAAAACACCCTGTAATGAAAAAGGTGAAAAACTTAAGTAAATGACCTCTTGCATGTAGTTGTGTACAAAGCTAGATGGAATTAACGTCAAATTTCAAATATGTAATGTCGAACGGTCTATACAGATGGGTTACAACTACATGCAAGAGGTCATTTATTCAAGTTTTTCACCTATAATAGGATGGCCAACAGAATTTAAAATCAAGAAATGTGATAAACCAACACTCAAAATCAATTATACAATAAAATTAAGGTCTACTAATACTTTCTGAGGGTAAGTAGAAATGTAATTATAACTAACTAACATTTTTCTTCATTAGCATTTAGCATAAGATGTAGCTGTTTTACTACCTCCGCGAGGCGAGGATTGGAAGTGGTGTGTTTTTTTATTTATGACGTCTGTTACTTGCGTAGAATAACTGCTATATTCGAGCAAAATCTCGCCTTGGCGCTAGTGGAAAAACAGCTTGAGGCTGCCTTTGCCTGCAATGAAGCGGAGCGGTGTGCGGAATAAACCAATAGAATTTAAGTTACGTTCCACTCGTTTCAATGGACTTAAATGCTATAGGTATATTCCGCACATTTCCGCTTCGCTTCAGTGGAAAGGCAGCCTTAGACTATAGTCCGTTCGCGTTAAGAATGCAGTAAATCATTGTTTTCCGCAGGCCTAGCCACGCCCCCTAACCAATCAGGTCGCTCAAAATTAGGTTTATTTTTATTCATTAAACTTAATCTTTTAAAATATAATTGGTTTGAATTTAAACTCCACTGCGAATACACATTTACCCTCACTGATCAGACAGCATTCAATGCATTCTTAACGCGAACGGACTATAGAACTACAGAAGTAATAAAGAAATAGTTTAGATAAAGTATAGTACCTAGAACATAATTTTTATCAAATAACAATCTTGTTTGTACATGCACAGTCACAATCACAATACAAACAAACACATAAGGTACACTGGTTAGGTACACATAATTCTTTCGCTGATTCATCATACCAACTGACAAAACAATATAACAAAACTTAATCTAAAGAAGAGATTCTTCATCCTCCTGCTCTTCCGTCTCAGCCGGACGGTTTTTTGGCAAAGCATGGTTTTCAAGACCATTTTCATTGTTGTTACCAGATTTATTTTCTATGTCGTTATTAGAGTAATTGTTATTGTCGTTATTAGAGTCCTTTTCATTGTCATTCTTAGATTCATTTTCTTTGCCTTCGTTACCATTTTCGTTTCCATTGTAATTTTTGCTAGAAGCATTATTCTTTACCCTTTTCTTTTGTGCTGATAAGCGAATGTTTTTCGAATCTTTTCTCTTTAACGCATTTCTCAATACCGTTTTAAATAAATCTTCATTATTTTCCATCGAGTAGGTATTGTCCCAAGAATTAACCATGACAAAAAAAATTGATATATATTTTTTTACCCTTTAAATCCTATTTTTACATCAGCTTTACGACTCCCTCCAGTCCAGGAACATTTGCACAAAAAATCCTTCGTAAACAGAGCATCTAGTAGTCTGTAGGCACAGTTGGAACCATTGCCTCGTTGTACTGAACATAAGATTGAATGCTTTTCTTGGAGGCTTTCAAATCCCTCCGGGGTCGACAGCTCCGTATCTAGTTGTTGCAAGCCTTGAATATTGTCAATAGCTTTTATCATCATTTTTTTTGTTTGCATACCTTGACATTGACTCAACGTTGTAACTAATGGGTCTCGATTACGTCGCGATTCTTCAAACTGTACAGATAATTCTGATAATTTTTTCATTATTTTTTCTTGGTTGTCCATCATAGCTTTAAGTATTACATAAATATTCTCGACGCTATCTGGTTGCTGTGTTAGTGTATTTTTTCCTTCTCCGGTAATTACTTCATAAATTACACCATTAGAGTCAGTAAGTACAGAACCCGAATTTTGTCCAAACGTTCCATTATTCTCAGCTACCATTGAAGAATCGATCTGCAAAAAATATAAAAACAAATATATGTGTGTGTGTGTGTGTGTGTGTGTGTATGTGTGTGTGTGTGTGTGTGTGTGTGTGTGTGTGTGTGTATGAGTGTGTGAGTGTCTGTGTGTGTATGCGTGTGTGCGTGTATGTGTGTGTGCGTATGTGTGTGTGTGTGTGTGTGTGTGTGTGTGTGTGTGCGTAGTAGTGTGTTGGAATAAAAATGATTAATAGTTCAAGGTATTAAATTAAATAAAAACAATTATTTATTATACAGGTGGATTTTTTAAGCACAAGGAAACTTAGTGAAAGTACTTATATACCTAACTACTCTAAATACTGAAAAAAGCTAATTTTATAAATTTTAGCTGATTACAAGTGATTTTGATTTGATTTTTACCTACTTATCACTATATTCACTGCTTCTATATATTTAGTTAAGCTTGTATGAGCTCAACGCAAAAACAAAGACGAAACAAAATGAAGTACCTATCTAAATGCATAAGGACACCAAAATGAAATAAATATGTATGCTACACATAAAATTAACTACCTAAATGTCACATTATTTACCGGCACTAACTAATTCCTTCGTTGTGACCACCCTATGGCCCGGGTCAGATATTTGTCTCTTTAGTAATTGATCTGTGTGAGTGTATTTGTAGTGTACGTTTCTTACCGGGTATTATAGGTACTTACCAAACATTGAGCCAAGGAGTTAAGATTGGGACACTCCATCGTAGAATTTTGCACGTTTTGATTTCCCTGGTCATTATCGGTGTCGGTATCCGTTCTGTTTAGCATATTACTAAGTTCCTCTTCGGCATCTTCATATGTCGGAAAATACGGCCTTTTTAAAGTACAATCCATCAAATACCAATCTGGACCAGGTAGAGCATTTTCATTTTTACATAGTGAATGGACATTATATTTGGGCCACCTAAGTTTTCCTTTGTTTTCCCAGTGGGATGGTACAGTAGATAATTCTGCTTTGCCTCTTCGATATGTGGACACAATCTTAAACGGCATTTTCCTGCTGCAAGAAATTTCGATTTATAAATGTTAGGAACACAGTACAACAGGTAGGTACTATTTCATAATATTTAAAATCAATGAAACTTTAAAACCTTTTAAAAACTATAGTCCTTCGAGTTTAACACACACCGCGCACTCGCAGCCATCCGCGTTGCGCTTCGTATCTGAGAATAATCGCAACATTCGCACGCAACCACGCAATTGACGGAACTGACGAATTTTGTTGAGCGTCGGCGAGAGCGAAAGAGAGTGAGAAAGGGGTGCGGGGCGCGGGTACCGGCGGGGCTACGCGGCTGTGCGGTGGCGCGGCGGCGCGGGCTTTGCAGCCGTAATATATATACCTACTTATTTACGTGTAGTCCTGGCAATGAAAGATTGTGGATGGAAAAGTTGAAAGCAGAAATTTTGACTTCGGAACTTTGTTTGGACTAGTTAGGAGATAAACATACTAAAAGTCCCCACCCCTCGGAGGTGAGCCCTAAGAGGGGGGGCGCAAAGAAGGTCCCATTTTTTTGTTTTTTGTTTACATCTTGAAAACAATGCGTCATAGGAAATGTTGTTGTATGGCATTATTAAAGCTGATAAAATTCTCTACAACTTTGATTCTATACATTTTTTACCTATTTTCAATCGTTGTCTAGATATGAGCTCCGAAAAACGGACGATTTTCAAAACTGTATTTTTAGCTAGGGTATTACTGCACGACACCTTGCGCATGTGACTATGCGCTGACACTTGGCACAGTTGATTCTTAGCTGGTCCTGAGTAGATTCAGACCGGGAGTCATCGAGAGCCATCACGCATTTAGTGGGGGTGAGGGGGGGAAGTTCGACGCTGGCGCGCTGTAATTGAAGCAACATTTCTCTAAAACTATACATACTAGGGTATGCGATGTATCATTTTCGGATAAATTAAGGACGAGGAATCTATTTTTCAAACAAAAACAATGCACTTTGTAACAAAAAAAAAAAAAAGTAGAAAAGACTAAAACCTACCCAGGGAGAATGTGTATTGTAAGGATAAACCAACTCTGTAAACAGCACAAACACATCTGAACATGAGCGTAGGTATCGGTTGATATGTATAACAAAAAAGTAGCTGGTTTGATAGTACAATCCGTTGTATGGGAACCTTGCACTTTTTGACTACGCGCTGAAACTTGGCACAGTTGATCCGTTGATCCGTAGGTGGTCTCGAGTGAATTCAGACCGGGAGCCATCGAGAGCCACCGCGCATTTAATGGAAGCCATATTTCTCTACGACTATAATTGTAATGGCGTCTAATATTATAACATTTTCGAATAAATTAAGGATGGGAAGTCTATTTCTGGGATATTTCTAATCACGTGAAATATGTTAAAATTAAAAACATATAGCCACATTTATCTACTTATTAAAATATAAAGTTAAGTTTTACGTCTAAGATGGGCATGGAACTAATTCACGTAAACGTAACATATTATAAGTAAGCATCCTTGACAGCTCAGTTATTGTAATTAATTACTGTATGTTTTATAATTTTCTGATAAATTTTTCGTTCCAAGCATTTCATCGAAAAATACTTCTGTTATGCTTTTTTAAACAGATATAGTAGGATCTCAAAGCTTAAACTAGAATATTGCATGTCATAATTTATTATTTTAGATCAGCTTCGTGTACCTACTTCAGTAAATGAGTGCCTAAATATCCCATTTAGACACATCCCACCGACTAAAGCTGCATTATATCAGCATTTTTCAAGAGCCATATATTAACTAACGGGTGCAAGTTTGTGGTCAGTTAGCAGTGTTAGCACCAGCTCAGAATCTGCTCATTTTATAATATTATAATGTATAAATTATAAAAGTAATCATAAGATAAAGCTTATATATTTTTTTTGTTCTTATGTGCAATATTTGTATCCCAGAAATAGTCTTCCCATCCCTAATTTATCCGAAAAAGATATATTAGACGCCATAACAATTATAGTTTTAGAAAAATATGGTTTCAATTAAAGCGCAGCAGCGTTAAACTTCCCCCCTCCCCCACTAAATGGGCGGTGGCTCTCGACGGCTCCCGGTCTGAATTCACTCGAGACCACCTACGGATCAACTTTGCCAAGTTTCAGCGCATAGTCAAAAAGTGCAAGGTTCCCATACAACGGATTGCACTATCAAACCAGCTATTTTAACCTCACGTTTTTTTGTCATACATGTCAGTAGATACCTACGCTCATGTTCAGATGTCTTTGTGCTGTTTACAGATTTGGTTTATCCTTAGAATACACATTCTCCCTGGGTAGGTTTTAGTCTTTTCTACTTTATTCTTTTTTTTTGTTAGAAAGTGCATTGTTTTTGTTTGAAAAATAGATTCCTCGTCCTAAGTTTATCCGAAAATGATACATCGCATAACCTAGTATGTATAGTTTTAGAGAAATGTTGCTTCAATTACAGCGCGCCAGCGTCGAACTTCCCCCCCTCACCCCCACTAAATGCGCGATGGCTCTCGATGACTCCCGGTCTGAATCTACTCAGGACCAGCTAAGAGTCAAGTGTGCCAAGTGTCAGCGCGTAGTCACAAGCGCAAGGTGTCGTGCAGTCACACCCGAGCTAAAAACACTTTTTTGAAAATCGTCAATTTTTCGGAGCTCATATCTAGACAACGATTGAAAATAGGTAAAAAATGTATAGAATCAAAGTTGTAAAGAATTTTATCAGCTTTAATAATGCCATACAACAACATTTCCTATGACGCATTGTTTTCAAGATGTTAACAAAAAATAAAAAAACGGGACCTTCTTTGTGCCCCCCTCCCTAGGGCTCACCTCCGAGGGGTGGGGACTTTTAGTATGTTTATCTCCTAACTAGTCCAAACAAAGTTCCGAAGTCAAAATTTCTGCTTTCAACTTTTCCATCCACACCCCTCTTTTGAGCATTCATTTACCAAGCTAGTGTAGATTTTTCGTTGAAGATAATGATATTTTTATAATATTTTTAATAAGTACTTATTACAGGTACTTGTGGTGTACTTACCTACTATGTATCTACACTACATACTATCTCTTATAAAACGTACCTACAAGAAGTTCTAACAATTAGCTGACCCCCCTTTACATAAATGGTTGAGTTTTTTTATAATACAATTCGATATAATTTATTAAACGTTTTACAATGTATTTTAATACTTATATAAAATTTACCCTAAACTGGAAAAATATTAAAATTATACTATATATGCTTAAAAAAACTCAATCATTGAGCAATGTGGGGTCAGCTGATTGCTCTATGTATTTAACTGACTACACATGCTACAAAAAAAGGAATTTCTGGAATAGTTTTTATGTTAAGTATATTATTTGCATTGGACTTTTTAGAACTACTGATTATTTTTTTATTGTAAGCGTAACATATAAATTGGTACTTCAGTGTATTTTTTATGAGAAATTGAATCGATTGCATTTTAATTTGAACCCTAATTAGCTGTATTACATTCAACATTTAGTAACGTATTCAAGTATTATTCAGATATTTGTACTGCCAGATCACTATTTCTCAAATAAAAGCTTAATAGTAAGCAAGGTGTGACTTTTTATTCAGAGCTATGCTGTTAAATAGCTGCGTGGAGAGCTTTTATCCCGCTTGTAATGAATCGCCATTAAAAGTTATTATTAAGCAAACTATTGAATCATTATATATTTAAATTGCTTCATTTTAGTAAATAATTACTGTTAAAAATAAAATTTATCATTTATTTTATAAATTTTGAAAGATAAGCATTAGCAGTTTTATCCTAAGTATTTTTTGTTACTTCTAAAAGTTTTTATTTGTCTTATTTACTATCACTAAACTTGATTGTTTAAGCGGCGTGTGAAAAAAAATGAGATAACTCATATGCTATTTACGATAGAACTACTTGCGCAATACTATTCAACGCATAACATGATTATAAAACAAAATAACATTTACTTACCGATTCTCAGTTTCACTTTCCAACCTCGTTAATATTTTTATTCACTGCAACTAAACTATGAAGTGTCAGAGTCTGTTAGATTAAATACCACTTTATTTCTACTTTACAACTTAACTCTTCATTTTGTTTGAAAAGTATTACGCAAATGAACTTATTCTTGAATAAATTCTTAGTAAAAATATCCATATGCATTTGTCTGAATAAATATGAAATAATAGCTATATGAAAGCGATGTCAGCTTTTTTTCAGATGTTACTAAGCTAAGTGGACCATTACTAGGTTATTACTTACCCAGACTTTACATCGCTGTTATACAGACTAAAGCATTTAAAAATGTGTCCAAATTGCTTGAATAACAGCTGAATAGACGTTTACTCAGACATAATCCAGACCAAAGTTTCAGCTTATAGTTTCGCTGATCGCTATTACTCAAACCTTATTCAGAATGACTGTGTTACTTGGGTGGTATAAGAACTATCTTGCCCCTGTCTTTTATATGCATATGATCTAAAAATATACTTCATAATTAAGGACGTTAATGACTGCCTCAACTTACAGGCTAACTTATCTAGAATCGCTGAGTGGTGTGCTAAAAATGAGATGCTCTTGAATGTTAACAAATGTATGGTCATCTCTTTTGCTAGCATAAAGAATAAACATTTATTTTCATACTCACTGGGTAATTATGCCCTACAGCGCAAGTCAGTTGTCAAAGACCCTGGAATATACTTTTCACGCCACTGCTCGGAAATATGGCCAAAGAAGGATCGAAATCAGAATAGAAAGTTGCTCTTAGTAGTACAACACAAAAACAGTCCAACAATGTTGAGTTGCAAAGTAAAATGGAGTGTTTTTAGACCAGTTTACTTTCTACTCTGCTATTGGTCGGTTATTTATGACATTAGTAACTCGTTCGGAAATAAATAAAAAAATGTTTGACAAATATGACATTAGAACGTTTAATTAAAAAATTAAAACGTCAAATCCGCTCAGTGAAAGTGTATTTTTGCGATTGTAAACGTGTTTTTATGTAAGTTTTTAAGGCGTACGTGAAAAACGCCTTTGCATCTTTAAATAAGGTAAAAATTAAAAAAGTTAAAAAGGCGGGAATGAAAATTACTTCTGTTCTTTTAATTGGAAACAAACGCTAAACTTTTGAACTTTTGATTGGAAATTTGTACGATATTCAACAAAAATGAGTGATACAAGTACAGATATGGATCTTACACCGCCTGAAATTCAGGATACGGCAAAGTCGGTAATTCGGAATTTACTGCCAATAAAATCCCGTCGCAAATATCAGAAAGTGTATGAAAATTTCAAAGCATGGCAAATAAATAAAAAAACGAACTCTTTCTCTGAAAGCGTAATGCTGACCTACTTTGATGAACTTTCAAATATCAATATTACTTTTAATTAAACTGTGTATTATGTCCTAACCTGTTTTATTTCCTTACATTAGGCGTGAAAAGCACATAGTATTGCCTCGGTAGAAAGTGCAATAGATGGACTCGTATCTTTGCGGTCCTCACCTGCGGCTCGGCCCGCGAACTAACTCGTCCATCTATTGCTTACTTTCTGTACCTGGGCTACAATGTACTATTGACGAAGGTTTAACATTCCACTCCCACTACGATCATATTATATCAAAGAGTTCCCAAGTGCTCGGTTTTGTCTCTCGTTCCACCAAGTGTTTCAAGAACCAACGAACCTTGACGTGTCTTTATTTTTCACTATTGAGAAGCATCGTTGAGTATGGCTCGGTCATCTGGTCTCCGTACTATGCAGTGCATAATGACAGAATTGAAGGATTACAGAAAAAAATCTTAAACATACTTTGCTGGAGACTTCATTTGGGCCGAGGAGTTCGATCGTACGCAGGTAGACTTAAAAAAAAAAATCTACCATCATTAGCCTCACGTTGTAAATACAATGAACTAGTCTGCCTCTTCAAAATCATACACTTCTATGTTGATTGCCCGTCGCTTCTTTCCCTTGTAAGTTTTAGAACTAAATTCAAAGCGCGTAATCCCTCACCTAAAATATTTCTCCTTCAAATTTATAAAAATAACACGTCCTACTACAACCCTATAACCCGAATGTGCCGATTGTATAATGATACCGTGACTGAGCATTCTTCTTTGGATATTTTTAACAGTAAATTGCCCTCTTTTAAAAACCAAATTCACAATGTATTTTTCACCTCAGCAGCTCAAACAAGCAGGTTTTGCTGCTTAAAAACAGTGAGCAAAATTCAATTTTGCTGCGAGCGAGAGGCAAAGTAGCTTTTTAATTTTTTTTTTAAATGCCGTGAGCAGTGCTGGGGCTACTCACAACATTCGAAAAAATTTAACTTCACTTTGTTCTGTCACTTTCACTTCCATAGGAAAAAAGCGAAAGATAGAAACAACTTGATTCGAAGTTCGATTTTCAAATTCCACACATAGTAGGCCCAAACAAAATGTAATGTAATGTAAATGACGATGTAATTTTTGTTAATTTGTCCGCCATAGCCAATAGCCATAGACAAGGCCTAGTTAGGTTTTTTTTTAAGCCACAGGCTACATAAAGCTGTATAAAGTTGTGTTTGCACTACGGCATTATCAAGTTGAGTGACAGGTTTTATCTGTTTCATGTTTATTTTTTCCACTTTTTATTTTATTAGTATTTTGCAAAAATGCTTGTGATTGATGCATATGCGATCGTGTCGTTATTTAGTCGTGTATTCACCAAATGGTCACAACGGAAGACCTGCGTTGGCCCTACCAGCTTCACGCTGTGTTGTTCTCGCTGCTGAGGTGAAGGCTTAGGGCATGCAAAGCTCTTCATAGAAAGAGTTGACCAGTGCTGGACCAGAAAACTTTGGAAACTCAGCAGAAGACAACTCCGATACATTATCGGAGTGTTTACTGGGTACTTTCGAGTTAAACATCTCCTAGCAAAGATGGGCCTTTATGACAACACAGGTTGTAAAATGTGCGGCGGACAGGTGGAGACAATGAAACACTTACTGTGTGAATGTGATGCCCTCGCCGGAGTAAGAATGAAAATCCTCGGTTGTGGCTACCCAGAACCGAACGATTTCATTCCACTATCCGCTTTTTGGAAGGAGTGGAGGCTGCATTGGATTAAGCGCTAAAAGAGGGGTAATTACACAAAAGATCCCATAGGGTCGAAGTGTATCCGTAAGGACCCCACCAACAAGATAAGATAAGATGACAAGCGTTGAGGAATAAATTTCCGATCAAAAAAATAATTACGCGCTTCATACTGTGCTCTCTAGTGAGGCCATCCCCGTTTAGTCGCATCTCACCTTTTTGGAAGTGTCGACGTTGATTGCGTGCACGCATAAAATTATTTTTCACCTCAGCAGCTCAAACAAGCAGGTTTTGCTGCTTAAAAACAGTGAGCAAAATTCAATTTTGCTGCGAGCGTGAGGCAAAGTAGCTTTTTAATTATTTTTTTTAAATGCCGTGAGCAGTGCTGGGTCTACTCACAACATTCGATAGAATTGAACTTCACTTTGTTCTGTCACTTTCACTTCGATACGAAAAAAGCGAGAGATAGAAACAAGTTGATTATAAGTTCGATTTTCAAATTCCATACCTAGTAGGCCCTAAAAGAAACAAGCAATAAAACGTTCGGATACACTTATAACCGTAAAATTGTAAAAATCTGTTAAAAACTTAAAAGTTTTAAATGTGATTATTATATTTTTATAATCGAATTATATTTTTTATAATGAAATAAACAGAATATTTCATAAAAAAATACGTAGGTAATCATGTACCCATCTACATGATTTATCGTTTTAACAATCTTTAATTTTGTTACATAAACCGCGGGTGCAGTATCAGAACGCATCTTTAAAAAATAGCGGGATTATTTTTATTGCTTTTGTTTATAGTTCTGTTACGCTATCTACTTTCGATACACGTTGAATATTATAAAAGTACTTAATAATAAATAAATATGAGTGAGTCCAGTGACGAAGTCTGTTATTTAACACCGGAAGCATTAAAGCACAGCGTGTAAAAAATGCAGAATTAAGTTTCCTGCCTGAAAATTCTCGCGAAAAATAACTAAAAGCGTAAGTATGATATTTTTAAGCAATGGAGACTTGCAAAGGGTGCAAACACTGTACTGTTAGCGTACTTACTTCATTAAATTATCACAATCACAAACGGAACAACCGTCTACAATGTGGAGTATTTACGCAATGTTGAAAACCACAATAAAGACAAAAGTTGACGTGCACATTGAAACCTATCCCAAACTTATTGCATTTTTGGAGAGAATGTGTCGGTAGGGCACGAATTGCCATTTAAGGTTAAAAAGTTTTTTTATGAAGCTCCGGACTACAATTTTCTCGCTACAAATGTGTATTTATCCGTCATAAGTATAAAAATATACTTATGTCTGTGCACACTAACCATTTGATTATGTTCTCGCTGCTGAGGTGAAAAGTTGTATGTGTCACACGAGACCAAAGTTATTTACATCTCGTGTCTTTGAATCCCTCGCTACGCTCAGGATTCTAACCTAGAATCACTCGCTACGCTCGTGATTCTATTTATAGAATCCTTCGCTTACTCGGGATTCAAAAACAACACTCGCAGCAAAAACCAACTTTGCTCTCTTGTTGCACAAATAACTATTGTACTTAATTCACTAGTATATAATGATAATTAATATTTATATAATAATAATTAGAATCTCTGTAAAACTAACAAATAAAATAAATCTGACTAACTTTGTATAAGATACCAAACTAATACCACTAACCATCAAGCATTTACATACACTTTGATCATTTTGTGCACACATAGTTTAGTAACTTGTTTTGTGAGCCATGAATAAATAAATAAATAAGTAAATAAATTGCGTCATGCAACCGTTTTCCAATTGAGTTTTCTCATTTTGTAATGACAAAACCAATATCAACTAAAAAATAATGGGAAGATTAGATAAGAAAATTATTTGACAAATTTTGAGAGATAAGAATTTTTTATGACAAATTATAGGGATACGTGCTAATCGTTTCGCGCGCTTTTATTTTCCGAGTATACACTCAAAAATGCTCCGTTCGCGCGTCTTGTCCAATCAGCGCTCACGCAACGGTCCCCTCTTCCAACAGAGGGTCTCTCTCCCGCGACGCCCACGCGCGGCAGTTCGCTGGTAGCTCGTTGCGAGGTCGGCAACAAGACTAAACCTATGTTAATCTAATATTTCCATAAACAGTATTTTGTTCTTGTAATTTGTTCTCTACAATAAACGTTTACAATAAATACTACACTGGCGCACCAACTCGCGGCACGCGAACGTACCTACCTAGGATCCGCGAAACGCATCGCGTCGATAGGTACTTATCGTGGTCGAACTCAACTGTGTGGAAATGTGGATTTTGTGAACATT
Source organism: Acleris cristana (assembly GCA_948252455.1). Classification (NCBI taxonomy): domain Eukaryota; kingdom Metazoa; phylum Arthropoda; class Insecta; order Lepidoptera; family Tortricidae; genus Acleris; species Acleris cristana. The sequence continues at coordinate 13,718,434 of OX411771.1, read as the reverse complement.
GTTATTACGTTTGTGTTGTGTGAAATTGACTATTTGTTGTAAAATGCCTCGTCGTAAGAGTACGCAGCATGCTGATGACGACGACTCCACGATGTCCGAGGGGCAGCTATCTTCGTTCCTGTCGGCGTTCGCAAAAGCCCAAGCAGAATCCAACCGTCAACTGGTTGAGAGCCTTCTTGCCGCGTCGATCGCGAACTCGCAAGACAACCCTGTCGCCCCTTCTCCGGCTCCATCTTGTGCGGGTCACTCGTCTTCACAGAATGCTAACTTCGCCAACTGCACCTCTAGGTTCACTGGCTCAAGTCGCGACCCCGACGTGTTAGAAGCATTTATCGACAGTATAGTGATGTACAAAGAAGCCACCAACGTCAGCGATCAGCACGCGCTCCGAGGACTTCCTATGCTACTTGAAGAGCCGCGCTGTGGTTCAGAGGGGTCAAGGCCACCGTTCTATCGTGGGAAGACGCGCTTAAAAAGCCACGTGCCCGATTCGGCGTACCTAAACCACCTCACAAAATATTGAGAGAAATCTATGCATCGGAACAAGGAGACCAAAGAGCGGAAATCTTTATAGAGCGACTTCGTGCACTTATAATCAAGATTCCCTATCCTATGGACGAACGTTTGTGTATAGATATGATTTATGGCCTACTGGATAAACGAATACGTAAACGTTTAACTCGAGAATCGGTCAGTAGCCTAGATTGTCTACTAGAAAAAGCCATAGACATTGAAGAATCGCTCGCCGAAGCCCCGTCGTGTTTCCCGCGCACTCAATATTCGAACGAAAAAGATATTACGTGCGATCAAACACATCACGCCGGCAATGGATCGCGATCTCGGGTTTCAAACGCACCGCCGCGTTTCAACTGGCACGCGCCGAGCGCGAGCGCGCCGCCTGCAAGCGAAGCGCGCGCGCCGACCGCGCCCGCCGCCGCCGTGCCGACGCCGACACACACGAAGGATCGTACTACGGGTACAGCGGTAAGCACGCCGTCGACTACTCAAGGTAAAAAACTTTATTGTGTCTACTGTCGGAAAAGTGGTCACGAACGTAGCGAGTGCCCAAAAAGTAAAAACAAAAGATGTTCGTTGTTATGGTTGCAAGGTCAAGGGCGTAATTCGCGCTAACTGCGAAAACTGTAACCATAAGGACTCGTTCTGTTCGTTCGACAATTTCGATTGTGATGGTAAAAGTGACGCGTTATCGTTATCAGTATCACATTACGGTTCATCTAATGTTTTACAAAGTTCCGACAGTGTTAAAAATAGTGTGTCTCAGATTCATAAGGTGCAGATAAATCACTTTTCGTCAGATGGTTGTTTAGATATTGTGTTACAATCTGAACTTGATATTCCGCGTGTTATGTCAAAGAGTAATTCTTTTCAGACTGAGCATGTACGGTGTAATGTAACTGTGTCACAGATTGATAATGTACAGACGGATCACTTAGTAATGTCGTCAAACTGTAGTTCTGATAATATGATGTCACAGATTGATAATGAGCAGACCAATCACTTTGTTAAGCCGTCCAAGATTAGTTCAAGTAACACTGAACACGTAGGTATTGTGACACAGAGTAATATGGAACTGATGGATCACTGTGTTACGCCGTCGATGAATAGTTTATTTCAGAGTGATCAAACATGTATTATGCCAAAGAATAAGAGTGAACGGACGGAACACAGTGGTCAATCGTCAAAGAGCATTTCAGGTCTGACTGATCATGCTTGTGATGTATCAAAGATTAGTTCAGGTCAGACTGATCATGTTTGTGATGTGTCAAAGATTAATGAAAAACAGAATGTAAGCATTTGTAAAACTGACGTGTTGCCAAAGAATAGTTTATCTCAGAATGTACACCATGGTGACGAGTTGCAAGCGGATCGCGCACGCGTATTACCTACCGTTTCTCACTGTACTGGCGGTCGTCCGATTTTACGATTCGATGTTTGCGGTTATCGCGGTACCGGTTTGATGGACACGGCAGCGAAACGTAGTATCGCGGGGTATAGTCTTTACGCGTTGTTACGTAAACTACAGCACCCTTTTCGCGACAGTTGCATGACTGTTAAGCTCGCCGACGGGGTAGTGCGCGACATTGATGTTAAGCTTGCTGACGTTGAAGTTAAGCTTGAGGGTTCTATGATACCTATTACATTCGTAATATTTCCCGATGCTATTAATAATGACACATTGTTAGGAATCGATTTCCTACGAAAGGCGCGTCTTATTGTTAACATTCCTGATAGTTTGTGGTTCACAGCTGATCAGCCTCAGGTCATTCACCCTCTACAGTGCGAGACGTCAAGATCTTATGTAGGGTATGCGACCGCGGATCTTCTTCGGTGTGATGAAGGTACAATGCTGACACCGGACGAAAAGGCGATCTTAGCTCAAATGTTGCAGGAATATGAGGACATCTTCAGAGAAGGGGGACGGCCCACACCGTTCGCAGAGCACTGCATCGATACGGGTGAGCATAGACCCATCGCCACGCCGCCGTACAGACTCACTCCAGCCAAGAAAGACATTATGGGAGCTGAAATAGAAAAGATGCTGCATGATGGCATTATTGAAGAGTGTGAGTCACCGTGGGCTGCGCCGGCTCTCTTGGTGCCAAAGAAAGACGGAACCTTTCGATTCTGTGTGGACTATAGGAAACTCAACGCCGTCACCAAGAGTGACTCTTATCCACTGCCGGTGATTGACGACTTGTTGCAGTATACAGGTAAAAGCTGTTACATGAGCACCATTGACCTTCGTTCAGGGTACTGGCAAGTTTCTGTAAAGGAAGAGGACCGGGATAAAACAGCGTTCGTTTCACCTTACGGAGTTCACAGATTCAAGCGCATGCCGTTTGGACTTCGGAACGCGCCTGCTACGTTCCAGCGCTTGATCGATAGATTTCGTTCTGGATCATCGCTTCAAGGTATGACTATTCTGGGGTACATCGACGATCTCATCCTGATATCCGACAGCTTTTCGCAGCACATGGAGGACTTACGTGCCGTCTTCGACCGCTTACGTGTCTTCAATTTACGAGCAAACCGTGCCAAGTGCGTATTCGCACGGGAAAGTGTCAAGTATCTAGGACACGTCATCACGCCTCAAGGAGTATCACCTGACCCAGACAAGATCAACGCAATATCAGAGATGAAGGAACCTACCTCTGTGAAGCACTTGAAGAGCTTCTTACAGACGTGTTCGTGGTTTAGGAAGTTCGTTCCAGGGTTCTCTCAAGTGGCCCAGCCACTGACTATGCTTACCAAAAAAGATCAGTCGTGGTTGTGGGAAGAAGCTCAGGTCAACGCATTCAACGAACTGAAACGGCTACTAACCTCATCGCCGATACTCGTACAGCCAGATTACTCTCGTCCATTCGTTCTCCGGACCGACGCTAGCAATTATGCTCTGGGCGCTGCTTTACTACAGGGGGAGCCTCAACGTGAAGAACGTCCAATCGCATACGCCAGCCGTCTTCTGACTCCTGCCGAGCGTAACTACTCTACGACAGAGAAAGAGGCTCTTGCAGTAGTCTGGGCAGTAGAGAAGTTCCGAGGATTCATAGATGGACACTCCGTGCGTGTGGCTAGCGATCACCAGCCGTTGAAGTGGTTGCTTACCTTAAAGTCGCCGACGGGAAGACTGGTACGATGGGCGATGAAACTTCAGTCCTTCGATCTTCAAGTCGATTATACACCTGGAAAAGCTAATGTGATAGCTGATTCACTTAGTCGCCCTCCGTGCGAAGACGAAGCTCGAGATTCCTGCGGAGTCTGCACTGTTATCGTCGAAACGCCGCGATGGGAAGCCGCCGCTCTGCGTGACAACCAGCTCGCTGATCCAGAAGTAGCGAAGATCATCCATGGCCTGGAAGGAAAAGACGAATTAGAAAACAACAGATGGTCTGAAAGAGGTTACCATATGTGTAAGGGAGTCCTGTACCGCTATACTGAGGCCGACACCGAAGAGCCGCAACTGGTTATTCCTGAAAAAAGGAGGAAACAGGTAATGATCGAGTGTCACGATGCTGCAACCTCAGGTCACGGAGGCTTAGACAGAACTCTACATCGTATCTCTCAACGGTATTACTTTCTTGGCATGCGTCGTTTTGTAGCGGATTATCTGAAACCTTGCATCGATTGCCAGAGGTTCAAACCGTCCAATGAGAAACCCGCGGGTTTACTCCAAACTCCCGTTCCAGCTCAACGATTTGAAGTGTTGGCTGTGGATTTATTTGGGCCACTTCCAAAAGGTTCCAACGGAGAAAGATGGGTGCTTATAGTAGAAGACACCGCCAGCAAATGGGTCGAACTATTCTCTCTCGTTGAAGCCACTGCTGAAGTTTGCACCAAAACATTGATTGAGGAAGTCTTCTTACGTTTCGGGTTCCCTCGTCGCGTCATTTCCGACAACGGAGTGCAGTTTATCGCAGAAGTGATGCAGAAGGCGATGTTCACTCTGAACGTGAAGCAAAACCTCGTCCCGTTGTACCATCCAGAGGCCAATCCGGTCGAAAGAAAGAACCGTGATTTGAAAACACAACTGGCAATCATGGTACAGGATCATCACAACGAGTGGCCAGAAGCTCTTCCCTTCATCCGATTCGCAATGAATACTTCGCGAACGAAGTCTACGCAACAGACTCCCGCATATCTGACTTATGCTCGTGAGTTAAGGTCTCCGCTGGATGTACAAAGTGATCTTCGTGCTGTGATTATGGCTGAAAACTATGTGCCACAGATCACACCGTACCTGCTCAAACTTGCTGATACGCTCAGCTCAAGTAAGGAGTCCATTGAAAATCAGCAGGATATTCAGAAGGCTGCTAAGGATCTTCGACGTCAACCTGTTGAGCTGATAGTTGGTGACCTGGTGCTTATGAAATCGCACGTCCTGAGCAATGCTTCAAAAGGTGTCACGTCTAAGTTCGCACCGAAACGTGACGGCCCCTACGTAGTTAGTAAGAAGATAAGTCCTACTACTTACGGTATCGCTTTTCCAGAGAAGCCTAATGAGATTATAGGGAAGTACCACATTTCAGATTTGAGGCGTTACCATGGTAGAGAGGGTGAATGTCTTGAGGCTCCGGTTGTCCCTGCTCGCCGTAGAGGACGGCCTCGTAGACGTTAGTCTAGTTTTAGTTTGACTAGTTGTGAGGGCACTATCCTAGTCAAAAGGGGGAGTATATAGGGATACGCGCTAATCGTTTCGCGCGCTTTTATTTTCCGGGTATACACTCAAAAATGCTCCGTTCGCGCGTCTTGTCCAATCAGCGCTCACGCAACGGTCCCCTCTTCCAACAGAGGGTCTCTCTCCCGCGACGCCCACGCGCGGCAGTTCGCTGGTAGCTCGTTGCGAGGTCGGCAACAAGACTAAACCTATGTTAATCTAATATTTCCATAAACAGTATTTTGTTCTTGTAATTTGTTCTCTACAATAAACGTTTACAATAAATACTACAAAATTTAATTTAATTTCAACGGTTGCACGACAGAATAATATTAATAATGTTGACATACCTATCAAACTTAATTTTTATGAACATAGTGTTTAAAAATACATTTTAAGAATAAAGCAATAATTATATTGTCATCGCAATTACATAAGTATGCAAAATTTTAAGAGAATCTGACAATTAGAAGTAACTAACTTAGTACAGAGATAGAAATCTTAAATAAATTCTTACAATTTGATGACAATTACACAAAATAAGTCTTAAAACTATTTAAAATCAACATAAGTATATGTACTTATAAGTACTTTTAAGGACGTTCCTTCTGAATTAGGTAGTGAATATAAATTATACTACATATTCGAAATTTGATCTAACGATCTTTATAAAACCAAGCCTTATGCATGGACCTAAAAAAAATACGGACGTAACGTTGCACTAAAAAGGTGAAAAGTATGCAAGGTACACTATTTCGTTCCGTCATACACGATCTACCGTCTCACAGATGCACTAGGTACACCAACCCGCCGTCATTACGCGTCGAGCCACAGCACGAGTGACATTTAATTTTAAACCAAAGAAAATGCCGACTTGGGTAATAAAAACATGTCAAAACTACCATCGTAAATATAAAAAGCCACACGGTATCACTTATCACGTGTAAGTTATGATGATTCGTGTTATTTTTCATAAATTTGTGTTTATTTACTTTGACGCAAATTACAAACAAAAACAATCAGTGTTGCCATTTTTTCACGTTTTTTTTTCTAAAAGTTGAGAAACCTGTAACGCCGTTAGTTTTGGTACGAAACCCTGCTTATGCGAGTCAGACTTGATTTTGATCGGTTTTTTTTACACAGTTTTAACTAAGTCACAAACAGTCTAAGAAACTAAGAATGTAATTAAGTCTTGCATCTACTTACTCCTAATTTACTCCTAATTTGTCAGATTATCTTGAAATTTTGCATACTTATGCAATTGCGATGACAAATAATCTGAATACTTAACTGAAGAGCTTTTAAATAAATTAGATCGCCTTCTCAATTATTTTATCCGCTTTATTTTCTGTTTGCGTAAATTTGACCATATTTCTGCTTCTCGTTCTCTTTTGGGATGGCTCACTATCCGTCAAGGGCGTAATGCTAGAATGCTTTGCACACTTTATTCTAGGGAACACCCTTAAAATCTCGAAATATTTAATTCCAAATTTCATAATTCCGAATTTTACTATACCGAAAAAATATAAGGCAGAATATCAAAATCTCGAATTTTATATTCCGAATATTAAAATCACGAAAACGTTTTTCCGAATATTTTATTTACGAATGTTGACAATTGCGAATTTTCTTTTTTACGAAAATTGTTATTCCGAAAATTTACAAACAAGATCGGTAATGTAAAATTTGGAATTATTAAACTAACCACTTGAATTTAGGTTAATCTCACCTTGATAGGTTAGGTTAGGTTAGGTTAGGTTGGGGTGCGGGCCGGATTCCTCCAGGTTGACCTGGGTGTTGCAGTCTCTTTTGATCTCGATCTGGAGAGAACGCAGCATCTGGGCTGGTGCACCCTGGGCATCGGTTGAGACTTTCCCCTTATGGGAGATTCTTTCAGCCCATGGCTAATATCTGGCAATGGGGGGGGGGGGGGTCACCGAGCCACTTTCTGGGCCAGCGCGGGCCCGGGGAATGAAATACTCCCCGAAAGTGCGCATAACTGGTGGAAGGTTGCTCCCGGCTACTCTCCTCGGAGAGTAGCTAGTGGAGTGCAACTGCCTCCTCTGCTTTTGCAGAGGGTGCTTTGGAGGGTGGACCTTTGTGGTTGATTGAGCGGCGGATTGCTTAGACTTCCGTCGGTCAAATCGTAATCTGGACCCGTAGGCGTCCGGGGCGATGGCCGTCGCGTAGGGCCGCGAGGAGACAACCTCTATAAAAATCCAAACATGGCCTTTGGTCCAGGGCATAAAACACACGCGAGTGATAATGAGTAGTGGCTTTCAAAATAAACTACCCCAGGAGGGTACCCGAAAGGGAGAATCCCGAAGGGGGCAAAAGCCACGTCGTAGGCCAGCGCAACGCTGACCTTCGTGAACACAACCCAAGCAAATGTATAACGGAAACTGATTCTGCTGAAGAGACTGACAGGCTGCACGAAATGGCGCGCCTGAAGAAGCCGGAACTGATGGAGGTGATGGTGTTGAAGGAAGGTAATGTCACTGACTCATCGCTTTCATCAATTCATGTCCGCACAGTAAAAAGGCCACATGCAGGGGAGGACAAGGTGTTGACCGAGCCGGCTGTTAAGCCGAAAGTCAACACTGCGAGGAGGGGCAAGATCCATTTAAGTAAGGGTGCTTACTCGGGCCTCAGCTCGGGTAAGACCGTACTGAAATTCCACGAGTCTCGAGAGGCTGAGGCGGCCGGGCGCGGTAGTAAAATACCGCGTCAACCGTGACTTGTCGCCGCCCCAATCTCGTGGGAGGAAGGCCCTTAAAGGAGCCAAAGCTCGGAGGAGCTCATCGGCCCCTCGGGACCGCAGCCCGGTGAAGGACGATCGCGACGACGATGGCGGGTACGTCGCGATCGTCAGGAATGCCGCACGGCAAGTCATGGAGGAAACCAGAAAGTGCGGAAATTTAAAGGGGGACGTCTGGGGCCGCATGAATATCGCCTGTAATGATATCCTGGCTGCGGACGTCCTCAATGGACGTCCGCAATGGTGGGGTGGTCGTCCGCCAGCGTGACTGCACTGGAGCAGAGGCCCATGCGGTGCTTCCGATGCCAAGGTATCGGACACAGCGGGGCCCTCTGCCCCTCAACGGTGAACCGGTCCAACTGGTGTCACCGATGCAGCGGGCCGGACCACTGGAGGGCTTCCTGCCTTGTCACTCACTGTGACGTTTGCCACAAGGTGCGACGTCCGGCGGACCATATAATGGGGGGATGGAAGTGTGCCCCTCCACACACAATGGGCAAGGCTGGCCAGCCAACGCCCCCCCCCCCCACAAGGAGTGCCGCCAATGCGGCAAGTCAGGAAGGGAGCCAGATGGACCTCTAAATGCCAGCACACCAGCATTTAGAGGTCCTTCAGGCGAACACCAACCACTCCGCCCGCGCCCAAGACCTGCTCATGCAGGTCATGGCGGAGTGGGGAATTGGCGTTTTGGTGGTGGCTGAGCCGTACTTCGTCCAGGCTCTTCGTTCGGGCTCGGTTGCCATTGTGGTCACGCATTTCCACCCTTTGCTATGCCGACGATACAATGGTGGCCGTGCGGGGACGTGAACTGGAGGAGGCCCTCCGGAGGGCATCGTTGGCGGCAGACCTGGTTGTCGGCCGCATCTGACTACTGGGTCTGGAGGTGCCCCTCCCGAAGACGGACGCTATTGTCTTCGGGGGAGGGGATGGCGTCCCCGTAGTGGGACGACCATCCCTGTGGCGGGGGAGTCGGTCCAGGTGAAGGCCACTATTAAGTACCTCGGCCTCATCCTGGACCGGAGGTGGGATTTCGGGGAGCATTTCCGCCAACTTGCTCCCCGGGCGGTAGGCGCCGCGTCGGCTCTGGGCCGCATGTTGCCAAACGTGGAGGGACCTCGAGCGCCATGCCGACGCCTGTTTGCAGGCGTCGTGCGTAGCATGGCGCTATACGGAGCGACAATCTGGGCCAAGAATAAGGCGCTCCTAAGGAGGCCCCAAAGGGTGGTGGCCCTCCGAATAGTGAGGGCCTATATGACGGTGGCACATGCGGCCGCGTGTGTCTTGGCCTGCACCCTGCCGTGGGAGCTAGATGCTCAGGTGCAGGCCGAGACATAGCGGAGGAGGGCGGGGTTCCGGGCGAAGAGAGAGCGCCCGGACTCTGAGACGGTGGAGGGGGCCCGTCGAATGACCGGTGGAAAAGCGACCTGGAGGACTCCCCCTATGGACTCCGCACCATAGGGGCACTCCTCCCGTCGCTGGACCACTGGTTGGGACGGAGGTACGGTGCCGTCACGTACCGTCTTGTGCAGGTAATGACCGGGCATGGGTGCTTCGGTCATTACCTGCACAAGATTAGGAGAGAGCTCAGTCCGGTGTGCCACGGGTGCGGTGATCCGGACGACACGACCGAGCACACCCTAGAGGTGTGTTTGAAGTGGGATCCGGAGCGCCGCGCTCTGGTCGCGAACACAAGGCTCTCCGATCTCTCACTGCACAGCGTCGTGTCGGCCATGCTGAGCAGTGAGAGATCGTGGTTGGCGGTCGTCTCCTTCTGCGAGAGCATAATCTCGCAGAAGGAGGCGGCGGAACGGGAGCGCGAGGAAGACGTGGAGGCGCACCCGCTCCGGCGTAGATGTTTGGGGCAAAGGCGGAGGCAGTTTGCTGCCCGCCTGAACCCCTAGAAGGACCGTGGGGATAGGGTCCCACATTATGGTCCTACACGTCTGGGGGAGGGTTCCAAGTGTTAACCGAACCCTCCCTCCTTTGGCGCAGGTGCCCCAGCAATAGGCTGGAGTGGCTGGGGGGCACCCAGTGGTGGCATAGTCATCAGCCCACGGTGCCCCTGCTACACCGGAGAGGTTTTAGACGATAGGTTTCCACCTCAGCTCTCAGGAGACTGAGGTGGTCGTGAGTCCGTCATACCCCCCCATTGACTACCCTAGCCGGGGGAAATGCGTAACAGCATTTCTTCTCCGTCAAAAAAGTACAAAAAAAAAAGGTTAGGTTAGGTTAGGTTCCCCGGGAATTAAATACTCCCCAAAAGTGCGACCTCTGTAGATGGTAGGTGCGCGGCGTCTGCAGGGTGAATGTGGTAGGAAGACCGCAAACGGCTAGACCAAGGCCCATATTTCGACGCATGACAGAAATCCAACAAGTATTACCCCAGGAGGGTACCGGTTTCTCCGGAGAATCCCTCCCCGCGTCTGCGGACGCGGGCAGCCCCGCGTATTCTTGGGGGGGGGGGGGGGGGGCAAATTCTGCCTCGTAGGTCAGCTCTCCGATGCCCCAAAGCATGAGGCAGGCCGTCTTCGGCGGCAGGACCCTGCGAAGTTTGCCTCTTCCGCTCGGAAAAGGAAGTCCTTAGGGCCTTTAGCTTCGACTGCATGAGGGCGAGCTGCTCCTTCATGCGTTTGTTGTCGGCGCGCAAGGCCCTTACAACCTCGTCTTCTCCTCCTCCCCGCCCATCGAAGACGTCCGCAGCCGACAGGATGTCGTTGCACGCCTGATTCATGCGGCCCCAGACACCCCCCTTAAGGTTGCGGCACTTTCTGGCTTCAGCCATTACCTGGCGTGCGGCATCCACAGCCCACCACAGCGTAAAAGCGCAGATGCCCCCTCAGCGACCGCCGCCGGCCGGGCCCCCGAGGAGACCCGCATGGAGCTCTAAATGCCACCACACCACTTAGAGCTCCTGCAGGTCAACGTCGACCACTCCGCCAGAGCACAAGACCTGCTCATGCAGGTTATGGTGGAGTGGTCGATCGACGTTGCGGTGGTCGCGGAACCGTATTTCGTCCCTCCCCTACCCAATTGGGTAGGATCAACGGACGAGTGGGTTGCCGTGGTGGTGCCGGCGGTCGGCAACGCCCCCCCCCCCCTGGTGAGGATCGAGAGCGGCCCAGGGTTCGCGGCGGCTAAATGGGGGAGCGACACCGTACTAGTTGCGGTGTACTTCTCTCCCAATAGGCCGCTGGCCGCTTTCGAGGTCTTCCTAGGGGTCCTGGAGGGGGTCGTGGGGAGGGCGGCCCCGCGCCAAGTAATTGTCCTGGGCGACCTCAACGCCAAGAGTGCGGCGTGGGGATCCCCCATAACGGACGCGCGCGGGGGGGTGCTGAGGGTGGCGGCAAGAGGCCTGGTGGTCTTGAACCAGGGCAGCGCCAACACCTGCGTGCGGCGGCAGGGGGATCCATCGTGGACGTCACGTTCGCGACCCCTGCCATTGCCGCACGCCTCACAGATTGGCGCGTCCTGGAAGACGTAGAGACCCTCTCTGACCACCTGTATATCAGGTTGAGGGTCTCCACAGGAGGAGGCCAGCCGCCACCCATCCCAGGGGGAGGCGTAGAGGAGGAGGGGAGGAGTTCCCTAAGTGGTCCCTGGCCCACCAGGGCGGACGAGGCGGCGATGGTGGAGGCTTGGTGTGCTGCCCCACCCGCCGCCTTGGGAGTGGAGGAGAGGGCGCGCCGGTTCCGCTCGACGCTTCAGGCCGTTTGCGAAGCGGCCATGCCCCGGACGAGGCGACTCTTCGCCCGGGGGAAGGTTTACTGGTGGTCCGCAGAAATTGCGGCCCTGCGGAGCACCAGTAACGGTGCCCGCCACGCCTACCAACTTTGTAGGCACAGGTGGCACACCGACGAGGAGGTGGAGGGGCTCTACCGGGCCGTTAAAGAAGCCAAGGGGGCCCTTGTCCTGTCCATTGCAAAGGCCAAGGATGAGGCGCACGCCTTATTCTTGGCCACGCTGGACAGGGATCACTGGGGGCGACCGTACAGGGTGGTGCGCAACAAAATTCGCACCGCCCCCCCCATGGACTCCCTAGAGCCCCCCCTCCTGAGGAGGGTCATCGAGGGGCTGTTTCCGGCAGCTCCCTCGATAACTCCCCCGGTGATGACCGAGCCACCAGGGGACTTGGAGAACCCACTCGAGCTCGCCATCGCTCCGGTAAGCGATAACGAGTTCGAGAGGGCGGTGAACCGGCTCCGAGGCTACAAGAAAGCCCCGGGGCCCGACGGAGTACCAGACCGGGTACTCCCCATCGCCCTAAAACACCTCGGGGACCAACCCAGGCAGTTGATGGACGACTACCTAAGGAAGGGACGGTTCCCGAGGGTGTGTAAGGAGGGGAGGCTTTGCCTCCTCCGAAAAGAGGGTCGACCCCCGGACAGTCCATCTACCTATCGCCCCATAGTGCTGCTGGATGCGGTCGGGAAGATGTTGGAGAGAACCCTGGGCTCTAGGATTCAGCAGCACCTAGAGACCGCCGGCCCGAACGTCTCTGAGAGATAGTTCGGGTTCAGAGAGGGGCGGTCTACGCTCGACGCACTGAAGTCCCTTAGGGACTTCTGTGAGTACGCGTTGAGCAGAGGGGAGGGGGTCGTGGTGGTGTCGTTGGACATCGCCAACGCATTTGGCACCCTCCCCTATGGGGTGATAAGGGAGGCACTCATCTATCACCGAGTGCCTCCCTACCTGCGGCGGGTCATAGAGCACTACCTCACCGAGAGGGTAGTGCTCCATGAGCAGAAGGACGGTCGACGGGGGTCAACGGAGATAACCTGTGGCGTACCCCAAGGTTCCGTGCTCGGTCCACTTTTATGGAACCTGGGGTACGATTTGGCCATCAGGGGGGAGTTGCTCCCACGGACGGCCACCATCTGCTACGCAGATGACACCATAGTGGCCGTGCGCGGGACCGACATGAGGGAAGCGCTGTACCGGGCAGAAGCGGCGGCCGAGCTGACCATTTACCGGATTGGTCGGCTCGGCCTGAGGGTAGCTCTCCCGAAGACTGAGGCGATAGCCTTCAGGGGGCGGGGGTGGAGGCTGCCGGCGGGCACGGCGCTCACCCTGGGGGGGGGAGTCGGTCCGGATCAGGCCCCACATCAAATATTTGGGGCTTGTTCTGGACCGACGTTGGAACTTCGGGGAGCATTTTACCCAATTATCTCCCCGAATCGTGGTCGCCGCGTCGGCGCTGGGACGGCTTGTGCCGAACGTGGGTGGGCCTGGCTCTTTGTGCCGCCGGCTATATGCCGGCGTTACAAGGACCATGGCTTTGTACGGGGCCCCCATCTGGGCGGACAAGTTGTCCGCCCGGAACAGGACCCTGCTACAGAGGCCACAGCGCGTGGTGGCCCTCCGAATTGTGAGGGCCTATATGACGGTGGCCCACGCCGCGGCCTGCCTCCTCGCCTGCACCCCGCCATCTCCAATGTAGAGCCCGAACTGAGGGCCAACACAAGTTCGGACATCAGCTTTGCTTCCCAGGGGACCGGAGGTCGTGAGTCCTCTGGTAAAAGCAAGCTGGGGAACATCCCGGAGGGAGCTGAGCGGGTGAAGCAGAAGCGGAAGAGATTCCACCATGCTTCATCTGTTCGCAGCTCAAGTGACGAAGGGTCTACAGGGCTCTCAGCTGAGGGACAAAGACCAAGGAGTAGAGGCCGCCCGCCTACTACAGGCAAATACGCAGGTCTGGCGGCGGCGAAGGAGGTCTACAATCGTGCCCTGCGAGAACAGCTTCGGCTAAAGGCGGAGTTAGAGGTGCAGGATATGCGAATCGCAACCAGGCAGGGGTACCAGAGAGGCACCTCTGCGGGAAGGAGTCTCCAGGAGGACATCTCGGTCAACAAAGACCTTGGCCAGCAAGTTACTGACAGCGTGGCCATCATCAATAAGGTCGCCCTAACATCAAAAAACCTGTCAGGAGGCTATATGAAATGCCTAAAAGATGCGGCTGCTGCAATTGCTGATGCTTTCTCGGAGCTCAGCAAGCGCACAGCCACTGAGGAGACAGCTCGGCTGCAGGCTGACAACAACCGCCTGCAAGCCGAGATGGTCAATCTCCGAAAGGAGGTATCTGACCTAAAAAAGGACCTTCAGGGGATGCGGAAGCAGGGCAGTCCGCAACCCCCTCCTACCGGACTTGACGAAGAGGAGCTGCCCCCCACGCAGCCCTCCCCAATAACAAGAAGAGAGGAAAGTCATGGCGTGGCCACTCCACTAGCAACGGACATAGACAAACTCAGTCGAGCCGTCATGGCTCAAGTCTGTCCGTACCTGGACGCCCACCTGGCTGGCATCCAAGACCGGCTCCTTTCGGAAAAGCCCGTGCAACCTCCATCGACTGCAAAAGGCCACACAGGCCAATGATGGGTCTGCATCTGGCCCTAACTCATCCGACCCGAAGCAGAAGCCGGAAACAAAAAAAATAGGAAAAAGAAGAACAAAGGACTTACTCCCAATCCGATTCCGCCACCGCGAGCTCCAGAAACCGACAACACGTCGGGATGGAAGGATGCGCAGAAGAAGAAAAGGAAGAAGGGTCCTAAGGAAGGAAATGGGAAGGGGAAAGCATCTGCTGAGGGAGGAGGGGCGCCTTCTGATAAGTGGCAGAAGTGCCGAAAGCTCCGTACACCTCGTTCCTCTGATGTGGTTCTCACCCTTCTGGAACCAAAGGCGAATGAGAAGGAGGCTGATTTTGGTACCATACTTGCGGATGCCGGTCGTGATCAAATCCATGACTGGCAGCGAAAGGTCGTGGATTGCCATGACCTCCTACTGTGGGGAAGTCATGGCAATCAAGGAAGGAACGGAACGCGAGCGGGAGGAGGACCCCTCTTCTCAGCCCGTGCGCCGCAGGCGAGTTGGGCGACGGCGGTTGAACCGCGCAATTCCGCCCTAATGGGGACTGCCGGTGACGGGCACGGGGATGCCCGTCCCCCGCCGTTTGGGTCCCCGAGCTGGTAGGCGCGCCAGGTGTTCCGGCGCGCCCACAGCGATGAAGAAAAAAAAAAATTTTTTTGTGCAATAAAGATTAAATAAATAAATAAATAAAATATAATTATATGACACAATCGAACCAAATGCTGAAGTAGGTAGTACATAAATGATAACATGATTTAGGTGTACGAAGTTTTTGCAGCGATACAATCGTAATTCAGTCTCGATGCAGCATTGATACAGTCACAAATCATCTACGTTTAGTCGCGATACAGTGGCGCAACTGTCAAATGCGCATTTGTATCGCTGCAAAAAGTTGCAGTGGGTAAAAGGCCTGAAGACCCTTAAAGCATGCACACAGGTAAACGGACGGCCATTCGTATTTTTTTTAGATCCGTGACCTAATGTCGAATTTCACCAACCACTTAACAGATGATTAGTGTTAACAGCGGTCAAAATTGGTTTAAAGAAATTTTATTATCTCAAAGAAATTCACTTATTGCGATCTTATTTAAATTAAAACAGCTTTTCTCCAGTGAGCATTTATCCTACTTATGGTAATATTTAAGGTTAGACTACGTTGTACAACAGATTTGTGATTATAAATAAAACGCAACATGCATAAATTTAAAATAAAACGGGTAGAAGTAAAAAATACAATTGATTGCTGCGGTACGCAGACTTGCAGAGCGAGCAGGACCGTATTTAGATGATTGGAATATTTTCTAATATATGAAATTTAAACTTTTTCTAAAAACTATACAAGGTTGACTTCTTTTATTGTTTTAGGTAAAATATATTTTGTCGTTTCATTCTTCAGATATTTTATTTAACCATTTAGTCTTTTCAACCTACAGGCGACATTGCACGATTTTAAGAGACAGACAATTGTTTATTTTTTATTTATTTTTTTATTTGGCAACTGGTCGCAATAACAAGCAACTATTTCTGCCAATGTCAAGTTTGTATTTTACATTTACATATCAAAAAAAAACATACAACGTTGTACGGTGATCCTCTAGCCTCCGTGAAGCGATGTAGGTAGAACTTTACGAAGACCAGATGGGATTTTCATGGAGCAATCCTTCCAAAGGCGATACGTGTTCAAACGTGAATTCTTCATTATACTGCACATTTGAATGTTATATTTACTAAATATTAATACATCATTACTATCCATTAAACAACAAAATGCAAAAAAATAACAATTAAGAAAGCGATGCCATCTTATCAAAAATCCAAAGAGAATCCCGACAGTCAATTGACTTTTAACCAATTTTAGTTCATTCGTTCATTCAATCCACCATTCCATTCAATCCCACCATTCTAGTCCCTCATTCTTTTTTCGTGCACGGCGACAAGCGCACGCGTCTTCTATCTTTTCTCACGATAGACCAATATGAGAAACGAAGAGAAAATAAATTACGTATCATCACGATAAGATTAAAAATTTCAAAAACAATAGAGAGCAATGGTCGAGGACTATTTACGCAATCGAGATTGGGATAAGTTTTTATTTTATAATTCAGTGATCAAAAGTGATTGTAATTGTAATGAGCCTACATAGGAATTGACTGCGAGTCAATTTCCTATACATCGGGATTGACTACGAGTCTTCAACGATGATGTTATAAAGCATTGATTTATATTTTAAAGCTCAGAAGTGATTGTAATGGTAATAAGCCTAAGTACATACATAGGGATTGACTGCGAGTCAATTCCTATACATCTGGTTGACTGCGAGTCTTCACCAATGCTGTAACACTATATTGCAGTATAAGTGGTTACTGATGTGTGAGGTGACTTGACAGATCTCTGTCCACACTTGATGTTAGGCCGTGACTGATTGACTCAATTTAGGGTCGTGGATTCTTGAGCTCAGTCCGGTATGAAAACAACTTATCACAGAATGTGGCACAAAATTGGTGCAGCGTTTAGTAGAAATGAGAAAGAAAAGGGCGCCATCTGTTTTAATCTAAACCAACAGAAAGATAGGAATAGAATTTAAACTAGAGAGAGATTAAAAGTAAACAAACATGAACCTTGTCAACAGAGTTTATTATCTGTCTTATTTAGAAAAGAAACACAGTACAAGTTAGATAGTACCTTCGTACTAGTACCTTTTGAAAGTCTTTTACATAAAAATTCCACTGTACAATAACAGGGTTGCTTAAATCATACCTCTCTACGTTATCATGCGTTTTCTTACGTTAGAAGCATGGACCGCAGCAACACCACGTAGAAAGAAAACAGCGTGGCAAGAGCACCCAGTAGAAGCAGATTTCACACAGACAGGTGTAACCAGAGGGACACACTCGCACACACAGAGACACACCGGCTGTTTGTAGCCGGTTAAAGTGATATCAAGGCAGCGGCGACTTTACCATGTTCTAGACGATGCTCGCCTTAAATTTAGAAATATTGTGTCCTCCTTACATCTTCATTGTAGAAACACTTAGTATTTAACAAGGATGCATTGAGCTTGTAAAATTTTTACATGAAGCTAAATTACAAAATGGCCATACGGCCGTAGCGAGACTCTGCAGTAATAGTGGCGGACGTGCTCACATATCGGTAGCGGCTGCGAGAGTGACAAGCCCATTCCCAAACTATCCTACCGTAGACAAGCGTCTATGATCAAACCTAGAGTTAAACGTATCGATTGACACTTCGATCAGATATTTAGATTTAAATAAATTAGAAGAAACCGATCCTAACAATATCTAATAATAAATAGAACCTACCAGAAGGGTTTTCCTAAAATAAAACAAACATTTATTTGAATGCAGAAGAAATTAGTTACGAATTAAACCAAGCGGCAACACCGAGCCATCGGCGAGTCGAAGTTTTATCTCTTGTTGTCCAGAGATGTCGCCACCGGTTCTAAAATAGCAGTATTATAGATTAATCTGTAACATTACCTCTCTACTTGAAGAAAAATTTTTTTTTTACAACTATCTCTCTATTCTACCCTAGACCATAAAGATCATCTATCACCTAAGCAACGCAGAACTTTCACAACAACACTACAGTTTAATTAATATTGTCTGTGCCATCTGGGCAGACATGTGAAATCATGTGTCGTGAAATAGGCTTCCTAACGTTCCACGGATAACCTAAACCTCTTCACACTACAACTTAACTAATTAACCAAATATGCTTGCGATAATGTTTTGGACAATAAAGAAAAGTCCAAAAAAAAATACTGGATTGTCTGTGCCATCTGGGCAGACATGTGAAATCATGTGTCGTGGAGTAGGCTTCCTAACGTTCCACGGATAACCTAAACCTCTTCACACTACAACTTAACTAATTAACGACTATGTTTTTGGACAACTACCGTATTAAAATTATACGGTACTTGTTAACTTATGATTTACTAGTAATGAATTGGTGAGTCGACTCCAAATTACGCTATTACAAAATTATTAAACTAAATTGCATTAGACGTTGACTTTATTAACAATGCATCTTGGATTAGGACTGGAAAGGCAGACTATGCTGACGATTTCTCATATACCTAGAATCCAACGAAAATGAGGCTGGAAAACACCATGTGACTCTATGCAACGTTACATGTATCTACCTATTACGGTTTTTTTTTTATACTACCATTGTAACTAGGAATTGCCATGCTTGCAATTATAAAACTATTACGTACCTAAAAAAAACTAAATTGCTATCCAGATCAAATGCTACACAAAAAAAAAGAAATGAAGCATCATCTGTTCTCTTGTAAAGAGAATCAGAATATAAAGACACAAAGTTAGCAAGAAGTATTTACACCTAACGACAGTCTTAGAGTTAAATTATTTAAGTTCAAAGTATTTTACCGTGTTTTAACAAGATATTATTTTCTATTAGTTCTACAGTTTTAGCCAAAGAATTTCTCATAGGAAATAGACAAGTATACTTAGTAAAACAATCACACACAACCAAGATAAATTTGTAACCTTTTGGGCTACGTGGAAGGGGTCCTAATATATCTGTACATATAACCTGCCAGGGTCGTTGAACCTTTTTCGGGTTCTCCATTAAACCTGGAGGAGCCTCATTCGTGCTCTTATAAGCTAAACAGACTTGACAGGTTTTTATGTACCGTTTCATATCTCCCAGCATTTTAGGCCAACAGTAGCTTTGAGCAACACGTTTGAGTGTTTTGAAAACGCCTAAATGAGCGGCATCTGATCTATCATGACATAGCTTCAGTACCTCCTGTCGCAGCTCCTGTGGAACAACTCTCTTCCATTCACAGTCCCTAGCTAAAGGATTTTTAGATCTAAAACGCTTAAACAAGTTTTCATTTAGTATCTTAAGATCAGGAAATTTATGAGGAGCACTTTTAACCCTAGCAAATAAATTTGTGTACCACGTATCAGTGACTGAGTCTACAGGAGAAATGAGATCTACCGTTTCGATTGGGATGGGTGCCCTAGAAAGTGCGTCAGCAAGCTTATTTTCAGAACCTTTCTTATATTGAATATGAAAATTGAATTGTGACAGCCGAAGTGCCCACCTAGCTAAGCGTCCTGTTGGTGACTTCAGACTAACCAACCATTTTAAGCTACTGTGATCAGTGAACACTTGTGTCCTGAAAGGAGAACCATCAATATAACCTCTAAATTTTTCCAAAGCGAAGATTAAAGCATTTAGCTCTTTCTCAGTTGTAGAGTGATTTTTCTCAGAGCCAGTAAGAGTTCTGCTGGTATAAGCAACAGCATGCTCATGACCTTGATCGTCCAGCTGTGATATGGCACAACCAAGTCCAACATCAGAAGCGTCCGTCGAAATAATAAATGGTCTGTCAAACTTAGGTACACACAATATAGGTGCAGAAACCAAGAGTTCCTTGACAGCCCTAAAAGCTGTATCAGCTTCGGAAGTAAACTGAAAACATGATCCCTTAGGCAGTTTTTTAGTTAATTTGTTAAGAGGAGCACAAACAGTAGAGTAGTTATCGATGAAACGACGGTACCAAGACGCCATGCCAAGAAATCTTCTAAGTTCCTTTTGAGAACATGGGGTAGGGAACTCAGTTATAGCTTTAACTTTATCCTTGTCCGCCCTCAGACCTCTGCGATCAACAACATAACCCAAGAATTTTAAAGATGAGCGACTGAAAACTGACTTGTCAAGATTAATGGTTAAACCAGCTTGCCGTAGCTTCTCACAAGCTCTTTTTAACAATGTGATATCTTCATCAAAAGTTTCAGAGATAAGTATAATGTCATCGACATAGTAAAAGATATTATTAGCAAATTCCGGACCGAATACCTTGTCCATTAGTCTCATCAATCGAGCAGTTAAATTTACCAAGCCAAATGGTAACCTTTTAAACTGAAAGGCTCCCAAGCCTGGCACAGAAAAACAAGTCTTTTCTCGTGACTCAACAGACAACATAATTTGAAAGAAAGCAGACTTTAAGTCCAAAGAGCTCATAAACTTAGCATTATTGAGAGAGTCCAGTATTTCTTGTACCCTAGGCATTGGATAAGTATCCACTTTGGTTAAGCTATTCAACTTTCTACTATCCAAGCACATTCTAAGTTCGCCATTGGCCTTTGGAACTAGTAAAATAGGACTTTTCCATGGAGAAATACTCCTCTCAATTATGCCTAATCTCAACATATCATCAATCTCCCCACGAACATACTCTCGATGGTGAAAAGGTATCGGGTAATATTTTTGTTTAACTGGAGCATTATCTCGGGTATCAATGACATGTTCTTCCAGAGTGGTACAACCTAACGAGTCCTTAGTAGCCGCAATACATTCAAAATCTAGAACCACGCTATTCAACCGTGACCTTTGTTCAGGATTGAGATCTTCCAAGTCATGTAAATGGATATTAGGATCCTTCAATAAGCTAAGAACAGAGTATTGTACTGATCCCAACTCAGCGGGCATATGTATATATGCAAGTATAT